>CAMTDV010000017.1:74461643-75061643 GCA_947069175.1 Scalesia atractyloides
AAGATTTGGATTCAACAGAAATCAGCAGAGGTCGGATGATAGGCCTAAGTGTAGGAAGTGCAACCGACGACACTTTGGATCGTGTCGGGATGAATCTCAGTCCAAACCCTGTGGTATATGTAAGAAGACGGGGCACAAGGCCTCAAATTGTAAGGATTTGAAAGAAGCAACTTGTTACAATTGTGGTGAGAAGGAGCACATCAAACCTAACTGCCCTAAATACAAGAAAGATGACGCTGCCAGGGATGATGGGTCGAATAAAGGAAAAGCTCGTGCTTTCCAGATGAAAGCAAAGGAGGCCGTGAATGATGACAGTGTGATAACAGGTACGTTCCTTATAAATGATGTTTATGCTAGAGTTCTCTTTGATTCCGGAGCTGATAAATCTTTTGTAGATCATAAGTTTAGTGCCTTATTAAACTTGCCTATAAGAACTCTAGACGTAACCTATGACGTAGAACTCGCTGATGGAACGATTGAGACCGCTTCTACGATTCTAGATGGATGCTCCATATTCATCAAGGATCATTCCATTCCTGTTTCACTTCTTCCAATGAAATTGGCGGGATTCGATGTAGTTCTTGGTATGGATTGGTTGTCTTGTAACCAAGCCCATATAGCCTGTAACAAGAAACTCATCGAGATCAAAACCGCAAATGGAGATACACTCGCTAAACAAGGAGATCGTCATTATGGATTGTCGAAAAAAGCATCGTTACTCAAAGCATCGAAGAGTTTGAAGAAAGGTTGTGTCATTTATATGGCACAAGTGACCATTGATGAGCCAAAGCCAAAGACTAAAGACCTGCCCGTTATCTCTGAATTTACAAATGTTTTCCCCGAAGACTTGCCCGGTCTGCCTCCAGACAGACAAGTGGAGTTTAGAATCAATATCATACCGGGAGCTGCTCCTGTTGCAAAAGCTCCATACCGATTGGCACCTACAGAATTGAAGGAATTACGAACCCAGCTAGATGAACTATTGGAGAAAGGTTTTATTCAACCCAGTTCCTCTCCCTGGGGAGCTCCGATCTTGTTCGTGAAAAAGAAAGACGGTTCGATGCGGATGTGCATTGACTATCGTGAGCTGAATAAGTTAACCATCAAGAATCACTACCCATTACCCAGGATCGATGATTTATTTGATCAATTACAAGGAGCAAGCAACTTTTCACAGATTGATTTAAGGTCATGATACCACCAACGCAAGGTCTGAATGGAAGATGTACCGAAGACAGGATTCAGGACAAGATATGGACATTATGAGTTCTTTGTGATGCCATTTGGGGTCACTAATGCACCTGCAGCATTCATGGATCTAATGAACGGGGTCTGCAAGCCTTATCTTGATAAGTTTGTCATCGTCTTTATCGATGACATACTTATCTATTCTTGTAACCAGGCTGACCACGAGAAACATTTGAGGTGCATACTAGAGTTGTTAAGACAAGAGAAGCTCTACGCAAAATTTTTGAAGTGTGAGTTTTGGCTGCATGAAGTCCAGTTCTTAGGACACGTTGTCAGTAAACGTGGAATTCAAGTAGACCCCGATAAGGTTGAGGCCGTAATGAATTGGCAAGCCCCTAAAAACCCGTCAGAAATACGTAGCGTTTTGGGATTAGCTTGTTACTACCGAAGATTCATCGAAAAATTCTCAAGAATTGCTACGCCCCTAACTACGTTGACCCGCAAGGATGTAAAATTTGTTTGGGGTCCGAATCAACATGAAGCTTTTGATGTATTGAAGGAGAAGCTAAGCAATGCTCCTGTGTTAACCTTACCAGAAGGTATAGAAGACTTCGTGGTGTACTGCGACGCATCACACACCAGTATGGGGTGTGTGCTTATGCAACGAGGGAAAGTAATCGCCTATGCGTCAAGGCAATTGAAAGTACATGAAAGAAATTATACCACGCATGACTTGGAGCTAGGTGCTGTGGTATTTGCGCCTAAACTCTGGAGACACTATTTATATGGAACTAAGTGTATTATATACACGGATCACAAAAGCCTCCAACACCTGTTAAATCAGAAAGACTTAAACATGTGACAACGATGATGGATGGAAACGCTTAACGATTATGACTGTGAGATCCATTATCACCCAGGCAAGGCAAATGTGGTTGCCGATGTCTTAAGTCGCAAGGAAAGGGTTAAACCCATTTGGGTTAACGCCAAAAAATGGAAATAAAGAACAACTTAAGTGAAAAGATTTTAGATGCGCAAAAACAAGCCTTGTTAGAGGCAAATCTTCCAAGTGAAGGGTTGGGTAAAGCTGTGAACAACTCACGCCGGGAAGTGACGGAATCCTTAGATTCTGTGGACGTATTTGGATTCCAGTATTTGGAGGACTCAGGAATTTAATTCTCCAAGAAGCGCATAGTTCTAAATACTCTGTTCACCCATTGTAGTGATAAAATGTACAAAGATTTGAGGCCCAACTATTAGTGGGCAGGGCTGAAGAAATCTATAGCTACTTATGTAGCTAAATGTTTGACGTGTTCGCAAGTTAAGGCCGAACATCAGAAACCGTCAGGATTACTGCAGCCGTTGGAAATTCCCATGTGGAAATGGGAATGCGTAACTATAGATTTCATCACAAAGTTACCAAAGACAAATCGTGGAAATGACGCAATATGGGTAATTGTGGATAGGTTGACTAAGTCGGCACACTTTTTTCCCATTAAGGAAACCTACAGTCCGGATGAGCTGGCGAAACTATATGTGGATGAAATTGTATCCTTACACGGAGTGCCAATATCTATTGTGTCCGATAGAGACACCAGGTATACTTCTCACTATTGGAAGAGCTTTCAGCAAGCCTTGGGCACACGTTTAAACTTTAGTACGGCATATCACCCTCAGACAGATGGACAAAGTGAACGTACTATACAAACATTGGAAGATGGACAAAGTGAACGTACTATACAAATTACAGAACCAAAGATTGTCCTAGAGACGACCGATAAGATTTTGCAAATTCACGATCGTCTCAAGGCTGCCAAGGATAGGCAGAAAAGCTATGCAGATCAGAGGCGTAAACCTCTTGAGTTCCAAATAGGAGAAAAAGCTTCGTCGAAAGCATGTGCCTATCGGGAAAGTCAAGTGGGACGCTCGTCGAGGTCCCGAATACACTTGGGAAGTGGAGTTTGTCATGCGACAGAAGTATCCACATTTGTTTGATTAAAATCTCGAGGTCGAGATTTCTTTTAAGGGGGTGAGGATGTAACACTACGTGTTTTTACGTCCAATAAAATTCCGACACATGTCACATTGATCCTCGTATGCCACGTATAATACGAGAGGAACAAGGTTACCGTCATGTTAATTAATAACCTCTGAATGGAACTTCTTTAATTCAAAGGACTAAAAGTGTCAACATGTTTAATTACACCTCTGAGTGACCTTTTAACGAAACCGGGACTTTGCGTTGCTCGGTTATATCTTCTAGAATACCTAAAACGTAACTAGAAGGACCAAATATGCGAGAAATGAAAGCATAACGGAGTTTGGAAGTGCAGGGGCTAAAGTTGTCAAACATTAAACTTGCTTTGGGGGGCGCTGCGCCGCGCGTAGCCTCAAGGCCTTGACCTACGCGCTACACCTAGCCTCTATCTGG
Organism: Scalesia atractyloides; assembly: GCA_947069175.1. Taxonomy (NCBI): domain Eukaryota; kingdom Viridiplantae; phylum Streptophyta; class Magnoliopsida; order Asterales; family Asteraceae; genus Scalesia; species Scalesia atractyloides. The sequence continues at coordinate 74,465,263 of CAMTDV010000017.1, forward strand.
GCAGAATATTTGCTGTTGGTGCCAGCTTGCACTTTGGACACTACTCTTACGAAATTGTGCCACCTATCTCGCGATTTTGCCACCTCTAAAACACTTGTGATCACCTTAGAGCTCTCCCCAACACCTGGCACCTCCTCTACACTTCTCAAATGACTCATATATGATTGCATTCTTGTGTTGCAACAAGATTCATCACACTTGAAGCTTGTCACCACACCTTGGAGAAGTTCCTGACGAATTTGGAGCATTCCATTATGTTCTTAGCAACTCTTGGACCTCATGTAAGTGTTTAAACTCATGCTAAGTCCTTTAGGTTGAGTATTAACCATAGTCAAGGTCTCGTCGTAAATACGCCTTGACTTTGATCTAAATCCGTGAATACCTAGCCATTGTGCGTAACGAAAGCTCCTACGTGATTGTAATGATGAGGTGTTAATCCCTCAAGAGGGCATCTCCAAATTACCACGAATTCATGACCAATTGACGAGTCAAACGAAAAGTCAAAAAAAGTCAAACTGTCCAGATTTGTAAAAATTTATAACTAACAATCTAGATGTTATAAAATATGTTTTGATGCATTAACAACCTAAAAATAAGTATTAGAACTTATACCAACTGATTTGGCTCATCAAGATTTGGTCTAGGGTCGGTTTGCAACCGAAAGTCGCAATATTTGACTTTTCCTTTGACTTTCGCTTCTGACCCGATTTAGCCATTTTGGCTACTGACTTTTGGTCACTGAAAGACCATAATTAAGTTTAGGATGACCTCCTAAAGTTTCATCTCTCTATTCATTCGACATCTGAGTTTACGTACAAGTTCCGCTAAAATTACATAAACTTTGCAAAAAAGGTCATTTTTGTGGAAATTATGATTTCTAACACCCATGCATGTAGAAATAAGACATAAACTGATTGGTAAACATAATTTGATTATGTAGATGTCAAGAATCTGATTATAATCTATGTTTTCACAAAAGTTGCGTTTAAGGCATTAAAATGACTAAAATGCCCTTTTCGGCATTTTAGAAATACTTAACATGATTTTATGATCAAGACGATGTATTTACTGATGTAATATGATAAGTAGGACCATTTGGGATATTCATTCAGATTATAACCCGAATGAAGGCTTAAGATTCGTAATTGCCAAGAAATGACCAAATTACCCCTTTTTATGAAAAATGACTCAAATCAATCTTTTGTAAACAAAAATTAAACCTACTGATGTAATAAGTTAAATGACATATTTTTGTCACATAAAACAGGTCATAACTTCTGTTTAACTTAAACATCGATTAAACGGCATTTTAGCGACTTTTACGCCTTTTCGGCGCATAGTATGGGTTAAAAACCATAACTATGAGCCAAGACTTGTTACCTACTGATTTATAAACCTATTTTCAACATCTTAACAGTAAGTACAAGTCCCGAACTCAGAATCCCAATGTTGGCTTCAAAGCTATGTGTGAAATTACTAAAATGCCTTTACGGGACATAAGTTATTTCAAAACCATCAAACACACATATATTTGAAATCCTACTTTTATAACATTATAAAATAAGTATTTTTACTGATTTATAAAGGTCTTGACATCAGATTTATTATAAACATCTTTTATAAACCTTAAAATGACCAAAATACCCTTATAAGGCATAATTCGGTTTTAAATATACCTCGGGCCTATCTTTTGCAAAGCTACTGATCTTATAACATATTTTAAACATATATCCATATGGAACTTGTATATGACTCTCTCGGTCACCCGGTTTCGCCTATGTGCGTTCGGTTAGCTTACGTAGCTAATTTACGTACTTAAACCGAAACGGGTTTAACTTTGTCATTTCTCTATCAAAATATAGAATGTTGTTGGTTTACCTTTATTAGACAAGTTTATATACTTTTCGGGGCTAACTAACATCCTATTCCGGTCACCGCTTAATCTAGCATATCGTACTGTATTGTTTTAGCGTAAGACTAACCGGTTTGAGTCTAAGAATTAACTAAGGACCCGTTAGCATTCTAATATTGGTTAATAATTACCATCACTCTAGACTAAACGCCTTCCAGTAAATTGTACATGTACTTGCTTTGATCTAAGGCTGAGTTCTGACTTCCGAAGACTTAACTTCAAGTAAATACCCTTAACTTATTTTCCCTATACGGGCTTGGGATACGGTAAATTATTACTACTTGGTCGGGTATGGGATCACGTTTTATCCAGTTGTGATAATTAACTAAAATCTTGCATAACCTGTTTTGATCTGTCTTGTCTGAAACTAAAACATTGGGGGTGGACTTGACCGTGTCCGGGATATCCTTTGCTCACCAAAGTGCTAGTGGCCACGACAATATAGCATGGCGTGTAGGCATACACTGGGTAATTGCTATCTACTTTCTATGTGAAAGTTCAGAGTGGTGTGTCAGTCGATCAAGTCTCGGTTTCTGTACCAGGCTCCATATGTAAAAGCCTGACATGTAAATCTGTATACAAGGTCATTTGTACTATCCTAAGTTATTTATGAAAATGTGCCAAGTGCACCTAAAACCATTTTCGAAAGGATTTTCAAAATGAGTCGGTTGAGTGTATTTACCAGTGTAAACTGACGTATTTTCAAAGATTAAAATACATGTACAAGTACGCAATAGGCCGGAAGCTGCGGGGCGTTGACGTTAAGGAGTTGCGACCTTAGAGTTGAGCCTGTAGAGTCTGTTATCATTTGTGTATGTTATTTCCGATCCGCCTGTGGATCTTATTACAAGCCTTGATGTATATTTGTGTTTTTCGAACTTTAGGACACTTATGGTTTGTAATAGTTTATATTTTACTCCAAGTCTTCCGCTGTGTTGCTCTGTGTTGTAATTTGTTATGATGATATCAACTGTACGTTATGATACTCCCCACCAGGCCCACCGGAATACACGTGGAAATCGGGGTGTGACACGTAGAAACCAATATTAGCCATTGATTAAGTTGGTTTTGATGGATGAGATTAGAAGACAATAAAGCAATGTAATGATTGTGTGTTTTATTAATGATATTTTGTTTTTTAGTGACAAAGGGGCATATTAGTCTTTTTACTATAGCTTTAATGATTGGTATGATTATTGATTTTTGTTTTAATTAATAAGATTATTTTTTGAAAAATTTAAACATGCATTATTGATTTTCTTTTAATTCTAATATAATTTTTTATTTTAATTCCCAGTTAATTTTTTACGCGCGGTTTTTGGCTTTTTTTCGCGCTTCTTTTTAAACCTTTTTTACGCGCCGGTTTAAACTTTTTTACGCGTGGGTTTAAACTTTTTTAACGCGCATGTTTAAAAACTTTTTTTGCGCGCCGGTTTTATGGTTTTTTGCGCGCGATTTTAAACTTTTTTTACGCGCGGTTTAGAACTTTTTTATGCGCCAGTTTAGAACTTTTTTACGCACCGGTATAACATTTTTTTACGCGCGGTTTTAAACTTTTTTACGGCCTGTATAAAAACTTTTTTTCTGTGCGGTTTTATACTTTTTTTACGCACGGTTTTAAACTTTTTATATGCGCCGGTTTTAAACTCTTTTTACGCACCGGTTTTAAACATTTTTTACGCGCCAGTTTAGAACTTTTTTTACGCGCCGGTTTTAAACGTTTTTTGCATGCCGGTTTTGAACTTTTTTACGCCCCAGGTTTAAACTTTTTTTACTCGCCGGTATAAAAGTTTTTTTACACGGTGGTTTAAAACTTTTTACGCGCGCGTTTAAAGTTTTTTTACGCGCCTGTATAGAAACTTTTTTACGACCCGGTTTTAAAACATTTTCTATGCCAAATATTTTTACGGTTTTAAACTTTTTTACAAAAAACTAGTGGGATTACCCGCGCTCCGTGGCGGGAATTTGATTCGGTTCGTCACGGTATCGGCCCAACCCTCGTATGTTTACAATACCGAAAAATTAAGCAAACCATATATTCGTTTTTTTCAGAAAGCTAACAAACGTATTAAAAAAACAAAATTAGTAAAATCATTAAAAACTTGTATCACATATATAGTGTGAGGTATAAAAATGAAAAGTAAAAGAAAAAATTTATTATTTATTTTTCTTCGCACCAAAACCAACCATATCAAACTAACGTACATTTTTTACTGCATAATACACAATAATAACTAATTAAAAGTTGCAACTTATCAAAATTTTGCGCTGGAAAAAGAGAGTCAAATTGACCAATCTGAAAGAAGCACCGACATAAGATATTAATATTATGTATAATAGATTTTTGTACAAAAAAAACAATTTTTTTTAGATTTTAAGAGAGAGGGATAGAGAGTAGATATGACATTTTGATTGATGAAAAAGTCCGATAAGACTTTAAAGAGAGAGAGAGAAGACATGACATTTTAAGTAAATTATCAAAATAACCTTTAAAATTTAAAATAATAGTGTATATGTGGGATTATTTGATTGGTAGAGAGTGGTTCTCGCGGTTCTCGCAACTAGGCGCCGTTTTTACGCCTTGTTTTTACGCGCCGTTTTTTACGTCCCGTTTTTTACGCGTGATTTTTTACGCCCCGTTTTTTTACAACCCGGTTTTAAAAACATTCCCCCTCCCCCGTTTTACGCCCCTTTTTTTACGCCGGTTTAAAACCTTTTTTTTACACGCGGGTTTTAAAACACTTCCCCCCTGTTTTGAAACTTTTTTTACGCCCCGATTTAAAAAAAAATTATGCCTCGGTTTTAATTTTTTACGCCGCGGTTTTGAAGTATTTTTACGCCCCGGGTTTTTTTACGCGCCGTTTTATACGCCGTTTTTTACGTTCTGTTTTTACGCTCGTTTTTTGCCCGTTTTTTACGCGCCGATTTTTACGCCCCGTTTTTTACGCTCCGTATTTATGCGCCGTTTTTTAGGAAGTTTTTTTACGGAGAAGTTTTTTTTTTATGAAAGACTTTTTTTTACAAAAGACTTTTTTTACGAAAACCTTCTTACGAAAAAAACTTTTTTTTACGAAGCAATATTTTTTACAAAAAACCTTTTTGTTATTGTCGGCGATGCGCTCCTACCCTCAACTAGGCATGTCCGCCATCAGGTGTGCACCGGTTTACTCGTCCCTCCTGTCAGATTTTTTACGCACCGTTTTTTACGCCCTCGTTTTTTACGCGTCGTTTTTTACGCGCCATTTTTTACGCTCGGGTTTTTTATGCGCCGTTTTTATACACCCTGTTTTTTCGCCCGTTTTCCCCCGGTTTTTTTCGCGCCGTTTTTATGCGTCCTTCACGCGCCTTTTTTACGTCCAACCTTTTTTACGCGTTGTTTTTTACGGCCCTTTTTTTACGCTCCGTATTTATGCGCCGTTTTTTTACATCCCGCTTTTTATGAAGTTTTTTATGGACAAGTTAAAAAAAATTAAACCTTGTTTACACCACGATTGTGAACTTTTTTACGCACCCCAGTTGTAAATTTTTTACGCCCATGTTAAAAAAAATTAACATTTTTTAACATCGCGGTTGTAAACTTTTCATACACAGTTTTTCGTGTATAGTTTTTTACGGGTAGCGTAAAATTTTTAAGTAAAGTTTTAAAAAAAGTTTTTTATAGGTTTTTTTATGCGCAAGTTATAAACATTTTTTGCGCGCCGGTTTTAAAAAAAAGAAAATCTTAACAAACAAACTCAACCAACAACAACACCGACACGTAAACGTTCTTATAATTTTTTTGGGTGTCGCCGACACGTAAATTTTTTGTTTTTACGCCAGGGTTAAAAAAGTTAAACATTTTTTTACGGCCCGATTATAAACTTTTTTTTTAAGTCGCGGATGTAAACTTTTTTTAACGTCGGTTTTACACGCCCATTTTAAACTTTATTTATGCCCCACACCCCCACAACCAGTCGCAAACTCTATACAAAAGACCATAGTACATTAGTACCCCTGCACACACACAATACACATAACAATAACCAACTGCAATATGATTAGAGCTAATAATACAAAACCTTAACCTACCAACAGGCACTTTCGGTTGAACAACAACAATCTTAAACAAATCATTTAACTCCTTCTCTCTAGTTTTCTCCTCTTCCTTCTTTTTCTGTCAATCAAACAAACACACAATCAAAATCATAACAATATATTCGGTTACAAGATTAACTGATTAGGGTTTTATCGGTTGCCTACCGGTAGAAGTGGATGTTAAGTACAGGAGTGGAGGTGACTACCGAAAAGGGTGTCCGAAAGCCCCAAAAAATTCACCGCCATCAAAATAACTCAGCCATAAAAAAAATTCTCAAAAAATACTCACCTCCATCAAAATAACTCAAGTCATAAAAAATCCCAAAGTGTGTCCAAAAGTCAAAATCCGACATTCAATATCATTCAGATGAGTGAACGAGTTTAAAGAACCAGGTGAGACGGGGTGAACAAAAATCCAAACTAACCCCTCTCGTTATGGTGTCATTGGGTACCTTAATAATCGGAACCCGCAACCACCATCCCTGATCTAGTCTTGAAAACCCTAGCTAACGCCCCTAGCCGCTGCCTATCTGGGCAGGAACCTTTATGTCGTTCTCTCTCTCTGGAGAGGGTTGCAGGTCAGAGAGTTGTGGTGGTTGTTTACGGTGTAGGTGGTGGTGGTTGGTGAGTTGCAGGTTTCTATGAGTAGAGAAGAAGAAAGTGGTGGTTGGATATGTGAGTTGCAGATCTAACTTTTGAATTAGGAGAGAGAGGGTGATATGATAAAGTGTATAAGAGAGAGAAGGTGTCAGTGGAAAGAGAAAAGGAATGGTTTGAATGTCGAAATTGCCCATTCCTCATGTCATTTTCCTATAATGATGTGGCATGTTTTAATTGGTTGAAATGAGTTCTTACAACTCAGTTTGTTTCTTTTAAACCAGATCATATATAAATATATATATATATATATATATAGAGGGTTAGGGTAAAATGAAAACATATACGAGTTGTGAAATTTAGATAACTCGGCCTTACGAAAGGTTTTTAAATTTTTTTTACCAAAAGTCCTAAAAAAATCAACTTTTAAAAAACAATTTGTTTTTTTTTTTCATTTACGGCAGCCGTAAATGCTGTAAAAAGTGATGTCATGCTTATGTCATCACCATTTTACAGCTACTGTAAGGGGTCGAAAAACACCACTTCGAAATTTATTTATTTTTTAAATATTTTTACAGCAGTGTTTTCTAACATTTTAATTTAGAGGTGTGAAAAAAAAGGGGGCAAAACTCGCACGGGAAGGTTGAGTTCTCTAAGTTCTCACAATCGGAGGGGTTTTCTCTTGATCTTGATCATATATATATATATATATATATATATATATATATACATAGGGATGGGTTAAAATAATAACCACCTTAAGTTGCGAGAACCGTGAGAACTAGATCATCTAAAAGGTTTTTCCGAAATTCTTTTTTCTCAAAAGTCATAAAAATCACTTGTTCCAGCAAAAAAAAATTAAAAAATTGCCGTATACCCACATTTACATGAGGCGTAAAAAAATATTTATTTCCGTACAAAATTTACACCAACGCGTAAAAAAACATGCATCAGTCAAACCTACTAACTCAATAATTTTTTTTTACTTTTTTTACAGATGTGTTTAAAATATTTTCATCTACGTTTGTGTAAAATTTTTTTTGGCCCAACTAGCATAGAAGAAAAAGTTCTCACGGTTCTCACAACTCGTGGTGGTTTATAGGACAAGGATCCTTTATGAACCACCCTTTATTACGAGAACCACGAGAACAAGTGTGAACACAAACAGTAATACCTAAAAAAATCCAAAAAAAATACCAATTTTTTTTTGTTTTTTTAATATTTTTTTTGAAAAAGTCGCTTTATTTTCTCAACAATAAAAAAAAATTTCAAAAAAAATAAAATTTGAGTACCAACTATCCATGCACATGTGCATTTTCGTATTTTTTTTGACAAATTCCGTAATACATTACAACCATTAGACAATTGTACTTTCATTTACACTACCATGTGTAACACACTACTTTTTACGTTACCAATATTAGCAATGTACATGTGCATCTATATATATCAACATGAAATAAGGTGTTTTGGTACACTAATTTGAATATATTTTCTCTTTCATCTATCATACCATTCATAATACACTACCATGCACATGTGCATTTTCATCTTTTTTTTGACAAATTCCGTAATACATTACAAACATTAGACAATTGCACTTTCATTTACACTACCATGTGTAATACACTACTTTTTACGTTACCAATATAAGAAGTGCACATGTGCATCTATATGTATCAACATGAAATAAGGTGTTTTGGTACACTACTTTGAATACACTTTCTCTTTAATCTATCATACCATTCATAATACACTTCCATTACCTTCTACCATCTATAATACAATATCATTACCTCCTACCATTTATAATACAATACCAATACCAATATTTTCACTTTATTACATGTATATCAACACCGTTTATACCATCCAATCAACACGTTACATCATAAAGTGACAACTATAATGAACCCATCAACCACTAGATATAACTAACCAAAAAACATATATATGAGCCTACTTCATCATTCAAAATCATAAACTTTTTGTACCAAAACACGGTATATAATTGTTATACATAATGATGCACATGTGCATGAACTGTTACACGAAAAAAAAGGTTTTTTTTGTAACGAAATATAACGATTTTTATTAAAAAATAGTAAAAAAAATTTTGAGTGCTTTTTTTATTTATTTTGATTTTATTTTGCAATAAAGGTGGTTCTCACATGAACCTTACCCTATATATATATATATATATAAACCTATATAAAGCATCTCCCATGAATTCAATAGTAAATTGCCATTAAATTTTAAGATAACATGTAAAAGACATGTTTAAATCTCTAATTTTTTACCCTTTTCTTTCCATCATACCCCACTATCCTTCTTTACCTTTAATCTATATATATCTATATTATTATTACTATATATTATATTAAAGAAAATAGGCCATCTTAGCTTGGTAACCGACGTAGGAAGTAAAACATTATGTCAATCTTTAATGTTGGAAGTAAAAAAGAGTGTTAAATAGGGCTCCTTGGCCTGGTAACTGACGAAGAACAAAAGTTACATTTTCTTATCACAAAGGGTTGTAACTGACGTAGTAAATGTAACTCAATCTTATCATAATTAGTAGTCATCGGTTAGAAAAAATTCAAGTCTATAAAATAATTGTAGGAACTCTTGATTGCTTCACAACCTGATTTACATTTCCTCTTTTGATTGTTCAGAGGCATCCTGGCAACCCCACACGAACCACCATCATCTTTCCTTCGTTGTTATTCCATGACATAGAACCACTTTGGATAACCATATTGGAGTTCCATGACTGTAACATTCGGCCTTTCGCACCATCAATATTGTCCGTTTTGCTCCTGATGGGTTGCCCGTCCAGGAACTCACGACTTTGTTTTTGTTTGCCTCGGTGGAGACTTCTCAGGAGGTCACCCATCCTAGTACTACTCCCACCTGAGCATGCTTAACTGTGGAGTTCTTCTCTCATCCACTAGCATTAAGCCCAAAACGCATTGGTGATTTAAGAGGGCAGGACATTCCTTATAAACCGAGGATCTCTCCTGGCCACGGCCGATGTGGGATTTGCCTAGGGTGTCACAATGGTCCATGTTAATCTCTCAGTAGTCGGTATCGGTATCGTTACAATGACATTGACTTTCCGTCCCATTCTTTAGCCACAAACTTAGGTACCGTAAATGGCTCCACTTCATTAGTATTATGTTTTATACACATCAAAGTCAAGTAAATATCAGTAGTGAATATTGGTAGTTTGAAAATTTGAATAATTTCCTGGCATATGGTAGACGACAACTTCCAGTTCTATGGTTTAGGAACTGCTCGATTTATGAATAAAATACTTGAAAACAGAAACAATATAGAGTCTTGGCTTAATTACAAGGTGGTCAAAGATACTAAAGAGGCCATTTTTTGGTGGATGATAAGGTTTTTAAAGGGGCAAACACTTGGCCTTGCAAGGTGGTCGAAGACATTAAAGAGGCGACGTATTGGTGGATGATCAATAGGTCCAAGGTTCAAGGGGTTTCAATTTAGAGCTGGAACAAGTTTGAGGTATAGGTATTGATTGGATAGAGGTGGTGTTCTGTTTTTAGGAGATATGTATTTATGTTCTGTTTGTGGTTTGTTTTTTTACCTCTGCCTCCTTAGTTTCTTGCTAAGATTGGCTTGTTGGTTTGCCTTTGAGTAAATATGGAGTCTTGGCTCACAAGAGCTGGAACAAGTTTGAGGGTATAGCTCTGTCAGTTCCTCAGAAAATAAAAAGAATATATGGAGTCTTAGCTCACAAGAATTATTTCAGTAATATTATTAATTGTAAGTTTTTCATATAAAATCTGAGTTTTAGAATTCTAAGTTAGCTGATAATTTAATCCAACACTTTTTTTGTTAACATAGAAATACATGGAATTTTGGTAAGTTAATTTTGTAAGTTTAGTTTAACAATGTGCTAAATTTATATCCATAGATGTGGTTCAATTAAATTGTCTGTTTATACATTATTTATACATTATTGGCTAAATTTGAATCAATAGCGGTTTCGTTATACAATCATTTAGCAAAATAAGAACTTAAATAAATTATACTAATTAGATTAATTTGATTAATTAACCTTTAGGGCTTTATCAAAATTAATCCAAACCTTAAGGTTGTAATTTAAGGATTTTGGAAAAGTTAGATTATTAGAGTATAGATTGATATTAGTAAACATGTGCTTTATTGGAGCCTGAATTATCTGTTATTATAGCAAACAATTATATGTATTTTTGTTAATCGTAAATTGTTTTGATTGCAATTCTAATTGTCGGTTAGGAGATGCAGATAATTTAGATATTAAATTCTATATTGGATGAAATAATTATGAGATTGGTATTTAATATCATGAATAAAATCAAATAATGTAGGGGTAAAGCAAACTAAGAGATATACATCAATAGTCAATACTGAATTAGTTTTCTATCATCTCCCTTATTTCTTATTTATCACCACGGTAAAGTTGGAGAGTATACAGACTCCAATCAATTTTCGCAAGTCAAATCATATATTTCTCAATATCTAGGTCGACCTGGATTTGATTCTTGCCGTTAGCTTATAATGCAAGGTATGGGATATCCATTTATGTTTCGTTTTTAACAAGACTGATTAGCCGTAATACATAACATATGTATATATATATAGAGTAGGAGTTGGCTACAAAGCCAATTTTCCTACAAAGTATAGGAAGCCACCACATAATGACATGTGACAAGTAGTTATTTTAATGAAAAGGGCAAACATGTAATTTGATATTTATTCTATTTATGTTATATATTTATTACAGCTGACACTTGAGAAATTTAAGGAAACACAATATCACATTGAAATCGAATTGCCAGTTATATTAGGATCGATTAATTGTATATCATTTAAGTCGCAATTCTTCTTCTAAAGTGGTTCGCTGAAAAACAAAACATGGTGTCACGGTGTGTTTTATCACTAAAACACACTGCTATGAACACATCTACGTTGTGTTTTAGCAGTCAGTAATTGGTTCGTCATGTTGTGTTTTATCAATCAGGTGTTGGTTCGTCATTGTGTTTGATCACTAAAACACACTACTATGAATACACCTAGTATTCAAGATCAAGTGAAGTAAAACACAGTACTATAATAAAAAAAAAACATGTTGTCTTCAACACACATACTGAATACATATATATGCAAGATCTAATCACAATGCAACTTTAATACATCAATTCTTAAAACAATATCAATGTAAAAAAACAACAAATTCACCAAGTTAGTCACTTGTTCGTCAAATTGTGTTTTATCATAAAACACACTACTATGAACACATCTAGTATCCAACATCAAGTGCAGTAAAACACAGTACTATGATAATCTCTTACGCTTGTATTTGATGCTTAAAATGTAATCTTGATCCATGATTCTAGCTAATTTTGGTATGCAAGATGATTATTGATAGTGGGTTTTAGATAGAGAAAAGGAAATGTGCTAGATTATAGGATGTGTGTTATATTTGAAAGTTATTTGATTGATTTAAAACATGGTAAATGACCAGACTACCCATAACCTAATATAACAATTAATTAATGACACACAAATATTACAAAAATGCCACCAACTTAATCTCAGCCATTAAATACACCTATCTAATAGCCATGATCGCTTCCTACACTTTGTAGGAAAAACACACTTTGCGCAGGAACCCCACTCTACACACACACACACACAAGATAAAGATTCGTTAGGAACCACCCTTTATTACGAGAACCAATTTGAACACAACAAAAAATACGTAAAAAAATCTAAAAAAAACACACAAAATTTTTATTTATAAAAAATCGCTACTTTTCGTCATAAAATGATTTTGTGTGTTTTTTTTTATTATTTTTTTAGTTTTTTTGGTTGGGGGGGGGGGGTTTTTAGCTTTATGGTTTAGTTTTTGTATTTAGCGTTGGGTTGAGGGGTTAGTTTTTTTAGGTTTGGGGGTGGGGGGGTTGGTTAGTTTTTTTTGGTTTTGGGGGGATTTAGCTTTATAGTGTTTTTAGCATTTGTTGGGTGGGTGGGGGGGGGGGTTTAGTTTTTTTAGGTTTTGGGTGGTGTTGTAGTGGGTTTATTTTGTTATGTTCACATATGGTTCTCGCAATAAAGGTGGTTTCGCATGAACCCTACCCTATATATATTATATATATATAGAGGCTATGATATAGAGAAACGCCTATAAGTGTGAAACGGTGAGAAACGCCTCTCATCTGTTGGATTAAAACAATCTACTAATAAAACGTCATCTTTATCTAAAACGCCAAACTCATAAAAGGCCTCTTTTGACTTCTCTAAAATAAAACGTCATCTTTATCTAACGCCAAATCATAAATAAAAGGCAAATCATGTATAAAACGCCATTAAAATTCTCACTTAAACTACGAGCCATGTACATCAGTCCCTTCCAGAAGAAACGCCATCTTTATCTAAAACGCCATTAATGATGGGACACGTTACATTACATTACAATATTTAATAGAAAAGCTTAATAAATAGTAACTGAAATTTTATTACTAACATTTATTATAAACAAATTCCCGCCTAAACTACGCGCCAAGCACATCATTATATAAATGATGTTAACGTCCCTTCCATTGATCATACTCAGAAAACGTCATCTTTAACCAAAACGCCAAAATTGAAAAAAAAAACAAAAAAAAAGAACAAATGGCAAACATCGTTTCATGGAGATTCAAAACTAGAATCAATAAATTCGTAATCCTCTTTGACAACAGAAGAAGAGTATTTGTGAAAATCGCTAGAGCAATATTGAACTTGGACGAAGAAGTTCAAAGGGGGATCCTAGCACTTAGCTTTCCTCTTGATAACCTCTGTGACAAAACACAGACGGTTATATGAAGATTAACAATAATTCGGTCCGTACCCTCCAAATCCAATTATGAATCTAGTCATCCAATCTTAGTGTTATGACAAAAACACAGACTTAGTTAGTGTTGTATGGGACAACGGGCAGCAGGAAACCTACATGATTGACAACATCATGTCCGAACAGAGACTTGTCTTCCTACAGGAGTTATGCAACGCAAAATGTTTGAACACAGACATGACCATAAAATTGGCGTTGTTGACTGACATGTTCATATGGATGTGTCAAAGTCTTCAAGATGAAGAAAATGATGAAAATGAAGATCTGGATGACAATTTTGATGAAGAATCAGAAGACGACGACGAGGGGAGCGATTGATACTTCTCAGACAGATCCCTCCTGACGAGGGGTTTTAGTTTTTTTTCTTTTCTTTTTTTGTGGTGTGTCATTTCCAATGGTTTTTAATAAAAATACTTTGTTTCACTAATTACATATGAAACGCCACAATCCCACAAACTATAATAACTCCCTCTAATAACATATTATCCAAAAATTACACAACTGTATAAAACAAGAATGCAAAAGAATATTAATTAAAAATGTACAAGTCTGATATGTCTCATAACGCCATCTTTTGTTTCAAACGCCATAACATTAGTTTCACTTCACAAAAAGTTAATTAGTTGTATTTCTAAAATATTTTTTTAGCTAAAATACCGTTCATACAAAACGACAAACTTATTGATACGACTAACGCGTTGCAGATTTAACAGATAAAGCTAAACAAACAGTAACTTAATGATGGGACGTGCCATCTTTATTACTAAAATATATTATATAAAATTCCCGCCTAAACTACACACCAAAAACATCTTATATAACAACCTCTCAGGCCATTCATTTGATTACACCAAAAGCAAACGCCATATCTTACTAAATACCATATGATAAACCTCTTTTCTTGGAGATTCAGTTATGTTCTCAATAAAGTTTCACTGAATGAGGTGGACAACGTTATTAGCTCATTCTTAAGTGAGCATTAACAATGTTTTCCATCTCATTCAACAAAATCTTATTGAGTTAATCCTCACTTTATTTATGTTAAAAGCCAAAAACTTTGAAAATCACAAATGGCAATCCTGTAACTTTTGCATTCTAACATGCTGTATGTCGTGCATATGAAAAAAATAAAAACACCAAATGAATGTATGTATTGAGTAAGGAAAAAATATAAAAAATAACAAAACGCCAAAATAGCTCTTCACTTGCTCTCGAAGACCGGGTCGTTCTTCTTATAATTACGGGCTTCGTGCATGTCGATGCGTAATGTCTGAAAGACTTGCAATTCTTACACTGTCTTTCTTTCGTCTCGGGCTTTGTTTTTTTTGTTTTTTGAATTGCTTCCTCCTGTTCGGATTTTAAACGCTTGCGAGACCCAGAACCTTGCGACTTATACCCAACAGGGACTCTTATCAGATTCTTGTCGTTTTCATATTGCCCTGTTATCTCCGCAAATCTATCCCTAGACTAGGAGGAGGAGCAACAATATGCATATCTTGAACCTTCTTCATATAAGATTGAACATGATCGTTTAATAAGGATAGCTCCTCCTTATTACCAGATAAACAGTTCTAAGTATACTCCGTTGCAAAAATAATTTCTCGCATCATACTTTGCACATCGGGATCAAGCTCCGTTTGGATAAAATCACGACACATTGAGTAATCTGAAGAGCAATATGGCGAAGCCTCTTTACGTCATCTATTCAAAATGTACTGTTTGGAAATTCCCTAATATCCAAACTTCTCAAAACATAAAATATATGTCTACATAGCAAACCATACTGCTCAAAACACGTACATGAGCAAGTGCTGGTGCAACCAGATTTACGGTACATTACCTGAAAAAATGCCAAAAACAATAAATGTATAAAACGCCATGCATACACTGTATGTAGAACTCCATGAAGAAAAAATATATATGAACACCATGCTTAGAAAACGCCATTATTTACCTCGAATAAGGATGTACAAGGCAGCTGGAAATCATTTATGTAAAACTTAACCAACCCATCGGCCTGCTCTTCATACCGTTGATTTATGCAATCAACAATGGCAATTAGCTCAGCTTGAATGTCACAAAAATAGTTTTTGTGTATATCTCAGCAGCTTGGTTCTCCAACACTTTATAATTACTTTTCAACTGGGGTAGTTTGTATCGAGATTCATGGTCATTTTTCCGGTGCATGTGACGCTGTCCTTCTATTGCAGTTTCGTAATGAGTCATGAACTCAACAAAAGTAGATTTCGCATTGCACACTTGGCCAAAAAAATGGTTCTCACTCCCCGACCTCGATGTCGTACGCATAATGCCCTACAGTTCCTCCATTCTATAGTATGCATGAATCCAAGAATCCCTAAGGGCAAAAATAACAGAAAGCCAGTCATTGTCCTCTAAATTAAACTCTTTAATAACCTATTCCCATCCTGATTCAAACTCTTCGGGTGTAAGAATGTCCGTCCACACAACACCACAAATACGTTCTTTAAAATTGGTTGAGTTGCATAGCCTAACACCAACCTGTATAAAACATGAAAACGCCATGGAATAAATACTATATAGACAAAAAACTAACATAGAAAACCCTTAAGGATGGAAAAACGCCATATATATATATATGTATATATATATATGTATATATATATATATATGTTGTGACATCTGAAGAAAATTTAGTAGAAAAAGGATTTGGTATAATTGTAACCAAGTTGAGTGATGTGTGCAAAATGCAACATATAAATTACATCAAACATGGCGTAAAACAAACCCTTTTCGGTACTAATGTTGGAAAAACACGTTTCTTTGTTCCTTTTGAATTTACATGACCAAAAGAGCTTAAAAGAACAAAAGATGCAAAGTAGTAGCTAAAACCAACATAAAATACAAGAAGAAGGAATATCGTAAAACGCCCGACCCCTCGGCAGCATCCCAAAAGCAAAAACAAGAAGACAGAAGCTGACCACAGAGTCGTGCCCAGCCAGACATGGGCCGTGGTCAGTCCTAGCACTTGCAGACAAAGCAAACAGAAGCTTCTACACCCACCACAGGGCCGTGCCCACACATACATGGGGCTTGGTCATCTATTAGATTTGCAGAATCTTGATAGTACAGTAAAGAGTTGACCATGGGGCCGTGTCCAGGAGCCACGGGGGCGTGTGGGGGCCCTTTGCTGATAGCTGCAATTAATGAAGGAAGAGAAAAGACTGGCCACAGGCCATGCCAAGTGGACACAGGGCCGTGGCCAGGGCTCTGTTTGGACTATAAATAGGGGTGCTTGGTTCCCTTCAAAGGCATTTCTTGGCAAACCACTTCTCTCTCACTTTTCCATCACTCCACCACCACTACAACACCAACACCCACCACCATCATCCATATTCCATCTTTAGAGTGTGTAGTAGTCTAGGGATCCAATATTGATCGTAACAGTTCTTGTCAAACAAAGCCATGCTTGGCTAATCTCTTACATCACTTGGTGAAGACAAATGTTTTATGTATTACTTTTGTTTTTTAATCTTTCGGCACTTTTTAATTAGGTATGTATTAATAACTTTAATAACTAGTTTATGATGTTGGAAGTGAATTTTCCTAACCATTTCTTCATGATGTCATTGATTTGCTCATTCGTGTCTTTACGGTCTATATAAAGCGCGTTAACTACTTGAAAAGGGGGTTGGAAGGGTGGTTTGGTAAAGTTCTTGTCTTGTTCATTGTATAGATCCTGCGAGGACTTGGCTCAAGCTTACTAGGACCTCCTTCAATGCCCTATGGTATTGGATGGCGGGGGTGCGAATAGCTTGAGCCCCTCATATGATAACTACTATTAATATATTAAACCAGCCTCTTGGGATTGTATCCCTGCTGACTCAAACCACTTGGCCGAGGGTAACGTCACCTTAAAAAGAGGGGCCTACCACTTTTCGCATTAATAACTTACTTAATTGCCTTTCAATATTCGGGCCTCTTGGGATTGTATCCCTGCCGACTCAAACCACTTGGCCGATGGTAATGTCACATTCAAAGAGAGGGCCTACTACTATAACTAAGAGAATCTCTTTAAAAGTCCGAAAGTGAGAAAATCATCAAAGGTTGCATAAAAGAGGAGTTGGATCCAAGTAATTCTATCTTGTCTATTTGTATTTCATATTTATTTATCTTTTTCATTTTTATTTATCTTTCAAAACTTTTATCAAAAATTTATATTGACCAGACTTTGACGATAACCAGTATTAAAAGCTCTTGTGTCCTTGGACGACCTCAGTATCTTACCAACGCTATACTACGCTCACGATGGGTGCACTTGCCCTAGTCTGTGTTTAGTGTTATTACAATAGCGTGTTTTATAAATTTAAAACTTGACTAATGCGTACAACGGACTCGAAATATTAATAAAATCATATCACGCTCAACATGCATCAAGTTTTTGGCGCCGTTGGTCGGGGACACAAGGATTTTAAGAAAGTTTAAAATTGGCGGCCTAATTAGTTTTACCGTTTTCTTTTAATTTAGGATTTTTTTCTCATTTTTAGCAAATTTTGCACTTTCTGCAGAAATCTGCACGGGCCGTGCCCGGTTAGGCACGGGGTCGTGCCCATCTTTCTTACTGGTAGTTTTATTTTCTGAGTTATAGAAGAGTGACCATGGGCCGTGGAGGTGCACCATGGGGCCGTGCCCAACTCCCTAGTAACTGGGATCCAGAAAAAATATGACTGTAACCCTAACCATGGGTCGTGGCCAATGACCACAGGGCCTTGGTAAACTATCTGATCAACAATTTCTTTTTGTTTTGATCGTAGGTATCAGAACTCAATCGCAGGGCCTGAAATCTCTATGCAGTTCATGAGCTGCAATTCTGATAAAGACATAAAAGACCTTTAGACAAACCTGAGCACTTTCTAAGAAAAAGACTAAAAGCCAAGAATCAAGAGAAAGCTTCGGGGTAACAAATCCCAATGGCGGATCAACGTACCTTAATGGATTACCTAAGGCCTACGGTCGGTAATCTTGGAAGCCATCAACCCACCAAACATCGACGCTAACAACTATAAGCTTCGGGCGCAGTTAATACAAATGCTCCAAAATACCGCCACCTTTCACGGCCTACCCAATGAAGATCCCCATTTACATATTACCAACTTCTTGGAAATATGTGACACCTTCTGGATCAACGGAGCATCAAACGACACCATCCGACTCCGAATGTTCCCATTTTCACTAAAATACCGAGCTAAGGCTTGGCTAAACACCCTCCCAAGTGGATCGGTAAACACTTGGGATGAACTTGCACAAAAGTTTCTATATGGTAGAACAAAATATCTTTAATTTCCCCTCTAATAGATTCTTTTTTTTTTTGAGTTCAAAAGCATTGTTTTTTGTATGTAGGCTTAAAAATCTTATTGTATCCTTTTTTTTATAGTATTTTGTTTTACGCTTTTTAAAATATCTTTTCTTAAAATGGCTTCTTTTCTTGTATTTTCTTTTGATCTTTCCATAGTAATAGGAACTATCACATTCTATCATCAAAGGAATTTTTGGACTACTACAACATAAAGATATCTTTCTTTTTAAACCTTTACTCATTTTAGCTAATATGGCGTCTCCACACCATTCACTCAATTTATCTCTAGCATGTGTTATTCTTTTCCCTAAAGTATCAGCTTATCCTGGGTTGTATGTATTAATTAGTTTTTGTCCCCATGGGTCATGTATCTTTGCAAAAAATAAGGGTAAAAAATTACAGGTATCTGGTACTTGATTATAGATATGATAATAATAATCTTGAAAAACACAAATATATCTATCATTTCACAAATATCACATAATTATAGACTTAATAAGGCTGTTAAATATTTTTGTATCGTTGATGGGTCTCTTATTATATTACCTTCTCCACAAAATTCTAATATAAAAGCTTCAATAACTCTTGTTATTATATTAGCGATATTTTGATCTTCTGATTCCAATATATAGTTTTTTTTTGCATCAAGGCTTATATTTTGCCAGTATCTTAAAGCACTATTTAAAAGAGTTCTTTCTAAAAATCCTTTTATCAAATGCTGGTATTCTGTGCGAAGTCAAATACCAGACCTGGGTGGCAAACCCAGTCATGGTAAAGAAACATAATGGCGGATGGCGGATGTGCGTGGATTTTAAAGATTTAAACAAGGCGTGTCCGAAAGATTGTTATTCTCTTCCCAAGATTGACAAAAAGGTTGACTCATTAGCTTCCTTCCGCTGGAAATATTTTCTAGATTGTTATAAAGGTTACCATCAGGTCTTGATGAAAAAAGAGGATGAAGATAAAACAGCTTTTCGCACGGAGAGGGCATTTTTTGTTATACCAAGATGCCTTTTGGTCTCCGCAATGCGGGAGCTACTTATCAAAGATTGATGGATGCAGTTTTTGGAGATGATATCGGGAAAACTGTGGAAGTCTACATTGATGATTTGGTTATTATGAGCAATTCAGAAGACACTATGTTAGATAACATCCAACGAACTTTTAATTCTCTGCGAAAGGTAAATTTAAAGTTAAATCCAAGCAAATGCTCCTTCGGCATGGAGGAGGGCAAATTTTTGGGTTTCATCGTCACCAAAGACGGTTTCGAAGTTAATCCTGAGAAGGTCAAAGCAATACAAAAAATGTCTTCTCCTAGTACCATCAAAGAGATGCAACGTTTGGCTGGAAGGTTAGCTACGCTAAACCGCTTCCTCGCCAATCATGCCGCAAAGTCTTATCCATTTATTCAAACCTTACGCAATTGTACGAAGAGCAAAGAGTTCGCATGGACTCCTGAAGCTGATCATGCTTTCCAGCAAATGAAGGATTGTTTAGTCCAACTCCCCACACTTACTGCTCCTCGTGAAAAAGAACCCATGGTCTTCTATCTTGCTGCATCTGAGGTAGCAGTAGGTGCTGTCTTGTTGGTAGAACGCGAAGGGGTCCAGTCCCCAATTTATTATATCAGCAAGATGTTGAATGATCCAGAGACAAGACATTCAATTATGGAAAAAATAGTTTTAGCATTGGTCCATGCCTCGCGCAGGCTGCGAAGATACTTTTCAGGACATGTTATTACAGTTTTAATTAACTTTCACATTGGCCAGGTCTTGACCAAGCCAGATGTTTCTTGACGACTTGCAAAGTGGGCAATCGAATTGGGGGTTATAACATCTGTTATAAACCTAGACCAGCTATCAAAGGCCAAGTTTTGGCAGATTTCATCGCTGAAATTCCTGCTGATAAAGTTGAAGAATGTCAAGCAATTCAAAACCCAGTCCCAGTCATAGACAATAGAGCCTGGACACTGTTTACAGATGGCGCATCAAACAGTGATGGGGCTGGAGCAGGTCTTCGATTGATGAGTCCAGAGGGAGCAGAATTCACGTATGCAATTCGGTTGGATTTTAAAAGCACCAACAACGAGGCCGAATATGAAGCTTTCTTAGCAGGCTTACGCCTCGCTATTAAAATGGGTGCAACAAACTTAGAAGCCCATGTTGATTCATTATTAGTTGCTGAGCAAGTAATTGGAACGTACGATGCAAAGGGAGATATCATGGCTTTGTACTTGGCGCAAGCTAAAGCTCTTATAGCACAGTTCCAACAATTTAAAGTCACACACGTCAAGCGAAGCGAAAACAAACATGCTGGCGCTCTAAGTAAACTCGCAGCAACTAATTTCAAACATTTGGCAAAGGAAGTTCGCGTCAAAGTTTTAAGTAATCCATCAGTCCCTCTCAGACAAGTAACAATGGTCGAAGTAGGAGATCCATCATGGATGTCTCCAATAATGATGTATTTGTTACGTGGTTCTTTACCAGAAGATAAAGCGCAAGCTCGTAAGTTACAGTACAAAGCCCTCAATTACGAGATGGTTGACGGTATTCTGTACCGACGCTCTTACATGGGTCCTTCGCTCCGCTGTGTTAGCAAACATGATGCGTAGTACCTGATCAGGGAAATTCATGAGGGGCTATGTGGTATACATTCTGGGCCGCGCATGGTAGTAGCCAAAGTGAAAAGCGCAGGGTATTATTGGCCCGGAATGTACGTTGACGCTGTAGAGATCTTGGCAAATGCATGTCTTGCCAAAGGCATGCCCCTAAAACATTGCGCCCAAAGAATCCTTTGGTACCCGTCACAACAGCTTGGCCTTTTCAACAATGGGCCATTGATTTAGTTGGACCATTTCCCGATGTGCCCGGCACAGTCTAGTTCATCATTGTTGCGGTCGATTACTTCACCAAATGGGTTGAAGCTAAACCCTTAGCTTCTACTACAGCGATGGTAATTCTCAAATTCATCTGGGAATACATTATTTACCATTTTGGTCTCCCATGCGCATTATTACAGACAACGGTCCAAATTTAACGGCTGAAGAGTTGCAAACGTGGATGACCGAAATGGGAATCCAGCATGTTTTCGCTTCTGTTGCGCACCCACAAGCAAATGGTCAAGTTGAATGCATAAACAAACAGTTGGTCGACGGTATCAAAACCCGCCTCAGCACGGCACGGCGGGGGTGGGTTGACGAATTGCCTATCATCTTGTGGGCACACCGAACTATGCCCGAGACTAGCACTGGAGAAACTCCTTTTAGCCTTGTGTATGGCACGGAGGCTGTGATTCTTGCCGAAATTGGGTTACCATATCCAAGAATGCTAGCTTTGGAAAAACAAGATAACGAAGAATAAAGGCGCATCGACCTAGACTTATTGGAAGAACGACGAGAAAATGCGACATTCGCGAAGCTAAGTACAAGTCTCAGCTTGAAAAGTATTACAACAAAAGGGTACGCATCTGCTCCTTTTTGCCTGGTGTCTTTGTTCTTCGCGATAATGAAGCGTCGAATGCCGAAAAACCGGGGAAGTTAGCCCCGCGATGGGAAGGTCCGTACGTGATAAATGAAGTATTGGGAAAGGCGCGCACATTCTGAAGCGTATGGACGGATCCAGTGTTCCTCGAACCTGGAATGCCCAACAACTACGCCGATGTTATATGTAATCTCAGTCCTCTAAGCAACTTCTGGGCATTGCATAACGAGATTGCTTACTTTATTTCTTATGTAATCTTAGTGGCAGCCATAGCTTTACGCTTTATCAGCATGAATAAAATACTCCGACACTACTTACAGTCTTGTATATGTTCAATTACAAATGCATGCAATTCCTTTGGATAAACAAAAACACAAACTCATGAGCCACAAGCTAACTTAATACTTACGCTCACACATGAGAAAAGAAATTGTTCATTTGTCTATCCTACACAAGTAATTGGTCACATGCAAACATTGTAAAGCTAAAATATATTATATTCACATCAAAAGTACTTGCGCAGCAGCGCAACGTTACAAGTAATTACAAAATAAAGAATTACAAATTTCCTACTCTATGGATTTTGTGCCCGCCTGCTTCTCTATTGTTGAGAAGATCTCCTTTAGTCTACCGACAAAGTCATCTTGCTGCAGCGTGGCATCTACAAGGTCCATAATAGGAATCTGCAACTCATCATATTTTCTTTAGCAGCAGAATAAATCGCAGCAGTATTTAACCCATGCGTGGCAGCCCGGCTTGTATCCCATCCGGTCTTCAGCGCATGTGCCATGTGCAAAGTGCACTCTTTATAGCCCTCGGCATGCCCGTCACTGCGCGCAGCCATCATCAATTCTGCCACTCTCTCATCCAACTCCGTGGAGTTAAGGATGGCATTTGCGATCTGTATACAAATACAATCAGTATATGTTATGATGATCGAACCAGACATGTATAAAGAAAAGGGAATATTACCTCCACAATCCCATACTCCCGCAACCAGGTAAGCTGGTTCATGAGGGATTCGGTCAGGCTTTCTGCTGTAGCGCGAGCGACCTCCGTGCCGTTAAGTTTTTGTTCACCTTTAGTTAAACGGCGGGTCAACTCGGCTTTCTCTGTTCGGTGAAGGTTGATATCTTTTTTCAAAACATCAACCTCATCTTGCAGCTGCGCCTGGTCAAATAGCATAGAAGTTAGATCATCGATCTCTTTATTCTTAAGAAGGAGAGTCATTTTGGTTAATACCTCATTCTGCTCGCTCCTTTCTCTATGAGAGCACGCCTCTCTGCTGCCGCAACTGCATCAGCTTTCTCTTTCTTAAGCTTCTCAATTTCGTTGTGCAGAGATATCTTTTCTTTGTTATCACGATCACAAGCCTCCACAAAGCGCTTGCGCTCGTCCGCATGTTGCGCAGCAGAGGCCTCACATTTGCGCTTCCAAGACAGCGCAGACCATTCCTCGGTCTTCTTTTCCTCAAACTTGGCTTTTTCAGCCCCAAAATCGACGAGCATCTTTAACGTCTTCTCTTTCTCAAGTTTGGCCTTCACCTTATCAATCTCAACCTCATCCCACTCCTTGTTCATATTGCGCCATTCGCGCATGATCCTATTTATTGTGGAAGAGGCAAGGGCAGACTCTTGCAAATATGACTCATATGTAGCCTCATGATCTTTCTCTTCCTGGTGCTTCACCTCCATGGGGGGAAGATGCCTTTATACCACTCCCTGCAAGAGTGCCAATCGGTAAAAACATCACCCTGTTTAACCTTCCACACAGGCTGATGGATCGCAGAGGCCCGCTTCTCAGAATAAGAGAGATAATAGTAATCCCCAAGCGTATCCTCTGGGCGAATGGGCGACTCCTCATCAGAATCCTCAACAGACATAAAGCCTTCGCTTTGTGTTGAAGAGCCAGCTCCCTTAGATATCAACTTCGAAGGCTCCGGCACAGGGGAAGATATTTTTTCTTGCTCCGCGGTAACAATATCTTTCACCCCAGCATCTGTTGCTGTATCTTTAACCTGCTCGCCAGCAGGATTCTCAGCATCAAATTTTTTAGGCTCTTCTTCTGGAGCCATCTTTTCAATATTTTCTGGGACGATGGGGTCAGAGTAAAAAACGGGTGCCTCTCGCTCCGCATCTCCCTCCTCAACGTTTTCAGGCCTGCGCGATGATGGTATAGCAGATGAGGTGGCCGGCGCAGCCTTCACCATTTTCTCTGCAAATCATATTAACCCAGATACCAAGTATAAGATTCTGCGCAACTTTTCTGACAGAAATGCGCAACAAATTGAACATACCAGGTGAGAAATTCTTTGCGAAGGCATCCAGATTGCCCTTCTTGCCAATGTGCGGGCGCGCAACTTTTGTTGGAACAGGAGGTTTAGTTTCAGACTCCTTCCTCTTCTTGGAAGTGCGCTTCAACGCATCTTCCGTGCTCGAGGGTATTTCCAAGGGATCGTCTGGGTTCGAGGTAGGAAGAGAGGAGGTGTCAATGGGTTCTGGCTTTGGTTTCCTCAAACCTACAGGCGCAAGACCCTCCAGTGAGTCCGACACCACCACATAATCACACCAAGAGTCAGATACGAGACGCGTACCTTTCTTACCCTCAGCTTTCGCAGCAGCTGATGGTTTGGTTTTTTGATCTGGTTTGGAAAGGGGAGATGCAGCAGCTGCAACAGCAGTTGGCTTCTTCTTCTTCTTCGAGTCAGGGCCTACGCCCAAGTTTAGCAAATCACCTATATAATCAATCATATTGAACAAAGGGTTGCGCCATTAGTTATATTGCAATATTACTTAGAAAATATGTTCAAGAGTAATATTGCAATATCAACTTAGGCCTTGTAAGTATTTAATTACCAGTCATAGAATACGGTTGTGCCTCCAGATCCTCCTTCTTGGGCAGCTCAAAGTTCCCCAAGATTTGTGAGAACCAGGTATCCTCACCCTCAGCAATTGGTACGACGACCCTTTTCCCTTTTTCTCTCTTGAAGGATACCAAGTAGAGCGGCGCAGCTATATAACAAATATTTTTGTTAGTACATATCTCTTAAAAGATATTGCTAGGAAGTTAAAATGGTTACATACTAGTTCCGTCTTCAGTATACACCGGTCTTTCCCGGCGTTCTTTCTTCCAAAATATACTCATCCCAGCAGCTATGAGGGCCCTCTCCGGCAAAACGATGTTGGGCACATCTTTAATGTCCTGGTACCACACCTCGTCGGCAGGTATGGGGAGGGTCTCCAGCTCGATATCATCGCCGACTCGAAAAGTCATCTTCATCGGGATTAATGCCGCCTTTATGAAGAAAAACTTATGTTTCCAGTCATGGTAAGATTTGGGTGGCACAAACAACAACCGTTTTGCTTGCACGCGTTGTTGGAACGAGTAGAAACCCAAAGAGCAATGCAACTGATAGAAGACTCTAAACTTCTCAACCGTCAGTATGATCTGCATCGATCGGCAAACAAACTCAAAATGCCGGGTCCTAACCATCCCCATCGGGCTCAACTGAGAAATATGGAATTTATAAAAATCAAGGACCTCCAGCATAAAATGGGTCACCAGAAGCCTGAAGTTTCCTTCGGCAAAATAGTCATAGAACAACGTGATATAGCCGGCCGGAGCATCAGCCGCCGTGGCATTCGCTACCGGAAAAAACGCTTTCCAGGACGGAGCAAACAGGAAGTTGGTAGCAAGATTATCAAAATCTTTCTTCGACCACTTTAACGGTAGCAAGCTTGACGTCGATGGCATATCAGCAGAACTTGCACCGGTGGCCATAACTCAAACTTCGAAGAATACTCAAAAAACTTTGAAGGTCGCCAGAATATACGAACGCAAGATTTTCTCTCAAGATTTGCTCTGGTGAGGAAGCAAATGGATCGCTGATCCCTTTATATACTAATTGCAATTAATGCAAGATTTGACTGCAGCGACTTTTGCGACAGTCACGTATCTCTAGATAACTGCAGGGGCGAGTGGGGAACAGTAACCGCCCCACACGCGCGAGTGTCGCCGAAATGACATTAAATACTGTAAGGCATGTACTGTTGACAGCCTGTCAACAGTACCACCACGTCTCAAGAACGTGCACCTTCACCAACTACATCCTCCGGATAAGTGACACATGTCCAAGTATATTTGAAATTCAAATACCTTTTCAAAATTCACTTCGACCCGTCACCAAGATGCAGAAAACAACAGAAGGATAATACTTACCTAGCGCAACACATTTATCTCAAGTCCAGTGCTCAACCTACTTTTTATTCTTACATAGGAGCAACACTGGACTGGGGGGACTTGAAGGGGTATGGTCCCAAAAACCTTGCGCCAATCAAGGAAACCATACCCATTAATAACTACTAAGGAGACTTCGCGCAGACTTCTTTGCCAAAATGAGATTTATTAGAACTCTGCGCCAAATATCCAAGAGAGGAAATGATCATATAACTACCTTGCGCGGGCTCGCGCAAGGTTCAAAGTTAAAAGCCTGAACATTCTCTTTGGATAAATGCTTCATTTAACTACCTTGCGCGGGCCCGCGCAAGGTTCAAAGTTAACCTTGAATAATCTCGTTTGATAATGGTTCATGCACAAACCTTGCGCGGATATTTATATCAAAGCAAGTATCCACCAAACGTTGCGCTAACAACAAGGAGAAGGAAGAAGATCAGTTAACTAACTTGCGCTTCTCGCGCAAGGAAACAGTTAATCCCGAGAAACTCTCCCTTAGCAAAATCCTTGACTTGGTACAGAAGCAAAGGGAATCTTTTCTGTTGTAACAGAATATACACGTGGCGAACAACATATGGGTAACAGTTGTGAAATCTTCTAGAAGACACTAACACCCAATCGTGCAAGCATCTTTTCAGTTATAACTAATTGCCACATGGCAGCATCTGGACGGCGGAGGGAGATCATGGTGATGGCATGCTCACATTTATAAATGTAGTGATCTCATGTTGACACCTGGCACCTCCCTAACCGCTGATGAGCTCATGATCCGTGTGCACTAACGGATTGCCACAAACATTAACGGAATAGCAGGAGATTCCGTTAAAGTTAACAATCTCTCCTTTTGGCGCCAAACACTGGCTATAAGTAAGCGACTTGGAGTTCAAGGAAATGTATTCACTCTCAACCACTCTCTCTCTTACAATACTTTACTTCCGACTACCTGTACTTATTCTCATGCAGGAGGGTGGTCACAGAGAGAACCTCCATTCTCCCCGTGGCGAGCTAACGATGTTCTGTTTTGCAGGATCAACCGGAGTACTGTTTTATTCCTCATTCACCATGAAACTAAACAAAGGGTTAACCCTTTTATGCAGAGCCCATTCCATAGATCTACGTAGATTCCGGTCTAGTTGATCTAGGGTTTCTTCAGTTTCAATGTCCATTTTATTAACAGAAATTGCTATTCTAGAAGCGGTTTCCCATTTATCGATTGCCTCCTCTGTATTATTCACACAATCTATATTCTAAGTATATTCCAAAAGGATTAATTGGTTCATTTTTCATAACCTGGTATGGTTTATAATTATCATCCTGTTTTATTGTTGACTTTATTGCCGCATATCCTAGAGTAGGTCTTTGAGATTCATTTCTTATTGGTATATTTCTATCATTAATTGTACTAGGTGTATCATTTATATTAAAATTTCATGGGTTTTAATATTTATAAAATTTTCATTTAAATTCATATCTCTTACTTTAGTTACTAAGTTGTCTACATCAGAATTTCTAAGTTAGAGATTATATTATTTTCGCTTTCTGTATCTGAGCTCATTTTTAATTTTCTTTATAACCCTTAGGTATTTTCATGTTTTGTAAAAGCTGGATCAAAGGATCTTGCAATCTAGTTAATTTTTCTTTATCTCTCCTACTAGGATTGGCAGACTCTAATAGTTCCATAATTTTATATAGTCTAAAAATTATTTTATCTCCATATTTTATGATAGTTTTTTGTACTTCTATCAAATCTTTATCTATTTTTATAGAATTTTCACTTTCTTTTAGTTTATTAAAATTATGGTTATCCATTAAGATGAATTATATTGCCAATCAGTATCATCATATACAAAGTCAGAACTAGTCCATTCATATCTACTAAAATTAAAATCTTCGTCAGATATATAATCTTCGTCAAAATCGTCTTTAGAAGTTAAATTTTCAATTAAATCATTTTCCATATTTAATCTAAGCATACTAGCTTCATTATTTATAAAATTAAAAGCTAATATAATTAAATAATCAAAATCAATGTTATCTAATATATCCTGAGTGTCTAGAGCCCCCCGCGAAGGAAATCTGCGTGGCTCTGATACCATTCTGGGCGGTATTAGTTGAAGTATTTTATCGGTTTAAAATTGATAACTAAAGTAGGTTATTATCTACAAAATTAAAGATTAAATCAAAATTATCTAAGCTTATTATTTTTATTAACCACATAATAAATCTATTTTATATGATATAAGTTTTTATAAAGACTATAAAATTAAAAAGTAACAATTTTTTTTCTTATTAGTCAAGATTATTATGACAAGCATAAAATAAAAGTTTGCTTTAATTTGTTTATTAAAAGTTTCCTTATAAAATCTAAGAGTGTCAATTATTTAAAGATATTTAAAAATTAAAAAGAACAAGGGTCCAACATGATTCCGTACCTTTTTGCCGTTTTGACCAAAATATTGCCGGATTACACCACAGGTCTTTTTACTAGGTTCTTTCACACCAAACCTAAGAGGCCTTAGGTAACTCCCCTTTGGATCCTTCAGCAATATCCAGCACAACCTGGTTTCGTTTCCTACCTCCAGTGTAGGGTAAAAAGAGACGGTTTAATATTGGAGCTTTATTTTCTTTTTAAAAGAGAAATATCTAAAAATAGAAAAATCACTCAAAAGACTTTATAAGAAAAAGGGAAAGCTTTTATTTCATGGTGGATGATTTACAATGGATGATGATTTGAAAAGATACAGAAACTAAGAAAAATAGAACACACTTTTTTAGTACATGAAAACTTAATTAAAAACTAGTTGAAGTTCGATGCCCCTTCATCTTCTTTCTTCCTCTTTTTATAGTCTCTTTTCCAAGATAAGGTCCAGGTCTTTTCTTCATCACATGCCTCTCATTATGACCTTGTAACTCTAATTTTTGTCTTTAATGTCTTGGAAGTTGTCTCTTATTAAATGAATGTCCACTTTCGGGAATTTGGACTCCTTTAGTCTTTACTTCCTTTCTAGCCACGTTCATGTAAGTCTCATGAAATTGATGTGCATGGGGAAGGTAAATCTTGGTTCCATGTGAGTCTTAAAGGCTTAGATTCAATGCCTTATCTCCGTAGAGTCTTGTATCAGATTTGTAGATTGCAATCATATCTTATTTGGAGTAGAGGATTTATAGAATCATTAATCATTATAGAATCCTTAATCATATAGGATTTATAAAATCCTTAATCATCAGATGTTTAACCCTCATTTTGAGGATCAATACTTATATTGTCCTTGTCTTTTTTTTATAACATATTGGACACAGATCTCTTGGATTCATATCTTTTTTATGATTTCTGAACATGCAAACCTTTTCTTGAGCCTGAGGACTCGATCTTATTATTCCTTTTTTCAAAAACTGAATTTTATCTTCTAAATATTTTTTGGCTAATGGTGGAGTATTTATTGCTGGTGAAATCATGACAGAAGAAAACATATTTTTCTCACCATAAGTCCGAAATCCATTTTTAAAGGCAGCTTGTAATGCTTGAAGAATTACTTTTATTCCCAATCCTCTTCTATAATGAACATCATTTTAATTGTAAAGGCTAAATTAACCTTTTCTATCTGAATAAAGTGAAAAGCTGGATAATAAAATTCATTATAAAAATCGGGGCCTGCAGAAAAGAGTTTTAGAGCTATGACATCTTTTGGAGTAATTGTGGGATTATTTAGATAACAGTCCCTAACCCCATCTTTGACCCATCTTGGTAAAAAAGAGATTTTTGGAAAATCAGGTAAAATAAGGTATATCTTATTGACTGCTCCAAAATCATACCATCTCTTCAGTAGAGTTTCCTTGTAGATAATTGATTCTAGGGAAGATCTTTGTAAAATCAATGTATCTTATATCTGTATTTTGAAGGTTATATAGTTTCTTCATCTTGAACCATTGTTGTTCAACATAATGTGGTTGCACTGACAGTTCTTGAAAAATAATTTTAAAAGTAGAAGTGTTCCCTGTATTAGGGTTAAATGAAAAAGATTTATCTTTAGGTTCTTCTTGGTCAGATGTAAGATCTACCGTTTGTATTCCTATTGATGAAGTGGAAGGATTATCTCTTTTTTCCCTTTTTACTTCAGGATAAATGAAAAAAAAAAGATCTATTCTTTCTTTTATGTGGTGCTTTACGAGAAGCTTTATCTTCATGTTGTCAAACTAATAAAATGAAATCTTAGAATTTATGAGAAGACGATTTCTTTCAGTCAAATCCTTTATATCTGGGATCTTCTCAGGGATTGTTTCTATGATGTTTAACATTTCTCCCATATCTTTTGCGATTTCTTTTATCGACTTTATCTGTTTATCCATATCTTCAATATATTTATCCATCCTTTGGGCTAATTCTTGCTCCTCCATCCCTGGTTAGGAAATCTGCTAAAACATTTTTTTCCAGATTTGATTATTTCTATATCAAAATGGTACTCAGATAATAGTGTTTGCCATCTAATAAGTCTTTTATATCCTGGTTTAGAAGGCAAATTATTTTTAATAAAACCCTTTACCTGTGTATTATCTGTCCTTAGCAAAAATTTATTTGGTAATAAAAAATAATAAAACTTTTGACAGCTTTTAATAATAGCTAATAATTCTTTTTCATTTATATGATACATTGTTTCAGTATCACCAAAAGTACCCGAACGATATCTACAAATACTTTCACCTATTTTTTCTTTTTCATAATTATAATCTATTTTCTTAAGTACTCCACTCCATAGTATTCTGAGGCATCAGTTTCTAAAATAAGATCATCATTTTCTTTAGGAAGTTGTAACTTTGGTAGGTTTTTACAATATTCCTTAATCTGTTTAACTTGGTTTTCTAGGTTTTTATCAAAAGTTATCTTTTTTAAGTCGATTTTGAAATGGCTTCCTTAATTCTGCAAGATTTATTATAAAATCTGAAGCATAATTTAGTATGCCAAGAAAACTTTGTACTTGTTTTTTATCTATTAACTTATTAGGAAAGGCAGTAATTTTCTCTAGAATATGACTTTGGAGTTCTATACCCTTTTCATCTGTTTTCATTCCTAGAAAGTCTATTTTCTCTTTTAATAATTTTCTCCAGAATATGGCTAATCCATGCTTTATACATAATCTGTGAAAATATCAAGATGTTTTAGATGTAAATTAACATCATCTGATAAAATTAAGATATCATCTATGCAAAAACAAAAAAAAATCATAATTTCTGAATGTTAAATCCATTTTCCTTTGGAATATTTGTGGTGCATTTTTTAATCCAAAAGGCATTACCAGCCATTTATATTGCCCTTGAGGAGTAGAAAATGCAGTGTATGCAACACTATCAGGATGCATTTATATCTGCCAAAATCCGCTTTTACAATCAAATTTAGAAAATATCTTTTTATTTCTTGTCGAATTTATTAGACTTTCTTTACGAGGTAAAAAATATCCATCAAAAACAGTATTATCATTTAATTTTTTATAATTTATCACCATTCTTGGCTTACCTCTTATAATTTCTGCATGTTTTCTTACCATGAATGCATGAGAGCTGTGAGGGATATGACTAGCTTTGATTAATTTTAAATCCAGGAGCTCTTTTATCTGGGAATTAAATTCCTTTCCGTCTTTTGGATTATATCTCATGGGCTTCACTCTAATTTCTTTATCTTTTTCTTTCATTTCTAATTTTGCTGTTATCTGATTTTTATTCCAAAATTGTAATGGATTATCTGTATAAAATTGTTTTAACTTATATTTTATATTTTCTATTTTGGTATCTAAGTTTCTTAGATTTACTTGGTAATCTAGTAGTTCTTCTGGATAATATTCCAAAATTGGTATCCCTTTTTCAAGGTTGGGTTTTTGTTTGTATCCTAAATCACCACGATGGCTTGCGCGTGTTGTGAACTTAATTGGGAATTTTCTCCCGTATGCATTTTTTATCCTTTTACCACTATTAAGTGGTGACATGGTGTTTTTAGTATTATCTGGTATGCTATTATATCAAAAGTTATTTTGTTAAATCTTTCTAGAAAATCATTTCCTAATAATACATCTGATCCTGAATTATAAAATAAAATGATGGACATTTAACCATATATGATCCTATTAATGTAGTTGGATTCTTTACTCCTCTTCTTAAAGGGATTATATTTTGTGAAAAACTAACACCATTACAAGGTGTTAAATCTTCATGATATTCCTTTGGAAAACAATCAGGTTTACATATGCATAACCCTGATCCACTATCTATATAAGCAGCAAAGTATTCAGCTTTATAATCTTTATAGGTTATTCCTATAGGGATGTATATACTTTTAGGACTTGTCATTTTGGTATGTATATCATCTTATTATTATATGTGATTTTTAACCTATAAGAGGTTATTTGATAAGGTTTAACATTTTCTAAAAAGGTTAATCCTAGCATTATTTCTAATGTCTCATTTTCTTCTTCATTACCTATTAATAATCTTAATGGAATTTTTTCTTCACCAAATTTAATTATAGTTTCTATGGCTTCATTTCTCTCATGTAACTCACCATTAAAGTTAGTGTATTGGTGAGGTTCATCTAACGGATATTTTTGCAAATGGTTACAAAGTTTATGATTTATATAATTTCCATCTGCCCCTGTATCTATTAGTATATTTATATGAGAGAATTTTTTCATTGAAATATTCTCCTTGTATTTTATAATTTCTTATGTTTTCTTCTTTTGCATCAATGATATTATAAAATCTGCTAGAATTAGTCAGCCTTGTAAGGGGATGACTACTTACACCTTTATTTGAGAAGGATAATCTAGGGGTGATCTGGTTAGTTAATAAAATTGGTTTATGTTGTAAATCAAGACTTAATGGTCTTGAATCTATTTCCTCAATTTTAGGTAGGGTTGGTACCTGTATTTGGCATACATCATTAAAGAAAAAAGGAAAATCGATAGTATCTTTTATACTAAAACAATCAGAATGGCGAGTATTTGATATAGCATATGTAACAGAATATGGCCTATTTTGTTGTCTAAAGAAATATTTTCTTTTAAAATCTTGTAATAAACTTAAAGTTTTATCAAAATCCTTGTCTTGGATATAATATGAAATTATTGGGTATATATTAAACTTTAGCTTATCATATTGTAAATTTCCTCTTAGTATTCCTAGACATGCTTCTTCCTGTTTTGGATTCTATTATCCATAACTGCTAATTCTATAGGGGTATCTATACCTTCTTTAAATGTGGATTTATTATTATTTGGATAGCTCCTACGTGTACCCAACCCAATGTATTTCTTATTCAGGTTGTATCTTTTGCATTTTTTCTTGAATATCTTTTTTAGCCAACAGTGGTATCATTACTTTGTTAGATGTTATATTAATATCTAGAGCTCGTTCTTGAATATTCAAGCCATAATATAGATGATGCTTTCTTGGTTTTATCCCCAACCTTTGTAAAGTATTTATTTTAAATCCCGAATAATTAGATAATGAAAAATTTTCATGTTTTATTTGTTTTATTTTTTTCTTATCTATTAAAATTTCCTGTTTGTATTCTCCTAGTTGCTCTTCTTGACAATCTATTATAGCATTATCTAACTTACTAGTAGTAGCTATATCAGACTTATTCATTTTCAGAGGACGTATATTCGGTTTCGGTTAAAATAAATATACTTTCGTCAGAGTCTATATTATGAAAATCGTTAATTTATATAAAATCTCCTTCATCTATCATTTTTTCAATATCTTCATCTATTTCAAATATTTTAAGGTTCTATTTCAAATATTTTAAGGTTTTTATTAAACTTATTAGGACACTTATTTGCTAAACGTCCTTCCTCATGACAAAAGAAACATCTACATTTTTTAGGATTTTGTTTTCTTTTGTATGTAGGCTTTTATTTTCCTCCCTCTAAAACCGCTAACCTAATGACTGAAATAAACACTTATTCACCACGGAGAATCTTTATATGCTTGGGAAAGATTCAAGGAGTTGTTAAGGAAATGCCCCCATCATGGTCTAGAAGTGTGGCAACAACTATCCACCTTCTATAATGGATTGTTGCCACACACAAGACAAACACTTGACTCAATCTCCGGGGGTCTCTTAGGTAATAGACACCCAACCGAAATCTATAATCAAATTGAGGAAATTGCTTAAAACAATTTTCAATGGCACACCCCCCCGAGGTTCAAAGTCTATTGCTCCAGGAGCCCACAAGGTAGACGAAAACACCTCTTTACAAGCCCAAATCGAGGCCTTATTCTCAGAAATAAAAAAACTAGAAATATAAAAAACCGCCTCGGTTATGGCTTGTGAAGGGTGTGGTAGGCCACATGAAAATTGGAGATGTATGAAAGAAATGGAAAATCAAACGGAAATGGTAAACTACTTAGATAATCGACCTAGACCATCGGGACCCCCAACAAAACCTACAACCCAGGATGGCGAAACCATCCCAACCTTGGTTGGAGGGAATCGGGAAATAGTAGTAACCGACAAAACCAAAATCAAAGACCTAACTTTCAACAACCACAAAGAAACGAGCCACAAAGTTTCCCTCAACAACAAGGGGTCGGGAGAGGCTTGAAGATCTTATCACACGCCTCATCTCCGAAACAGGCAAAAGGTACTCGAATCGGTTCCTACAAACGGAATCCGGCATTAGAAACCAACGGGCTAGTCAACAAAACGTTGAAAAACAAATAAGTCAACTAGCACAAAGTTTCTCCGAGAGACCACAAGGCGCATTACCTAGCAATATCGAAACCAACCCGAAGGCGCAGGTAAACTTCATAACATTAAGAAACCGGAAAGTAGGCCCCGAGGAAATACCACTGTCACACCCTGATTTCGACGTATGTCCCGGTGGGGGATATTGTGGCGTATGTTGATATCATCATAACCAAATCACATACAGTAACACAACGGAAGTCTTGGAATAAAATTACTATTACAAACGTATTGTTCAAAGCTTAAGAGGAATTTGCAACTCCTTGCATAGAAAAGCCCATAGTTTGTCAAACCTCATTTTATTGTAATAATTTCGGTCCGCCTGTGGATCCACGTCAGTAATTTAAAGAAATGTCTAGCTGATGAATCACTAGCTATGTCACATCACGATGTGCAAGTCGATGGAAACCTGAGGTTCATTGAGAAACCAATTTCAATCGAGGATTGACAGGTTAAGAAGCTCCGTAAGAAAAAAGATACCTATTGTAAAAGTCAAATGGGATGCTTGTAGAGGACCCGAGTATACATAGGAGGTTGAGTCCAATATGCGACAGAAATATCCCCATCTTTTTGAATAAAATCTCGAGGTCGAGATTTCTTTGGTGAGGATTTAACACCTCGTATTTCATGTCCAATAAAATTCTGACACGTGTCCCACTGATCCTAGTTGTCACGTATTGACCAAGAGGAACCAGTGTGTCGTTATGTTAATTTAATAACCTTTGAACGACAAGAACAAAGCCGAGGGACCAAAAATTTCAAATGACAAAAACTTAACTTCTGAGATGACCTTACGGACTGAAAGCCTTTATGGTTACAGACCGTAAGCAAGGAAAAGAAAATATGGCTGAGAGGCGGTTACAGACCGCAAGGCATAATCCTTACGGTCCGTAACCATTTTGAAAACCAGGGGCGCCAGAAGTCCTTACGGACCGTAAGGACTATGCCATACGGTCCGTAAGGGACTGCCAGTGGCAGATTGTTTGGCAGCTTGTTATGCTGCCACCTTTGTCGGGAATTGCCACCTTTCCCCTGCTTGTGCCATGAAAAAAAAACACATGGAGGCCTCTCACAACAGCCCTAGACACTTGTCCTCACCTTGTACTCCTCTCTTGGCTAGAAATAGCAACCAATGTTGCTCTCATTCCTTGCTCATGCATAATCTTCTTCTTCTCTTGCTCACTTGGAGGTTCCTGAGCTTATTGGGAGCTTCCCCTGAGTTCTAATCTTATCACACCCCAATTTCCACGTGTATCCCGTTGGGCCCGGTGGGGAGTATTGTAACGTATAGTTGATATCATCATAACCATTAAAACACAACGGAAGTCTTGGAGTAAAATATAAATATTACAAACCATAATGTCCAAAGTTCGAAACACAAATATATACAAGGCTTGTAATAAGATCCACAGGCGGATCGGAAATAAATATACACAAAAGGATAACAGACTCCACAGGCACAATCAAAAGGTCGCAACTTCTTAGTATTAATGCCCCGCTGCTTCCGGCCTATTTCGTACTTGTACCTGTAACTTGATCTATTGAAAATACATCAGTGTAAACTGGTAAATACAATCAACCAACTCATTTTGAAAAATCCTTTCGAAATGGTTTTAGGTGCACTAGGCACATTTTTATAAATAACTTAGGATAGTACAACTGACCTTGTATACAGATTTACATGTCTGTCTTTTACATATGGGGCCCAGTACAGAAACCATGACATGATCGACTGACACACCACTTCAGAACTTTCACACAGAAAGCAGATAATAATAATAATAGTAGTCACCGATGTATGCCTACACCAATGCTTAAGTTGTGGCCACTAACACTTTAGTGAGCCAAGGATATCGCAGACACGGTCAAGTCCACCCCCAATGTTTGAGTTTCAGACAAAACA
Source organism: Scalesia atractyloides (assembly GCA_947069175.1). Lineage (NCBI taxonomy): Eukaryota > Viridiplantae > Streptophyta > Magnoliopsida > Asterales > Asteraceae > Scalesia > Scalesia atractyloides. The sequence continues at coordinate 74,502,434 of CAMTDV010000017.1, forward strand.
GATTAAAACCGGGTTATGTATTTTAGTTAATTATCACAACTGGATAAAACATGATTTCCATACCCGACGAAACGGTAATAATTTACTGTATCCCAAGCGCGTATATGGAAAATAGGTTAAGAGTATTTACCTGAGCTTAAGCCTTCAAGAATTCCAAAACTCAGCCACAAATCAAAGACAAGTACAGGCACAATTTACCGGGAAGGCGTTTACTCTGGAATGATGGTATTATTAACCAAATTAGAATGCTAGCGGGTCCTTTGTTAAGTCTTAGACTTGAACCGGCTAGTCTTACGTAAAAGAAATAAGTAGGATACGATACGCTAGATTAAGCGGTGACCGGAATAGAAGGTTAATTGGACCCAAAAATTATCAAGACTTGTATAATATAGGTATACCAATAACATTCTGGATTTTGATAAGGAAATGACAAGGTTAATCCCGTTTCGGTTAGATTACGTCAACTTAGTCATGTATGCTTAACCGTAACCGTATAAGCAAAATCGGGTAACCGAAAGAGTCATATACAAGTTTCATATGTCATTATGTTTAAAATATGTAATGACATCAGTAGGATATCAATATGTATGCCCGAAATGGTTTTAAACTCGAATTACGCCAATAAGGGCATTTTGGTCATTTTCTAATTTATAAAAGATGTTTATAAGAAATCTGATGTCAAGGTCAATAAATTCTATAAAAATATAAGTTTTAAGATGTTATATCAGTAGGATATCAATTTTATGTGTGCTTGATAGTTTTAAACCAAACTATGTCCCATAGGGGCATTTTGGTCATTCACACATAGCTTTGAAGTCATAATTGGGATTCTGAGTTCGGGACTTGTACTTAATGTAATATTAGTGAAAATAAGTTGGTTAATCAGTAGGTAACAAGTCTTGGCTCATAGTTATGGTTTTAAACCAATTCCTATGCGCCGAAAAAGCGATAAAGTCGATAAATGCCGATTAATTCGATGTTTAGTGTAAACTGGGGTTATGTTAAATTTTATAATACCAAAATAAGTCATTTATCATGTTATTACAGTAGGTAAAAGATTTGGTCATGAAAAGCTTGGTCAAAACCAGTTTATGCGAGAAAAAATATTTTGGTCATTTATCGGCATTATACGAATCTATAGCATCAACTCAGGTTATAATCAGAATTATTATTCCAATAAGTCCTACTTATGATATTACATCATTATGTATGAAGTTTGAACAAAGAAATCATGTTTAGTCCTCCAAAAAGGTCGAAAAGGGCATTTTAGTCCTTTTTAAAGCTTCATTAACGGTATTTAATCAAAATGCAGGTTATGACCAGAATCTTGACATCAAAACATTTTAATTAAGTTTAAAAATCAGTTTATAACTCATTTGTATGGTGGTTAATGTTTAAAACCCTGGTTTATACCAAAAAAGGACCTTTTTGCAAAGTTTAGGCATACTAATGGAAACTTGTATAAAACGCAGATTACTAACAAACCATGTTATATAAATTTAAGAGGTTATTCTATATGGTCCAAAAAACAACTTAAAGTCAGTAGCCTAAGTTGCTAAATTGGGTCAGAACTGAAAGTCAAAGCAGAAGTCAAGCTTTGCGACTTTCGGTTGCGAACCGACTCTAGACCGAGACTTGACGAGTCAAATCAGTTTATATAAGTTCTAATACTTATTTTTAAGTTTTTTATGCACCAAAATATATTTTGTAACATCTATATAATCAGTTATGAATTTTTATAGAATCTGGCCAATTTGACTTTTGTTGACTTTTACTTTGACTCGTCAATTGGTCAAGAATTCGTGGTAATCTGGAGGTGCCCTTTTTAGGGATTAACACCTACCTTATTACAACCACATAGCCACTTTTGTTATGATCAATGGCTGGACCATCATGGTCTTAGCTTAAAGTCAAGGCGTTTTTACGTCAAGACTTTGACCTTAGCTTAAATCCTAATGAAATAGACTAGCATGAAATAGAAACACTTACACAAGGTCCAGTGGTTGCTAAGATCAGTGAGGAATGCTTCAAGATGGCCCGGAACTCCTCTAAGTGAACTTGATGGGTTAAAGTGAATGTGAGCAAGTTGCAACTCACAAAAATGCTCACCTTAAAAGCTATGGAGGAGCTAGGAGGGGTTGCCAGGTGTTATTGGATGTAAACAAGTGTCCCAAGTCATGGCAAACTTGACAAAGGTGGCAGAACATGGCTCTGCCATGTTTCTACTCGATGGCAGGTCCTTGCTGACCGTATGGCCTAGGCCTTGCGGTCCGTAAGGCCTGCTGGCGCCCACTAGTTTTAAACATGGTTGCGGACCATATGGCGAAAGCCTTGCGGTCCGCAACCGCCTTCCAGAAAATGATAATTTGTCATTTTTGCCACTTTGGCCCCTCAACTTTTAATACCCACACTAGGTTGATATAAATAGACGTTTTAACAACTTTGGTCCCTCCTGATTTACCATATGGCATACGAGGATTACTGGGACACGTGTCGGAATAAAATTGGACGTAAAAACACGTAGTGTTACATCCTCACCCCCTTAAAATAAATCTCGACCTCGAGATTTTTAATTAAACAAATATGGGTATTTCTGCCGCATAACGGACTCAACTTCCCAAGTATATCCAGGACCTCTACGAGCGTCCCATTTAACCTTCACAATTGGCACATGCTTCTTACGAAGCTTCTTGACCTGTCGATCTTCAATTGCCACAGGCTTCTCAAAGAACCGTAGGTTCTCATCAATCTGCACGTCTTCATGTGCATAGCCAGTGATTTGTCAGCCAAACACTTCTTTAGATTTGAAATATGGAACACATTGTGAATTCCGCTGAATCTTTCAGGCAACTTTAGCTTATATGCTACGGACCCGACACGTTCAAGAATCTCGAACGGTCCAATATACCTTGGGCTTAACTTACCCTTTTTGCCAAAACGCATAACGCCTTTCCAAGGCGACACTTTTAATAAAACCTTGTCCCCTACTTGGAACTGAAGAGGCTTACGCCTCTCATCTACATAACTTTTCTGCCGATCCCTGGCAGCTTTGAGACGATCTCGAATCTGCAAGATCTTTTCAGTTGTCTCCAAGACTATCTCAGGTCCTGTCAGTTGGGCTTCCCCAACTTCTGCCCAACAAACGGGCGTCCTACACTTTCTTCTGTATAAGGCTTCAAAAGGAGCAGCCTTAATACTCGTGTGGTAGCTATTGTTGTAGGAGAATTCAATTAGTGGTAAGTCATTATCCCAACTTCCACCTAAATCGATTACACATGCGCGCAACATATCCTCCAATGTTTGTATCGTGTGCTCACTTTACCCATCCGTCTGCGGATGATAAGCGTACTGAAATTCAATCGCTTGCCTAACGCTTGCTAAAAGCTTCTCCAAAAGTGAGAGGTGTACCTTGTGTCCCTATCTGACAAAATGGATACCGGCACACCGTGTAAAGATACAATCTCATCCACGTACAACTTTGCCAACTTGTCAGAGCTGAGAGTTTCCTTGATAGGCAGAAAGTGAGAAGACTTAGTTAACCTATCCACGATAACCCATATCGTGTCATTGCCATGATTTGTTCTTGGAAACTTGGTAATGAAATCCATAGTTATACATTCCCACTTCCAAGTAGGAATTTTCAGTTGTTGCAGTAGTACTGACGGCTTTTGATGTTCAGCCTTAACTAGTAAACACGTCAGACACTTAGCTACATAAGTAGGTATATCTTTCTACATCTTGTCACTTCCCGGGTGAACAGAATATCTAGAACTGTGCGCTTCTTGGAGAATCAAATCTCTAAGTCCTCCAAAAATTGGAATCCAAACTCGTCCATTAAGTCTACGGATTCCGTCACTTCCAGTTGTCAATTGCTCAACAGTTTTACCCAACTCTTCACTTGAAGATTGTCCCTAACAAGGCTTGTTTCTGCGCATCTAAAATCTTCTCGTTCAAGTTATTCCTCACCTCCATACGCTTGGCGTTAACTCGAATGGGTTTAACCCTTTCCTTGCGATTTAAGGCATCGGCAACCACATTTGCCTTGCCCGGATGATAGCGGTTCTCGCAATCATAATCATTAAGCGTTTCCATCCATCAACTCGCATATTCAGATCCTTCTGATTAAATAGGTGTTGGAGACTTTTATGATCCGTGTATATAATACACTTCGTCCCGTAAAGGTAATGTCTCTAGAGTTTAAGTGAAAATACCACAGCACCCATCTCCAGATCATGGGTGGTGTAATTTCTCTAGAAGTTCGTCGAGCTGCGTCCTTAATTCTTTATGGTGCTCTTGCAACAGGAGCTGCACCTGGTAGGATGTCAATCCTAAACTCCACTTGCCTGTCTGGAGGCAGACCAGGCAAGTCTTCAGGGAATTCGTCAGAGAACTCATAAATGATAGGCAAGTCTTCAATCTTTGGCTTCGGCGCGTCCATGGTCACTTGTGCCATATAGATGACACATCCTTTCTTTATACATTGGGATGCCTTGAGGAATGACGCTTTCTCAGGCATTCCATAGTGTAGGTCTCCTTGAATGGTGAGTACATCACCAGTCGGAGATTTAATTTCAACGAGTTTCTTGTTACAGGCTATATGGGCTTGGTTATGAGACAACCAATCCATACCAAGAACTACATCGAATCCTGCCAATTTCATCGGCAAAAGGGAGACAGGAATAGAATGATTCTTGATGGATATGGAACATCCATCCCAAATTGTTGATGCAGTTTCTATTGTACCATCGGCGAGTTCTACATCGTAAGTTTTGTCTAGAGTTCTTATGGGCAAATTTAGTAAGGCACTAAACTTATGATCTACAAATGACTTATCCGCCCCTGAATCAAAAAGAACTCTAGCATAAACATCATTAATAAGAAACGTACCCGTTATCATGTTGTCATCCTTGACAGCTTCCTTTGCATTCATTTGAAAAGCACGAGCTTTTCCTTTCTTTGATCCTTCTGCCTTGGCAGCATCATCTTTCTTATATTTAGGGCAGTTGGGTTTGATGTGCCCTTTCTCACCACAGTTGTCGCAACTGACATACTTCAAATCTTTACAATCCAGGGCCTTGTACCCCATCTTCTTGCAGATGCCGCAAGGTTTGGCTTGAGATTCATTCCGACATGGACCATTGTGCCATTGATTGCAACTTTTGCACCACGGCCTCTTATCAAATCGATTATGGTTCTTGTTTGACCCGAACCCCTATTCTTGTTTGACTTATGGGAGTTATCTTCCTCCCTTTTTCTCTTCCGATCATTTTCTGACTTTCCGGACATTCGCCTCAAATAGTCTTGGGTGAGGGAAAGAGACAGTTCCACTGCTGACTTGTAGGTGCTAGGCTGAATAGCCTTAACCAAACTTCTTATCTCCGGAGCCAGTCTATTGATAAAATGCACAATGCGTTTAGACTCAGGAGTAACTAAATAAGACACCAGTTGAGAATAGGAATCAAAATCTGTGACATACTTCCGACAATCAAGATTTCTCATGGATAGAGCTATGAAATCCATTTCTATCTTTTCCACCTCGTGAGGTGGACAGTAGGTTTCCTTAACCAGGTCCACGAACTTGGACCATCCCATACTATATAGATCCACCTTCCCAGCCGATTGCATCAAAGCTTTCCACCAGATTAGGGCATTGCCCTTGAAAGACTGAGAAGCGAATTTAACAACATCCTTTTCGGTGCAACCACTGATATCCTCATCTAACCATCTCAGGGTCTCAACAACCCTATTTTCTCCATTAAAGTCTCGTGGCTTACACGAGATGAAGTATTTATACGAGCAACCATCCTTGGAAGTGTTAGTCTTGCCAAGGATCTCCTGCTTCTTGGCTTCGTTCCTCACACTAGAGGAATGCACAGAACTCTCCTTCTTATCAGAGGGAGAAGGCTTTGAGATAGACTTCGATATAGTCTTAGAGTGTGTAGCGCTTGAAACATTAAATTTTTCAAAGGCTTTCTCCATAGCCTTTCCCACGGCTGCCTCTATGCGAGCCTAAAAGTCATCTTCATTTATAACAATATTCGCGTTATCGTCCTTTCTTTGGCTGTTAACTTCATTAGAGTCTGCCATCTTGTCCTTTTGAAGCTAAATAATAATATAAGTTTAATCAGTCATACATACTTGATGACTTGCATTATAATGTGTGGCATGATAAAATTTAACCATGTAAACTCGTAAAGTTTATGGGGGTGAATAATTATGGCACAAAAGGCCTGTCACAAAGGACAACATAAGAATAGCACCAAAGGCTTGTCATAAGGACTCAAATTGTATGAGTCAAGACCACAGAAGGTCATAAAACTTCGAGGTTTGAACAAAATCTATTACCTCGAGACAGGAAGTCGTAGACTACCACTGTCATTGTCACTAATGGATGTAAATATAACCTGTAGGCAGTACATCACTAATGGATGTTATAAGTAACACATCACTAACAGATGTTTATAATATGGCTCTCAGGTGTTACACCACTAATGGATGTTTAAATATTATAATCATCGCATTGATGATACTTAGCCTGGATCACATTGATCACATAGGCTTATTATAATTTGGACATAGTCCATAATCTTGACGGCTCGTGTGGTTCCTCAAGTCACACTGCCTAGGAGTGTTATCACTTTAAAGATATTAACTTTTAGAATAAAGTCTTAAAATGGTTTAAGAAACTAGTCTAGATCAGGCAGACTAGGAGGTTTAGAACGTAGTTCACCACCTCTGGATGGAAGGGAAAATCTCAACCTTAACTATCATGGTAGAGCACTATAAAAAAATCTACCGTTTTGCCAATATATGTGACATCATCACTTGGCGGGCGTAAACCATCAAGAAGATCTCTTTGAGACATCATAGATGATCATAAATTTTGAGTTAAAATCGAGACGTTCGCTTGAACAACGGATGAAACAAATTAAAATACTATTAAATTCCAACAATTCTTTCATTAAATTAAAATGTTGCGATTACGGTAATGCCTAAAAATAGGACTTTTAAATATCAAAATTCGTCCTCCCAGGGACTAGTACTTAAAATAAAAATGTCCACGCAGGGACTCAAATAAGACAATGTCCACGCAGGGACTTCATGAAAAATAAAATTATATAATCAAAATAAGGGTTTATTCACCCTTTTTCCCTTTAACCAGTCTTATAAACTTCTTCAAATATTTGTTGTTCTTCTTCCCAGAGTTTTCAACCTTTCGCTCAAATTTCCTTCATTTGCTCTAGTGTTTCTTGCATGGCCTCAAGTACTGGCATTTGTGGCTGAGGCTGTTATTGCTGTGATGGTTGAGGTTGTGGCTGCAGTGCACCCGGATGTTGGTATACATAGGGTGGATGTGCACTAGAAGGGTGGTACCCATAAAAGGGATATACACCAGCTGAGTATGGTTTGGTGGAGTATGGATGAAATGGTGAAGGAAAAGCTTCGTTGAATGCAACTTCCTCCAAATATGGGTCCTACAAAGGTACCTGGGAAAATTTTGGCAAACCAGAAGAAGAAACAAAGGGGTTATATCCAGATGAATCCGGATATGAGGGAATTGGGTTTTCAAAACCCGATGGTGGTAGTGGTGGTAGTTGGGTTGAAGGCCCAATAGTTGATCGTGGTGGCTGCGGCAAAGGCTCAATGGTTGGTTGTCGTGGGTGTTCCACAAATGGTGAAGTGTGGGAAGGTCCACCCATTTGTGGGTCCTCAGGGATAGTTGGGTAAGGTTTAGGTGAAAACGACCCTACCCTTGGTCACACTAACATGTGCGCCCCACGTCTTCTTGGTGGTTGTGGCACGGGCGGTGGTTGCGGTTGCTCCACCTGTTGTATTTGTACTTCCTAAGGAGGAGGTAGTTCCGATTGAGGAGTATGGTAAGAGGGTGTGCTGTGGTAGGATGGGGTATTGTAGAAGACATATTGTCTCCATCTCTCTTGAAAGTCGTTGGGGTAGTGTTGAGGGGTTCCAGCATATGAATTTGAACTGCTACACAGTTCAATAGGGTGCCCCATTGACCCTGTTTGAGGCAATCTGGGTCAGAATCTTTTTCCATGGGTTCAGGGGAATCCTCAGGAGGGGTAACGGAGAGCGAATGCAAATAGATGTCGGGATTATAGTTTCCATGCAAAGAATGGAAGTGGGAGTGATGGGATTGGTGGCTATTGTGGGAGTGGTGCGAATGGTGGGAGTTTGGTGGTGGTGAGTATTCATGGGAGATAGAATGGCGGTACGGCTCCCATGGTGATGAAGAGTCATCTGACCCCTCATATGGATTGTAGTTATGGATGTTCGATGGCCCTTGTCCTGATGATCCGCCCCTCATCAGGCCTTTTCCTTTAGCTCCGCACGAAAATTTGGGTGGCATGGCCTGCTCCAAAAACAAGTTAAAAACATAACAAGCAGAAAAATAATAACAAAAATAAGGTAATGAATAATCCTAGGTCATAGCCTAGACTTGAGAGTCTAAGGAATGTGGTACTGTGTCGTTTGAGATCAAACACTAAGGACTAGTGTTGAAGTCCCTCAAACATTGACTCTGATACAAACCTGTCACACCCCGATTTCCACGTGTGTCCCGGCGGGCCCGTGGGGAGTATTATGACGTACAGTTGATATCATCATAACCATTAAAACACAGAGAAACATAGCGGAAGTCTTGGAGTAAAATATAACTATTACAAACCATAATGTCCAAAGTTCGAAACACAAATATATACAAGGCTTGTAATAAGATCCACAGGCGGATCGGAAATAAATATACACAAAAGGATAACAGACTCCACAAGCACAATAAAAAGGTCGCAACTCCTTAGTATTAATTCCCCACAGCTTTCGGCCGATTTCGTACTTGGACCTGTAACTTAATCTTTTGAAAATACGTCAGTTTTCACTGGTAAATACATCAACCGACTCATTTTGAAAAAATATTTTCAAAATGGTTTTAGGTGCACTAGAAAGCACTTTAGAAATCTCACACAGAAAGCAGATAATAATAATAATAGCAGTTACCGATGTATGCCTACACCAATTCTTAAGTTGTGGCCACTAACACTTTAGTGAGCTAAGGATATCCCAGACACGGTCAAGCCCACCCCCATGTTTGAGTTTCAGACAAAACAGATTCAAACCGGGTTATGCATTTTAGTTAATTATCACAACTGGATAAAACATGTTTTCATACCCGATTAAGCGGTAATAATTTACCGTATCCCAAGCGCGTATAACGAAAATAGGTTAAGAGTATTTACCTGAGCTTAAGCCTTCAAGAATTCCAAAACTCAGCCGCAAGTCAAAGAAAAGTACAGGCATAATTTACCAGGAAGGCGTTTAGTCTGGAATTATGGTATTATTAAGCAAATTAGAATGCTAACGGGTCCTTAGTTAAGTCTTAGAATTGAACCAGCTAGTCTTACGTAAAAGAAATAAGTACGGTATGAAACGCTAGATTAAGCAGTGAACGAAATATAAGGTTAATTAGACCCAACAAGTATCAAGACTTGTATAATATGGGTATACCAATAACATTCTGGATTTTGATAAGGAAATGATAAGGTTAATCCCGTTTCGGTTAGATTACGTAACTTAGTCACGTATGCTTAACCGTAAGCGTATAAGCGAAACCGGGTAGCCGAAAGAGTCATATACAAGTTCCATGAGCCATTATGTTTAAAATATGTTATAAAATTAGTAGGATGTCAATATGTATGCCCGAAATGGTTTTAAATTCGAATTACGCCCATAAGGGCATTTGGTCATTTTCTAATTTATAAAAGATGTTTATAAGAAATCTGATGTCAAGGTCAATAACATTCTGTAAAAGTATAAGTTTTAAGATGTTATATCAGTAGGATATCAATTTTATGTGTGCTTGATAGTTTTAAACCAAACTACGTCCCGTTTGGTCATTTCACACATAGCTTTGAAGTCATAATTGGGATTCTGAGTTCGGAACTTCTACTTACTGTAATATTAGTGAAAATAAGTTGGTAAATCAGTAGGTAACAAGTCTTGGCTCATAGTTATGGTTTTAAACCATACTATGTGCCGGAAAGGCGATAGAGTCCATAAATGCCGATTAATTCGATGTTTAGTGTAAACTGAAGTTACGATAAATTTTCTAATACCAAAATAAGTCATTTATCATGTTATTAAAGTAGGTAAAAGATTTGGTCAAGAAAAGCTTGGTCAAAACCAATTTACGCGACAAAGGATATTTTGGTCATTTATTGGCATTATACGAATCTATAGCATCAACTCAGGTTATAACCAGAATTATTATCCCAATAAGTCCTACTTATGATATCACATCAGTATGTATGAAGTTTGAACAAGAAATTATGTTTAATCTTCCTAAAATGCTGAAAAGGGCATTTTAGTCCTTTTTAAAGCTTTATTAACGCTATTTAATCAAAATGCAGGTTATGACCAGAATCTTGACATCAAAAAATTTTAATTAAGTTTACAAATCAGTTTATAACTCATTTGTATGGTGGTTAATGTTTATAACCTTGGTTAATGGAAACTTGTATAAAAGGCAAATTACTAACGGACCATGTAGTATAGCTTTAAGAGGTTATTGTACACTATAACATGGTCCTAAAAACAACTTAAAGTCAGTAGCCTAAGTTGCTAAATCGGGTCAGAACTGAAAGTCAAAGCAGAAGTCAAGCCTTGCAACTTTCGGTTGCGAATCGACTCTAGACCGAGACTTGACGAGTCAAATCATGTTTATATAAGTTCTAATACTTACTTTTAAGTTATCTATGCACCAAAACATATTTTATAACATCTATATAATTAGTTATGAATTTTTATAGAATCTGGCCAGTTTGACTTTTGTTGACGTTTACTTTGACTCGTCAATTGGTCAAGAATTCGAGGTAATCTGGAGGTGCCCTTTTTAGAGATTAACACCTACCTTATTACAATCACGTAGCCACTTTTGTTATGATCAATGGCTGGACCATCATGGTCTTAGCTCAAAGTCAAGGCGTTTTTACGCCAATACTTTGACCTTAGCTTAAATCCTAATGAAATAGCTTAGCACGAAAATAGAAACACTTACACTAGGTCCAGGGGTTGCTAAGATCAGAGAGGAATGCTTCAAGATGGCAAGGAACTCCTCTAAGTGAACTTGATGGGTTAAAGTGAATGTGAGCAAGTTGCAACTCACAAAAATGCTCACCTTAAAAGCTATGGAGGAGCCAGGAGGGGTTGCCAGGTGTTATGGGTCCGTAAGGCCTGCTAGCGCCCACTACTACAAGATCATAATCAGAATATGAGTTTATGCACTTGTTGTTCATTATGTCAATCTTTGACCATATTGCTCTTTTTGTTAAAAATAAGGTTTTAATCAACAAAGAGTTTACAAATGATATTTATACTGATATGTAAATTAATTAGCATATCATGAGGTTACTATACTGATCATAAACTGAATTTTGATAATTATCGCAAACTATGTCCTTAAAAGGACTAAAATACCCTTATCAGGTATAAATCGGTTTCTAAACATAATTTTCATATCAAACATGAAACCTACTGATATAATATCATAATTGAAATTATTTGGGATATCAAACCAGATTACATTCTGAGTTTACATACGAGTTCCTGTATTATTTTTATAAATGACGATAACGCCCTTTCGGCATATAATATGGTTTTAATCAAGCCTTTTTATAAAAATAATTTACCTACTAATATATTATATTAATTAACTTATTTTGGTCACATAAACCTGTTCATAACTTCAATTCACGCTAAACATCGCATAAATCGTCATTTAACGACTTAAACGCCGTTTCGGTGCATAGTATGGTTTCAAACCATAATTGACCATCAAGACTTGTTACCTATTGAATTATAAACTCATTTTAAATATTTTTACAAGTAGGTACATGTTCTAAACTCAGAATCTCAAATAAGCTTTCAAACTATGTGTGAAATGACCAAAATGCCCCTACGGTGCATAGTTTGGTCTTATAATACAAACCACACATATATTTGATCCTACTGATATTATATTATAAATTAAAAAATTTTCTAGATTGTTTATGATCATAACATCAGATTTTACATAAGTTCCTTTTATACGTCATATAATGACCGAAACGCCCTTATGAGGCATAGTTTCATTTTAAAACCTTAACGGGCATATAAGTTGATATCCTACTAATATAACAACTTAATTAAAGTATATTGGCATGAAGAACTTGTACATGAATCATCTGGTTACCCGATATTGCATTTATGCATTCAGTTGAGCTTATGTAGACTTTTTACGTAAGTTTACCGCAACGGGTCAAACCTTATCATTTTTACTTCAAGTTCCTGAATGTATATTGTTTACCCATATTATAAAAGTCATAGCACTTGTGGGGTTTAAACTATATTCCATTCCAGTCACCGCTTAATCTAGCATATCGTGTCGTTTTCATTAATATAAGTTAGCCGGTCTAAGTCAATGACTTTAATAAAGACCCGCTAACATTCTAATTGGTTAATAATACCATTCACTCCAGACTAGAGACTTCCAGTAGATTGCATCCAAGCTAGTTATTTTGTATAAGGATGGTGTATTTTATTTTCTTTATTTGAAGAAGTTGCTCAGCCAGGTAAATACTCTTAACCTATTTTCCCTATACGGGCCTAGGATACGGTAAATATTACCGCATGGTCATATATGGGATCAAAGACAAATGTTTCGGGAATTCAAATAATGCATTTTAATTTGTATTTCTTAATAATTAACATTGGGGGTTAATGCGATTGTGTCCTGGATATCCTCGGCTCATTAATTATAAATGGCCACAACTCAAGCGCGGGGTGTAGGCATACACCTGACAGATGCTAAATTATTTTATAACCAAATATGGGTATACCTAATAAAGGTATTAACGTGGGGTGTCGGTTAATCATGATCTCGACATAGTTTTTGGGCCCTAAATGTATTATTAACATGTAAAACTGATTAACATGAGATATAGTTTGTCCCAAGTTATTTATAAAATATGTACCAATGTGTACATAAAAATTCTTTTCAAATATTTTCAAAACGTGTCGGTTATTTTTATTTACCAGTGAAAACTGACATATTTTCAAAAGACTAAGCGCAGGTAGCAAGGTAACGAAATAGGCTGGAAGTGCTCGGCGAAGCTTAAGTGGAATTTGCAACTCCTTGCTTAGAAAAGCCCATAGTCTGTCAAACTTCATTTTATTGTAATAATTTCGATCCGCCTGTGGATCTGTAACAAGCGTTGTAAATTATTTTTGAACTTTGAACAATACGTTTGTAATAGTAATTTTATACCAAGACTTCCGATGTGTTACTCTGTGTTGTTTGGTTATGATGATATCAACATACGTCACAATATCCCCACCGGGCTTATCGGGACATACGTGGAATTCGGGGTGTGACAACCACTACCCCCTAACAACAATACCCCACCCGAACAACCAACAAACTCACCTTCAACCATCAAGAAACAACCACACCACAAAAAACCGAACCAACGTGTAACACCTCGTAAAAACCCGTCCTGTAAAATTCCGACACGTATCCCGCTGATCCTCGTTGCCATATGTTGGCCGAGAGGGACTAAAAGCATCGTTATGTTAAAATATGACCTCTAAAAAATAGCTATTCAAAGTCAAGGGACCAAACATGAAAAAATGCCAAATTTCAACTTCTGGAAGGCGGTTACGGACCGCAACCATATATGGTTACGGTCCGTAATCATTCAATTATTTTCGGCGCCAGATAGCCTTACGGACCGCAAGGCTATGGCCATACGGTCCGTAAGTGGGTGCCAGCGAGCAGAAACATGGCAGCTTCTGCCCCTGCCACACTTTACGGAAATGCCACCTTCTCCCTGCTTCTTACACATCCTTAAACACTTGTTATCACCATATTACACCTGCCAACACCTGGAGTGACCTGGTTCTTGATCCTCAAGTATAAATAGAGGTGATGTGCAACCTCCTTTCTTGCACCACTTCTCATAATCTTCTCTATTCCTCATCTGGAGGTTCCTGGCCATAAGGAGCTTCCTAATCAAGTTTGTTTCAAGCTAAGACATTGTGTAAGTGTCCTCAACTCATCTTTTTTTCTGTTTTGCTAGGCTTTAAGCCAAAGTCAAAGAGTTTACGTTAACCTTTGGCTAAGACCATTATGGTCCAACCAATGTTCGCAACAAATGTGGCTACGTGATCGTAATTAGGTAAGTGTAATCCCTCAATAGGGCACCTGCTAATTACCACGTTTACTTGGTCAATTGTCGGGTCAATGTTATCAATATAAAATGTCAAACTCGGCAGATTTTAAATAAATTCATATTTAGTAATGTAGGTGTTATAAAATGAGTTTTAACACTTTAATAACTTGGTAATATTAGTTAGAACATTTTTAAACATGTTTTGCTCGTCAAGTCCAAGTCTAGAGTCGGTTCGCAACCGAAAGTCGTGAAGTTTGACTTCTGCGTTGACTTTCAGTTCTGACCCGATTTAGTAACTTGGGCTGCTAATTCTAAGTTGCATTATGACCATGTTATGATATAGTATAACCCTCTGGAGTTATATTACATGGTCATATAGTAATCCGAGTTCATATACAAGTTTCAGCTAAATATGTTAAACTTTGCTAAAAAGTCCTTTTCGTCTAAAAATAAGGTTTTAAATACAAATGAGCATATAAATACTTGTAAACTAATATGTTGGATTGTTTAACTTATTTTAAGGATTAACATTCCGGTCATAAACTGAGTTTTGATTTAAAAGGTGTATTTCATGCTTTAAAGTGACCAAATCGCCCTTTTGCCGTATAAAATGGTTTAAACATAATTTTGATATCAAAACTCTTAACTCACTGATGTAATATCATATTTAGGATTATTTGGGAATTTAATTCAGATTGTAAACTGAGTTTATACACAAGTCCATGTATTAAGTCCTTAATGATGATATCGCCCTTACGGCACTTAAAATGAGTTTAATCAATTTTAATGAACAAAACCTTTTACTCACTGATGTGTTATATTATATAACATATTTTTATCATACAAACCTGATTATAACATCAGTTTCACTCAAATACCATTTAAATCGTCATTTAGCGAATTAATCGCCGTTACGACGCATAATATGGTTTAAAACCATATTAGAGCATCAAGGCTTGATACCTACTTATTTCAAAACCCATTTTATATACATTTATAGTAGGTACATGATCTAAACTCAGATTCCCAAATAAGTCGTCAAGTGATGTGTGAAATGACCAAAATGTCCTTTCGAGGCATAGTTTGGTCTTAAACTGTAAACTACACATATACTTAATATCCTACTGATAAAACATTATAAATTAACTATTTTTACATAATGTTTATGACCATGACATCAGTTTACTTGCAAGCTCCTTTTATAAGTCGTGAAATGACCAAAACGCCCTTTTGAGGCGAAACTTGACTTTAAAACCGTAACGGGCCTATATGTTGATATCTTACTAATATAACAACTTGTTTAAAGTATAATGGAATATGGAACTTGTATATGACTCATCCGGTTACCCGGTTTCGCTTATATGCATACGGTTAAGCCTACGGGACTAGTTTACGTAGTTTAATCGAAATGGGTTTAACCATATCATTTTTATATCAAAATCCAGAATGTAATATGTTTACCCATATTAAACAAGTCTTAGTACTTGTCGGGTTTAAACTACATTCTATTACGGTCATCGCTTAATCTAGCGTTTAGTACCGTAAATATCTTTTAAGCTAGCCGGTCCGAGTCTATGATGTAGATAGGGCCCATTAGCATTCTAATTGGTTAATAATACCATCATTCCAAGGTAGATTAATATCTAAGCTTACTTTCTTGATTATCGGCTGAGTTATTATCTTTATTTGAAGAATTAGCTTAGGTAAATACTTTTAGCCTATTTTCCCTATACCGGCTTGGGATACAGTATATTAATACCGCCTGGTTGGGTATGGGATCATGTTATCGGATTTTGATTTACTAAATCTTTATAACCCGTGTTATTCTATTTTGTTTGATAACTTAAACATTGGGGGTTAACTCGACCGTGTCTGGGATATCCTTGGCTCATTTAAGTTACTAATGGCCACGACCTTAAGCGCGGGGTGTAAGCATACACCTGTCATATGCTAATGCAAATAAAATATTAAATACCGTTGGTGGATTATTTAAATGGCGTGTCGGTTAATCAGGTTATTCGGTTTTTGCACCGGACCCCATATGTATTACAAACATGTAAAACTGTAAACAAGTCATTTTGAACTATTCCAAGTTATTTATAAAATGTGCCAAGTGCAATCAAAATCATTTTTTGGAAATATTTTCAAAATGTGTCGGTTATTAGTATTTACCAGTGTAAACTGACGTATTTTTAAAAGATTAAGTTACAGGTTTCAGCAGGCAATAGGCCGGGAGCTGCTTCGTAGCGACATAAGAGGATCTTGCAAATCCTTAGTTGCCCAAAGTCTGTTAAACAAATACTTTGTATATTTATTTCGATCCGCATGTGGATCTTTTATTACAAGCCATGTATTTGTTATTCGAACTCTGAACATTTCGGTTTGTAATAATATTTTAAATCCAAGACTTCCAATGTGCTGTGTTTGTTTGGTTATGATGTTATCAACTTACGTCAGGATATTCCCCAACCGGGCCCACCGGGATACACGTGGAAATAGAGGTGTGACACAACGAAAAACCCTTAGTGAAGGGGTATGGTCCCAAAAACCTTGCGCCAATCAAGGAAACCATACCCATTAATAACTACTAAGGAGACTTCACGAAGACTTCTTTGCCAAAATGAGATTTATTAGGACTCTGCGCCAAATGTCTAAGAGAGGAAAGGATCATATAACTACCTTGCACGGGCTCACGCAAGGTTCAAAGTTAAAATCCTGAACATTCTCTTTGGATAACTGCTTCATTTACCTACCTTGCGCGGGCTCACGCAAGGTTCAAAGTTAACCTTGAACAATCTCGTTTGATAATGCTTCATGCACAAACCTTGCATGGATATTTATATCAAAGCAAGTGTCCACCAAACGTTGCGCTGAACAGCAAGGAGAAGAAAGAAGATCAGTTAACTAACTTGCGCTTCTCGCGCAAGGAAACAGATAATCCTAAGAAAGTTTCCTTTAGCAAAATCCTTGACTTGGTGTAGAAGCAAAGGGAATCTTTTCTGTTGTAACAGAATGTACACGTAGCGAACAACAGATAGGTAACAGCTGTGAAATCTTCTAGAAGCCACTAACACCCAATCGTGCAAGCATCTTTTCGGTTATAACCAATTGCCACATGGCAGCATCTGGACGGCTGAGGAAGATCACGGTGATGGCATGCTCACATTTATAAAATGTAGTGATCTCATGTTGACACATGGCACCTCCCTAACCGCTGATGAGCTCACGATCCGTGTGCACTAACGGATTGCCACAAACATTAACGGAATAGCAGAAGATTCCGTTAAAGTTAACAATCTATCCCTTTGGCGCCAAACACCGGCTATAAATAAGTGACTTGGAGTTCAAGGAAAGGGATTCACTCTCAACCACTCTCTCTCTTACAATACTTTACTTTCGACTACCTGTACTTATTCTCACGCCGGAGGGTGGTCACGGAGAGAACCCCCCTTCTCCCCGTGGTGAGCTAACGGTGTTCTGTTTTGCAGGATCAGCCGGAGTACTGTTTATTTCTCATTCATCGTGAAACCAAACGAAGGGTTAACCCTTTCATGCAGAGCCCATTCCATAGATCTACTTGGATTCTGGTCTAGTTGATCTAGGGTTTCTTCATTGGCACCCACCAATCAATTCTTTTTCTCATCTTTCGTTTCGTTTCACCTAGATCTGCAGCATCATGGCTGATGGATCATCTTTTCAAGGTCCTCGATCGGAGATTCGACGCGTCGTTGTCGGACCTCAATCGAGGGACAAATAGTTGAGGATTCTTCCGGCGAAGCTAATGCTCAACATGATCCTGATCATGCGAGTATTCCATTAACGCCAGCGGCTCCTCAGTTTGATGTTACGTCGATTTTACCACCTGGAGAGACTCCATTATCGTGGTTGATCAAATCTCAAGCAGCTCTAAACGCTATGTATGCTCAGCTATGTGCCCAAACCGGAACTCTAGCTTTTCAAGCTCCGGTTAACGCCCCTCAGGTCTGTGCTTCACCGGCACATCGAGTGTTGAGTTATAATACTCAGAGTCATGCTCGTTCGCCTTGCAAGCACATGCCCGAGGATGGAATAGAAATGTATTCTAAAACTAGGAATGATCCTGTTCATTCTGGTAATAGAAGGAAAGAAGATAACGTTCAGCATCGTGCATCTGTCCACTCTCGTTTGGGCCTGCGGTCTTCCCAGAAGCGGGACACCCAACATGATGAGCTCGATAAGACCTATGAGGAAGGGGATAGTGCAAGTATTTTCAATCGAATATCTGCCGATCATGCTAGTTACAAGCCAAAAGTACGTGCAGTATACAATCCAGAAGCTGAGCATGATTATAATTTGGTGTATCGCCCAACCGAAGCAGCTGAACAATCAAAGTTTACCTGAGAGATAGCACTGGCTCCATTGGAGCGAGCGAAATTACCATCCAACATTGGAAAGTTTAACGGTTTAACAGATCCTGATGATCACATGCGTCTCTTTACCGGTGCACGGTTACTTGGGTGCTGGACATTGCCAATGTGGTGTCACCTATTTATACAGACCCTTACCGGCGTTGCACGCCTTTGGTTTGATAATTTGCCGACAGGTAAACTTTCCTCTTGGAATGACCTAAAAGAAAATTTTCTTACACACTTCAGTCAGCAACGGCGATACGTGCGCGACTCTTCAGATGTAATGAACATCTGGCGGAGAGACGATGAGAACCTCGAAGATTTTATTACGTGTTATAATAAAGAGGTGTTGGAGATTGGAGATGTTCACGAAGACCTTATACACACGCAGTTCAAATACGCGGTAAGGTGTGACGAAATGATTAAAGTACTGTCCGGTACAACTGGCCTTCCAAAAAGTTGGGATAAACTCATGGCGGCAGCCAAGGTCTACGCCAAGACTGAGTGCAACTTAAATTCTAACATGCCACCTCTACCTCAGAATCGTCCACAAGACTTGAGTAGAGGTAGTCGCAAGTATAAGAGAAATTGGAAAGATACAAGTCAGAATTCGTATTCTCCTTATTCACCAATCGACGCGCGTGCAACAATCAACAAGATAACAACTCAAAAAGCGATTAAACAAGAGAATAGGGAACACCAGTGGACTCCTTTGACGAAATCTCTGGCTGAAGTTCTCAGCACTGAGAATTATCAGTTCAAGCAGCCGCAACCAATGAAAAATAGAAAAGGGAAAGACCCAAATTTGTTCTGTGACTATCATAGAGATACAGGTCACACAACAGATAGCTCCATCAGTCTGTGCACGGAGATTGAAAAAGCATTAAAGAGTGGGAAGCTTACACATCTACTCCAGAATGTGCGCAAAGAGATTAAACAGATTACACGCGGGGACGAAGGGCCTAGCAACAAGAAAATGAAACAGCACGTTTCCATGATTCAAGGAGGTTCATCGCACAAGCGTAGCCTTCAACACTTTCAAAAAAACACATGACACGAGCAGCAAGTCATTTTTCCTATCGTTCCAGGAGGTCCTCAAGAAGACCGGCCAGTAGTTATCACCGGTATCTTTGGACACTACCAAACAGATTATATATTTATAAATCTTGGTAGTTCCATGGATATTATGTATGAGCAGTGCTTCAAGCAGCTAGATCCTGAGGATAAGGCACGCTTCGAACCATTGATTTTCCATTAACTGGATTCTGTAATGAGGCTATCTTTCCTCTAGGACAAATTCTTTTTCCTGTTACTTTATCTGATGGAAGGTGCTCTCGAACGAGTAACGTCAACTTCATGGTGATGCCGGCAAATTCCCGTCACGATGTACTATTTGGACGCCACGCGCAGCGTGATTTTAGTATGATTACCTCCGCTCCACATGCTGCTTGTGGCTTCCCAACACCAAATGGTATAGCTATACTCTACGCGCGGAAAGAAATCATGTTAATTGAAGAACCTGTTACTAAGGCTTTCAAGACATTGCCAAGTAACGAACCAGAAAAATGGGTACTCACCAATAAGTATCCCGAGCAAACAATCTTGTTTGGGCCTGCAGTCAGTATTGAAATACGCGCAAAACTTAAACTATTGTTGTTTCGTAACAAAGACATTTTCGCCTGGACACCTGCCGACATGGTCGGTGTCCCGCGCGACGTTGTGGAACACTGTCTGAATGTATTTCCCTCAGCAGAACCAGTTGTACAGAAAAAGCGCAGCCTAGGGTCAGAAAAGACAGAGGCGATGAACGAACAAGTCATCGAGTTATTAAATGCTGGTATTCTACATGAAGTCAAATACCAGACTTGGGTGGCAAACCCAGTCATGGTAAAGAAACATAATGGCGGATGGTGGATGTGCGTGATTTTAAAGATTTAAACAAGGCGTGTCCGAAAGATTGTTATTCTCTTCCCGAGATTGACAAAAAGGTTGACTCATTAGCTTCCTTCCGCTGGAAATGTTTTCTAGATTGTTATAAAGGTTACCATCAGGTCTTGACGAAAAAAGAGGACGAAGATAAAACAACTTTTCGCACGGAGAAGGGCATTTTTTGTTATATCAAGATGCCTTTTGGTCTCTGCAATGAGGGAGCTACTTATCAAAGATTGATGGATGCAGGTTTTGGAGATGATATCGGGAAAACTGTGGAAGTCTACATTGATGATTGGTCATTATGAGCAATTCAGAAGACACTATGTTAGATAACATCCAACGAACTTTTGATTCTCTGCGAAAGGTAAATTTAAAGTTAAATCCAAGCAAATGCTCCTTCGGCATGGAGGAGGGCAAATTTTTGGGTTTCATCGTCACCAAAGACGGTTTCAAAGTAAATCCTGAGAAGGTCGAAGCAATACAAAAAATGTCTTCCTAGTACCATCAAAGAGATGCAACGTTTGGCTGGAAGGTTAGCTGCGCTAAACCGCTTCCTCGCCAATCATGCCGCAAAGTCTTATCCATTTATTCGAACCTTACGCAATTGTACGAAGAGCAAAGAGTTCGCATGGACTCCTGAAGTTGATCAAGCTTTCCAGCAAATGAAGGATTGTTTAGTCCAACTCCCCACAGTTACTGCTCCTCGTGAAAAAGAACCCATGGTCTTATATCTTGTTGCATTTGAGGTAGCAGTAGGTGCTGTCTTGTTGGTAGAACGCGAAGGGGTCCAGTCCCCAATTTATTATATCAGCAAGATGTTGAATGATCCAGAGACAAGATATTCAATTATGGAAAAATTAGTTTTAGCATTGGTCCACGCATCGAGCAGGCTGCGAAGATACTTTTCAGGACATGTTATTACAGTCTTAACAAACTTTTACATTGGCCAAGTCTTGACCAAGCCAGATGTTTCTGGATGACTTGCAAAGTGGGCAATCGAATTGGGGGGTTATAACATCTGTTATAAACCTAGACCAGCTATCAAAGGCCAAGTTTTGGCATATTTCATTGCTGAAATTCCTGCTGATAAAGTTGAAGAATGTCAAGCAATTCAAAACCCAGTCCCAGTCATAGACAATAGTGCCTGGACACTGTTTATAGATGGCACATCAAACAGTGATGGGGTTGGAGTCCAGAGGGAGCAGAATTCACGTATATAATTCGGTTGGATTTTAAAAGCACCAACAACGAGGCCGAATATGAAGCTTTCTTAGTAGGCTTAAGCCTCACTATTAAAATGGGTGCAACAAACTTAGAAGCCCATGTTGATTCATTATTAGTTGCTGAGCAAGTAACTGGAACGTACGATGCAAAGGGAGATATCATGGCTTTGTACTTGGCGCAAGCTAAGTCTTTTATAGCACAATTTTAACAATTTAAAGTCACACACGTCAAGCAAAGCGAAGACAAACATGCTGACGCTCTAAGTAAACTCGTAGCAACTAGTTTCAAACATTTGGCAAAGGAAGTTCGCATTGAAGTTTTAAGTAATCCATCAGTCCCTCTCAGACAAGTAACAATGGTCGAAGTAGGAGATCCATCATGGATGTCTCCAATAATGATGTATTTGTTACATGGTTCTTTACTAGAAGATAAAGCGCAAGCACGTAAGTTACAGTGCAAAGCCCTCAATTACGAGATGGTTGACGGTATTCTGTACCGATGCTCTTACATGGGTCCTTCGCTCCGCTGTGTTAGCAAACATGATGCGCAGTATCTGATCAGGGAAATTCATGAGGGGCTATGTGGTATACATTTTGGGCCGCACATGGTAGTAGCCAAAGTGAAAAGCGCAGGGTATTATTGGCCCGAAATGTACGTTGACGCTGTAGAGATCTTGCGCAAATGCATGTCCTGCCAAAGGCATGCCCCTAAAACGTTGCGCCCAAAGAATCCTTTGGTACCCGTCACAACAGCTTGGCCTTTTCAACAATGGGCCATTGATTTAGTTGGACCATTTCCCGATGCGCCCGACGCAGTCAAGTTCATCATTGTTGCAGTCGATTACTTCACCAAATGGGTTGAAGCTAAACCCTTAGCTTCTACTACAGCGATGGTAATTCGCAAATTCATCTGGGAATACATTATTTGCCGTTTTGGTCTGCCCATGCGCATTATTATAGACAACGGTCCAAACTTAACGGCTGAAGAGTTGCAAACGTGGATGATCGAAATGGGAATCCACCATGTTTTCGCTTCTGTTGCGCACCCACAAGCAAATGGTCAAGTTGAAAGCATAAACAAACAGTTGGTCAACGGTATCAAAGCCCGCCTCGGCACGGCACGGCGGGGGTGGGTTGACGAATTGCCTAGCATCTTGTGGGCACACCAAACTATGCCCAAGACTAGCACTGGGGAAACTCCTTTTAGCCTTGTGTACGGAACGTAGGCTATGATTCCTGCCGAAATTGGGTTACCATCTCCAATAATGCTAGCTTTGGAAAAACAAGATAACGAAGAACAAAGGCGTATCGACCTAGACTTATTGGAAGAACGACGAGAATATGCAGCGATTCGCGAAGCTAAGTACAAGTCTCAGCTTGAAAAGTATTACAACAAAAGGGTACGCATCTGCTCCTTTTTGCCTGATGACTTTGTTCTTCGCGATAATGAAGCGTCGAATGCCGAAAAACTGGGGAAGTTAGCCCCTCGATGGGAAGGTCCGTACGTGATAAATGAAGTATTGGGAAAAGGCGCGTACACTCTGAAGCGTATGGACGGATCCAGTGTTCCTCGAACCTGGAACGCCCAACAACTACGCCCATGTTATATGTAATCTCAGTCCTCTAAGCAACTTCTGGGTGTTGCGTAACGAGACTGCTTACTTTATTTCTTATGTAATATTAGTGGCAGCCATAGCTTTACGCTTTATCATTATGAATAAAATACTCTGACACTACTTACAGTCTTGTATATGTTCATTTAAAAATGCATGCAATTCCTTTGGATAAACAAAAACACAAACTCATGAGCCACAAGCTAACTTAATACTTACGCTCACACATGAGAAAAGAAATTGTTCATTTGTCTCTCCTACACAAGTAATTGGTCACGTGCAAACATTGTAAAGCTAAAATATATTATATTCACATCAAAAGTACTTGCGCAGCAGCGTAACATTACAAGTAATTACAAAATAAAGAATTACAAATTTCCTACTCTATGGATTTTGTGCCCGCCTGCTTCTCTGTTGTAGAGAAGATCTCCTTTAGTCTATCGACAAAGTCATCTTGCTGCAGCGCGGCATCCACAAGGTCCATAATAGGAATCTGCAACTGATCATATTTTTTCTTTAGCAGCAGAATAAATGGCAGCAGTATTTAACCCATGCGTGGCAGCCTGGCTTGTATCCCATTCGGTCTTCAGCGCATGTGCCAAGTGCAAAGTGCACTCTTTATAGCCCGCGGCATGCCCGTCACTGCGCGCAACCATCATCAATTCTGCCACTCTCTCATCCAACTCTGTGGAGTTAAGGATGGCATTTGCGATCTGTATACAAATACAATCAATATATGTTATGATGATCGTACCAGATATGTATAAAGAAAAGGGAATATTACCTCCACAATCCCATACTCCCACAACCAGGTAAGCTGGTTCATGAGGGATTCTGTCAGGCTTTCTGCTGTAGCGCGAGCGACCTTCAGTTAAATGGCGGGTCAACTCGGCGTTCTCTGTTCGGTGAAGGTTGATATCTTTTTTCAAAACATCAACCTCATCTTGCAGCTGCGCCTAGTCAAATAGCATAGAAGTTAGATCATCAATCTCTTTATTCTTAAGAAGGAGAGTCATTTGGTTGATACCTCATTCTGATCGCTCATTTCTCTATGAGAGCGCGCCTCTTCTGCTGCCGCAACTGCATCAGCTTTCTCTTTCTTAAGCTTCTCAATTTCGTTGCGCAGAGATATCTTTTCTTTGTTATCGCGATCGCAAGCCTCCACAAAGCGCTTGTGCTCGTCCGCATGTTACGCAGCAGAGGCCTCACATTTGCGCTTCCAAGACAGCGCAGACCACTCCTCGGTCTTCTTTTCCTCCTCAAACTTGGCTTTTTCAGCCTCAAAATTGACGAGCATCTTTAACGTCTTCTCTTTCTCAAGTTTGGCCTTCGCCTTATCAATCTCAACCTCATCCCACTCCTTGTTCATATTGCGCCATTCGCGCACGATCCTATTTACTGTGGAAGAGGCAAGGGCAAACTCTTGCAAATATGACTCATATGTAGCCTCATGATCTTTCTCTTCCTGGCGCTTCACCTCCGCCGGGGGGAAGATGCCCTTATACCACTCCCTACAGAAGTGCCAATATGTAAAAACATCACCTTGTTTAACCTTCCACACAGGCTGATGGATCGCAGAGGCCCGCTTCTCAGAATAAAAGCGATAATAGTAATCCCCAGGCGTCTCCTCTGGGTGACTGGGCGACTCCTCATCAGAATCCTCAAAAGACATGAAGCCTTCGCTTTGTGTTGAAGGGCCAGCTCCCTTAGATATCAACTTTGAAGGCTCCGGCACAGGGGAAGATAGTTTTTCTTGCTTCGCGGTAGTAGTGTCTTTCACCCCAGCATCTGTAGCTGTATCTTCAACCTGCTCGCCAGCAGGATTCTCAGCATCAAATTTTTTAGGCTCTTCTTCCGGAGCCACCTTCTCAACATTTTCTGGGACGATAGGTCAGCGTAAAAAACTGATGCTTCTCGCTCCGAATTTTCCTCCTCAACATTTTCAGGCTTGCGCGGCGATGGTATAGCAGACGAGGTGGTTGGCGCCGCCTTCACCATTTTCTCTGCAAAGCATATTAACAAATACCAAGTATAAGATTCTGCGCAACTTTTCTGACAGAAATGCGCAACAAATTGAACATACCAAGTGAGAACTTCTTTGCAAAGGCATCCAGACTGCCTTTCTTGCTAATGCGCGGGCGCGCAACTTTTGTTTGAACAGGAGGTTTAGTTTCAGACTCCTTCCTCTTCTTGGAAGTGCGCTTCAACGCCTCTTCCGGCTTGAGGGTATTTCCAAGGGATCGTCTGGGTTCGAGGCAGGAAGAGAGGAGGTGTCAATGGGTTCTGGCTTTGGTTTCCTCAAACCTACAGGCATAAGACCTTCCAGTGAGTCTGACACCACCACATAATCACTCCAAGAGTCAGATACGAGACGGGTACCTTTCTTACCCTCAGCTTTCGCAGCAGCTGATGGTTTGGTTTTTTGATCTGGTTTGGAAAGGGGAGGTGCAGCAGCTGCAGCAGCAGTTGGCTTCTTCTTCTTCTTCAGTCAGGTCCTACGACCAAGTTTAGCAAATCACCTACATAATCAATCATATTGAACAAAGGGTTGCGCCGTTAGTTATATTGCAATATTACTTAGAAAATATGTTCAAGAGTAATATTGCAATATCAACTTAGGCCTTGTAAGAATTTAATTACCAGTCATAGAAGACGGTTGTACCTCCAGATCCTCCTTCTTGGGCAGCTCAAAGTTCCACAAGATTTGTGAGAACCAGGTATCCCCACCCTCAGCAATTGGCATGACGACCATTTTCCCCTTTTCTCTCTTGAAGGATACCAAGTAGAGAGGTGCAGCTATATAACAAATATTTTGCATCAGTACATATCTCATAAAAGATATTGCTAGGAAGTTAAAACGGTTACATACCAGTTCCGTCTTCAGTATACACCGGTTTTTCCCGGCGTTCTTTCTTCCAAAGAATACTCATCCCAGCATAGATGAGGGCCCTCTCCGGCAAAACGATGTTGGGCTCATCTTTAATGTCCTGATACCACACCTCGTCGGCAGGTATGGGGAGGGTCTCCAGCTCAATATCATCGCCGGCTCGAAAAGTTATCTTCATCGGGATTGCTGCCTTTATAAAGAAAAACTTCTGTTTCCAGTCATGGTAAGATTTGGGTGGTACTAACAACAACCGTTTTGTTTGCACGCGTTGTTGGAACGAGTAGAAACCTAAAGAGCAATGCAACTGATAGAAGACTCTAAACTTCTCAACCGTCGGTATGATCTGCATCGACCGGCAAACAAACTCAAAATACCGGATCCTAACCATCCCATCGGGCTCACCGGAAGCCTGAAGTTTCCTTCGGCAAAATAGTCATAGAACAATGTGATATAGACGGCCGGAGCATCAACCGCCGTGGCATTCGCTACCGGTAAAAACGCTTTCCAGGACGGAGCAAACAGGAAGTTGGTAGCAAGATTATCAAAATCTTTCTTCGACCACTTTAACGGTGGTAAGCTTGACGTCGATGGCATATCAGCAGAACTTGCACCGGTGGCCATAACTCAAACTTCAAAGAATACTCAGAAAACTTTAAAGGTCGCCGGAATATACGAACACAATATTTTCTCTCAAGATTTGATCTGGTGAGGAAGCAAATGGATCGTTGATCCCTTTATATACTAATCGCAATTAATGCAAGATTTGACTGCAGCGACTTTTGCGACAGTCACGTATCCCCAGGTAACTGCAGGGGCGAGTGGGGAATAGTAACCGCCCCACGCGCGCGAGTGTTGCTGAAATGACATTAAATTCTGTAAGGCATGTACTGTTGACAGCCTGTCAACAGTACCACCACGTCTCAAGAACGTGCACCTGCACCGACTACATCATCTGGACAAGTGACACGTGTCCAAGTATATTTGAAATTCAAATACTTTTTCAAATTCACTTACGACACGTCACCAAGATGCAGAAAACAACAAAAGGCTAATACTTACCTAGCGCAACACATTTATCTCAAGTCCAGTGCTCCACCTACTTTTATTCTTATATAGGAGCAACACTGGACTGGGGGACTTGAAGGGTATGGTCCCAAAAACCTTGCACCAATCAAGAAAACCATACCCATTAATAACTACTAAGGAGACTTCGCGCAGACTTCTTTGCCAAAATGAGATTTATTAGAACTCTGCGCCAAATGTCTAAGAGAGGAAAGGATCATATAACTACCTTGCGCGGGCTCTGCAAGGTTCACAATTAAAAGCCTGGACATTCTCTTTGGATAACTGCTTCATTTAACTACCTTGCGTGGGCTCACGCAAGGTTCAAAGTTAACCTTGAACAATCTCGTTTGATAATGCTTCATGCACAAACCTTGCGCGGATATTTATATCAAAGCAAGTGTCCACCAAACGTTGCGCTGAACAGTAAGGAGAAGAAAGAAGATCAGTTAACTAACTTGTGTTTCTCATGCAAGGAAACAGTTAATCCTAAGAAACTTTCCCTTAGCAAAATCCTTGACTTGGTGTAGAAGCAAAGGGAATCTTTTCTATTGTAACAGAATGTACACGTGGCGAACAACAAATGGGTAACAACTGTGAAATCTTCTAGAAGCCACTAACACCCAATCGTGCAAGCTTCTTTTCGGTTATAACCAATTGCCACATGGCAGCATCTGGACGGCTGAGGAAGATCACGGTGATGGCATGCTCACATTTATAAAATGTAGTGATCTCATGTTGACACGTGGCACCTTCCTAACCGCTGATGAGCTCACGATCCGTGTGCACTAACGGATTGCCACAAACATTAACGGAATAACAGAAGATTCCGTTAAAGTTAACAATCTCTCCTTTTGGCACCAAACACCGGCTATAAATAAGTGACTTGGAGTTCAAGGAAAGGGATTCACTCTCAACCACTCTCTCTCTTACAATACTTTACTTCCGACTACCTGTACTTATTCTCACGCCGGAGGGTGGTCACGGAGAGAACCCCCCTTCTCCCCGTGGCGAGCTAACGGTGTTATGTTTTGCAGGATCAGCCGGAGTACTGTTTATTTCTCATTCATCATGAAACCAAACGGAGGGTTAACCCTTTTAGGCAGAGCCCATTCCATAGATCTACTTGGATTCTGGTCGAGTTGATCTAGGGTTTCTTCACTTCGTACCCTACCTCGGTCGCTTTCTTCAACAAAAGACCGATGAGCAATTCACCAAGTTCATAAACCTACTAAAACTATTACATATCAATCTCTTTTTCGTCGAAGTCCTCACTCAAATGCCAAAATACTCCAAGTTAATGAGAGACTTCCTCACCCACAAAAGAAAGATTGAAACAATACAACAGGTTAACTTGAGTGAAGAGTGCTCAGTAGTACTCCTCAACAAACTTCCCCAAAAGAAAAATGACCCCGGGAGCTTCACGATACCTTGCTCCATCGGAAGGTCACCTATACGAAATGCTTTAGCCGAACTTGGGGCTAGCATTAATCTAATGCCCGCCTCCATGTTTGACTGACTAGGAGTAGGAAAGCCGCACCCTACAATGAGCATACAACTTGCGGACCGGTCAGTTAAATACACTCAAGGTATCATCGAAAACCTCCTAGTAAAAGTCGGGGAGTTTGTCTTCCCGATCGACTTTGTCATATTAGATATGGAAGAAGACATCGAAGTCCCCCTCATATTAGGAAGGCCATTCCTTGCCACTGCTTGGGCTATGGTAGATAAGAGCAATGGGAAACTTACTTTGAGGGTGGGAGACAAGGAGATGAAGTTTGGGGTCGGCCAAAAATTTGAGGATGACCCGGTCGACTACATAAAAGTCATTGACTCAAGCTTGGATGACGCTCTCCGCCGGTGCAACACGGGATGTGAGACATCTCGCTCGGGTAACATATGACTAGCTTTGGGTCTAGCCAAGGACCCTTATAAACGTGGCGCACCACGGAGGCTTTCCGCGGAACTATTCGTAGTATAAATTTAGTTTAGCTTACATGCTTTCTAGTTTAGTTTTTGTTTCAGGAATAAAAAACGCTTGAAAAGATCAAAACCGCCAAGGGAACATGAAAACAACACCCCATGCACGTAAACAGCAGCTTCCAGACAACTTTTCCCGCAGTTCAACATGTGCAGCACGGGATCGTGCTCACCCAACACGCCCCTATGCCCGGAGTCTGCAGAAAATTATTTTTTACAAGTAACTGACCACGGGCCGTGCTCAGCCAGCACGCCCCGTGGTCACCCTTCTGTCAACCTCTATTATTGGCACCCTGACCACAGGGCCGTGGCCGGACAACACGGGTCCATGGCCAGGTGCCCAATAACATAAAACCTTCAAAATTTTTCATTGTTTTGGTTTAATTTGGGAATATCAATTTTTTAAAAATTATGTTTTTATAAATTTACAACCAATAGCGTCGTGATAAAAAGAACCAAATAAGAAAATTATAAAAAAGGTAACAAATCCTTTTAAAGTTTAATTATATATACATGTTCACACTATAAACCCATTCTCACAATAAGTGAGTTTTGAGCCTTTACCAAGCATACATATATACATCTTTAACTAAATGCTCGTTTTTCATTTCTTTTGTGAATAGCCGCTTGGTTCTTACGACTAGAATTTACCAAGACGATACATTCCCGGTCCTTACCAACTTAAACCCAAGTAAGTAAATGATGGAGGCATTAGGACAAACCCATTTTTATTCAGAACCATTATTTTCTTTCTTTTTACTCCCCCACCAAAAACTCCTCTAGTTAACCCCTTTGAGCCTAAACTTTTTTCGTTTCCAAACCCACAAAAAAAAAATCACCCATTACCCACCAAAGACCTTTTTCATTCAAACCCATTCCTTTTAGTAAAAAGCTCAGTCGTCTTCAAACTTGTGACATGAAAAAAAAATTATAGTTCTTGAAATAATCAAACAAGTCCTCAAGAATCTTGTTTGAAAGCCTCTATTTAAAAATAAATGTCACAAAAATAAAAAGTTTTACGACACCAACGCTTTTTACGCTTTTTGCCATTTTACTAACTTCTAACCCACAAACACCTACCCTTAACCCAAACCTAACCCTTTTCAAAGTCATTTTGATATTTATTAAGATTTATAGTTAAAAAGGAGGAGGTTTGATCTCTTGACAAGCATATGGTAGGAGTAAGTTTCATGCCGGGAAACGAGTGTTATCACAAAAATACATCTTCAGCCAGTGTTGAGTGATCTCTTATGAGGTGTGTGAGCTTGGATATAACTAAACAGAATTTTAAAGGAGGATGCTATGCCTAAATAAATATTTTTTTCTTAATAATTTTTCTAAATAAATCATGACGAAGAGGATTGTAAATAAAATAAAATAAAAATAAAATAAAAATCTTGGATTCTCGACACTCTAAGACAAGCCGCCAAACTTCCTCTCTACCTATTCCATTTGGGTGTGTAAGCCACATTTAAAGGGTTTTGCTTGAGGACAAGCAAAGATTCAAGTGTTGGGGGTATTTGATGTGTGCAAAATGCAACATATAAATTACATCAAACATGGCGTAAAACAAACTCTTTTTCAGTACTAATGTTGGAAAAAACAGGTTTCTTTGTTCCTTTTGAATTTACAGGACCAAAGGAGCTTAAAAGAACCAAAGAAGCAAATTAGCAGCTAAAACCAACATAAAATACAAGAAGGAATATCATGAGACGCCTGACCCCTCGGCAGCATCTCAAAAGCAAAAACAAGAAGACAGAAGCCGACCACGGGGCCGTGCCCAGCCAGACATGGGTCGTGGTCAGTCATAGCACTTGCAGATAAAGCTAACAAAAGGTTCTATGCCCACCACGGGGTCGTGCCCACACAGACATGGGGCGTGGTCAACTCTTAGATTTGCAGAATCTTAATAGTACAGTAAAGAGTTGACCACGGGGCCGTGTCCGGGAGCCACGGGGACGTGTGGGGCCCTCTGCTGACAGCTGCAATTAATGAAGGAAGAGAAAAGACTGGCCACGGGACATGCACAGTGGACACGAGGCCGTGGTCGGGGCTCTATATGGACTATAAATAGGGGTGCTTGGTTCCCTTCAAAGGCATCCCTTGGCAAACCACTTTTCTCTCACTTTGCCATCACTCCACCACCACTACAACACCAACACCCACCACCATCATCCATATTCCATCTTTAGAGTATGTAGTAGTCTTGGGATCCAAGATTGATCTTAAGAGTTCTTGTCAAACAAAGGCCATGCTTGGCTAATCTCTTACATCACTTGGTGAAGACAAAACTTTTATGTATTACTTTTGATTTTTAATCTTTAGGCACTTTTTAATTGGGTATGTATTAATGACTTTAATAACTAGTTTCTTATATTGAAAGTGAATTTTCCTAACCATTTCTTCATGATGTCATTGATTTGCTCATTCGTGTCTTTACGGTCTATATAAAGCGTGTTAACTACTTGGAAGGCGGTTAGAATGGTGGTTTGGTAAAGTTCTTGTCTTGTTCAGTGTATAGATCCTGCGAGGACTTGGCTCAAGCTTACTATGACTTCCTTCAATGCCCTATGGCGGGGATGCGAATAGGTTGAGCCCCTCATATGTTAATTACAATTAATATATTAAACCGGCCTCTTGGGATTGTATCCCTATTGACTCAAACCACTTGGCTGAGGGTAACATCACCTTTAAAAGAGGGGCTTACCACTTTTTGCATTAATAAATCACTTAATTGTCTTTCAATATTCCGAATTCTTGGGATTGTATCCCTGCTGACTCAAACCACTTGGCTGATGGTAACGTCACCTTCAAAAGAGGGGCCTACTACTATAACTAAGAGAATCTCTTAAAAAGTCTGAAAGTGCGAAAATCAAGGATGCATAAAAGATGAGTTGGATCCAAGTGATTCAATCTTGTCTATTTGTATTTCATTTTTATTTATATTTTTCATTTTTATTTATCTTTCAAAACTTTTATCAAAAATTTATATTGATTAGACATTGACGATAAACCAGTATTAAAAGCTCTTGTGTCCTTGGACGACCTCAGTATCTTAACAACGCTATACTACGGTCACGATGGATGCACTTGCCCTAGTGTGTGTTTAGTGTTAGTACAATATTGTGTTTTATAAATTTAAAACTTGACTAATGCGTAAAACGGACTCAAAATATTAATCAAATCATATCACACTCGACACGCATATCTGATATCAGACTATTAATGCCATAATGATATGCACGTATAGCCCCCATAGGTAAAGACATGTTCACGTATCAAAGTACATATATAATAAAATAACAAATATATACACATATACATAATAGATCAATCCCCTAGGCATCTAGAAATATAAGTATACATAACAAGTATAAAGCATGAAATTCCAACAATGTGTAGAGTACTACAAAAGTCCAAATTCAAAGTCTATAACAATAATTGATGACCCAAATTAGTGAAGAGGAACATTAAAGGACAATAATAGATCATATAACTAAGATAGTTAAAAGTTGATGTGTATAAACATGTCAAAGGGGATTTTAATACAAGCAAAGTCAAAAGTGAAAACAAAAGTACACTACAATAACAACGTAATAGAACGAAA
Source organism: Scalesia atractyloides (assembly GCA_947069175.1). NCBI lineage: Eukaryota > Viridiplantae > Streptophyta > Magnoliopsida > Asterales > Asteraceae > Scalesia > Scalesia atractyloides. Next base: position 74,535,345 of record CAMTDV010000017.1, read on the forward strand.
TCGTACAAAATATATAACGAGTTCCAAGATTTGTACCGAAACAATGTCTAACAATTTGTGTTGGATCAAGTGTGCTTACTTCAGATACTGATTGTATTGTAGGATATGTTGCTTATGTATTAATATCAATCAAGCAACAATAACACCCTAATCCTATAATAGTTTCTTGAATTTGTTAATCTTTATTGATCAATTGATAGTTACAAATACAATTCTCTAGATATATACATACAACTTAAAATATTGCAATGTTAAGCTAATACGATTCCTTTATTCTAGAAGACAGAGTCATTACATATATCAATGAATAATAAAAGACAATCACATTCAAAACCTTGATAGCATCCTTATCTTTACATCTTCAAAATATGTGTACGGGTGATTCCTAGTGTTAGTTCTTGGGAGAAATTTTACCACGTATAACCATTTAATGATAAATTGCGTCCATTGGTAACATCTTTCAACATCGCTAGTAAAACCATCTTGGGTAGAAAGCTTGTAATCTTTAATAGAAACCTTTATAACCTTTCAAGAGGATCAACTATTGGGTTGAAAGTGTTCGTTGGCAACAACTAACTTATCTTTTCCATGTTTTGAGTCATCAGATCATTAAACTAAGTCTTTATTTCACTTATTTGTTCTATGAACTTAAGCATAGACTCCATTGATTTCTGAATTGGAATTTGAATTTTAGGTCAAGTGGTTGCATAAGTCTTCATCACCTAAGTGTTTAAATTGGTCAGCACTTATGAATTCTACTTGCATGTTATGTTTTTCTTCTGCAGCCTACTTTTGAAGATGTAGATATGGTTGAACAGGTGCCCATGTTTCTTTTGCAATGTCTGCATTTTATGGTGGAATTCTAGAGGTTTGTACCAAAGTCTTTATCATTTCTTTGATTTCTTTTAACTGATAATTCTAACTTGGTGACTCTCTCTGTCAATTTAGAATAGTTTAATCCATCACCTAATTTAATAGGATCATCGGAATTCCCACCTGAGGTAGTTGTACACAGTTTTGAACTAGGTGCCCCTTTTCTTGGCACTGGGACTTTGAACTGGAGAAGAGACAATTGTCTCAAATATTGTTTCCTTCAAGGGCGTCTTAACGATGTAACCACTGTCCAACTGTGAAACCATTGTCTCTACAGTTGTAGTAGCCGCCTCACTTGAAAAACCTGCCATTGTCTCTTGAGACACATGAGATGTTGCCTCCTATGCTTGTGTGATAGCAACGATTTCTGTGCTTGCCCTATTCACTTGTTGAAGTGTACTATCTGTGATTTGGTGTTGAGAGGAACTAGATATGTGCAAGTCAGTTTTATCAATTGCATCAAGCAATTTTTGGAATGGTGATGGAATATTTTTAGTGGGTGGAAGTGTGGAAAGAGTAGCAGCCCTGGGAGAGGGGCTTGAGTAGAGATACTCAAGTGAAATATCTCTCGCTTGATTTGTTTCCCCTGTGCTTACAACACTCTTCTTTTGTGAGGATGAGTGAGGAGCTTCGATAGGTGGAGATGTTTGCATTCATTGTGAGGAAGTACCAACAGATGTTTGCTGCATTTATGTTACAGCAGGTACCTCTTGCATCTCAACCCCCGAAGATCCATTCTTTTTTTTCTGGATTTAGGGATGGGAATGGATGTGGTTTCTATGGAAATGTCTGGTGTGAGTTCCATAGTGCTGGGTTGTGCACTGTGGTCACTGGAAGCAGTGGGCTCAGCAACAAATGTTGTAACATTTGTTGCTTGGTATTGTAAAATATTTTCTTCTCCCACATTTTCTTGAATTTTAGTCATCATTCGGGTAAAAGTTTCGTATGACTGTTACTTTCATGAGCTTCACCTTGTTAAAAACTTTATTGTCTTAAAACATTTTTAAGGTAAAAGCTTAACAGTCTTGGATAAAGTAGAAAATAATTGCCAGTTCCTCTCTTGATTGCTTTTATGTTTGCTACCAAATCCATAAACAAAATCTCGGATAGCTTGTAATCTGAATTTCTCAAGATAGAATACCCTAGATACTGAGTTTTGAGGGGAATTTCATTAAAAGTAGTGGTATTTGCAGACAAGCAAACCTGGAGTGTATGGAAAAAGAATTTCATTTCTGGTGGGAATTTTGGTTTAAAAAGAATTGCTCCAACTAGTTGAGCTTCATATCCCCTTTCTATTAACTCATTATGTAGATCATTTTTGGGGAAAGTTTCCATAATTGCAAAATTTTATGGTCTGAACATGTTGGAGACGGATCTGGAGTTATTTTAACATGTTCTTTATTGATGGTGGATGTGACGAGATGGGCCTTTTGTTTTGAAGCGAAATTTTTTCATTTACCCCAAAACTCCCTAAGAGTGGATAGATGAACGGGGGCGTTTACGGTAAATATATGATGGTATTTTGATGAGGTGATGGTGTCAATGATAGTGTGGAAAACCGTGTTCTTGTTATGTTTTACAAGATACGACAAGTAATTGTGAGAAGACTTCAATTCGAGAGCCATGGTGAGATTTGGTCAAATCTTTTGAAAATATTTTAACAGAAAATCTTTTGATTGAGCACAAAATTTGTTGGAAGCAGATTTAGAGGTTTTTCTCTTTTGAAATGCTTGATTTCGATAAGTATGGAGGATGGATGTAAACTCTGTTTGTCAAGAGTTTATATAGGGTTTAAGAAATAGGGATGCCAATGTGGCCAATGGTTACCTTTTTGGTCTATGTGGCCATGTGTTATTCACTGTGGCAAACCTCTGTTCAGAATGTGGGCCCTATAGAGGAAACCTCTTGATTAAGACATATAAGGTATGTTTTCAATATATTTGTTTGAAACCTCTGTTGTGCTCAACAGATATTTGTGTCACCAAATCAGTGGTTTATACATATGTTTGACTTTTGGTCAACATATGGATGGAAACCCATGTTTGGAACCTCTATTGGGTTACACAGAGTTTTTAGTGAAAACAATTGTAAGTTATAATGAAACAGTGGATCTGTTTGACTTTTGTAGACAAAAAATGGTTAGAGAATCAGTGGTTCTTTTTATCTTAAATAGTGGATAACCAAGGTTAAACAGAGTTTTGAACCAGATGGTACACTCATATGAACAGAGTTTTGTTTTGTTTATTTTATCAATCTTTTTCTTGCTTTTAAGAACAAGTTTTTTTATTTTCTTTTTTTAACTGCAACATATTAATGTTGCAAGAACCTTTTTGGTACATTTTTGAAACATTTTCTTTCTTTTACTAAGATAGAGATATGTGTTAGGATAACATCTGGTAACACTTTAGAATTGTTTACAGATGTTCCCTGTAGACAGTGGTGAATGGGTCAATTTTGTAGATGACCGAAAGCATTATTTGCTTTGGTTTTGGTGTTTTCTACCACTGCAATGGCTCCTTAGGATTGGTCATTTGTCACAAGAAGTTTTTGCACTATGTCTAGCAGTTGTTTTTGTCCCTCTGCAAGTGCTTTCACACTTAGGTCAACTGTTGGTTGACCATTCCCAATGAGGTGATTGTACCCATGAAGTCTTGGCTTTTGGGGCATTTGCACAGGTTCTTCATACCTATAAGGTACCTTGGTGCATGGTGGTTTCCTATAGCTTCTTGGAAGTGTGTGTGGTGCAACAAATACTTGACCATCCCTATGTGTAGGGTATTGGTTCAAGTTTTGGATGATATGTAGGTGACTGGACTCGATTCTTTTTGGAAATGATTGTGGATCCCTGTTGACAGGGCCATCATCCCTTTTGACACTCATTTTCTTTCTTGACCTATTTTGATTGATATCATGGGGTTTTAGAAAAGAGAATTGTTGGGTCAAATGATTGAGTTTTCCACAGATGGTGCATCCAAGTGTGGACTCACAGATGCTGTTTGTTCTATTAATATTATAGGCTTTAAACTTAAAACGATCTTTTGCCAAATGATTTTTCTTCCCACAAAATTCACACAACAAAGCTGGGGTCTTATCTTTCTTGGTACCTTTATCTCTCTTTGCATCAACAAATGTTTTAACATTTGTTTGAGAGTTGGTAATAAGAACAACTTTTATCTTGGGTGGCTTAAGACCATCTGGGTTGGTGAAATCAACTGCTCTGAAATTTTCGAGGACATCACATTCATCTGACCAAGTAGGTTTGAATTCGTACTTTTGTTTTTCAGATTGAATGGAACCTTCTGGCTTATCAAGAATTATCTTGTTGCCACTAGGTTCTGTGTTCTTGATTTCTTCACCAGTAGATGTGGTTGGTATGACTTCTACCATTTCCGAGTCAATGGAAGTATTGGTTTATTATTCTTGGTCAGATTTTCTAAAACCAATACCAAACTTCACATTGCTTTTTCTTTGTTTTTCCAAGAGCATCTCATAACCATTACAGGACTCAACCCATCTTTCATAGGTGATTTGTGTGGATTCCAACACCTTTTTTTCAATTTTAGATATTTTTGTATCATTGTTTGTAGTTGATCCTTGGTTATGGTTGCTTCATATTTTAGACTGCTTATCTCAATGTCTTTTTCAACAATTCTTGTTTTAATAACTCTTTTCAATTTTTCAAGAATTATTTCACTGATTTGTGCATTTCCTATTAGGTTTCCATTCACCTCTTTGATATTAACAAACGCTATGATACACTTATCAGAACATAACTCTTTAAGAGTATGAGGTGATACCTTAGAGGCAACCAATACAACTAGATCCGCACTGATGCAATTCGTGGAACTTTTTGGATTGTTTTCACCATCTTTTCTGCATGCTCCTGGTCACCAACAGATGTTTGACCTACGCTTTCAGCAGTTTCACCAGCAATTCCTTCACCATCAGTTGTTTGAACTTGATCTTCTTCACCTGAGACGTGCTCAAGAGCCATAAAATGGAAATTTACATGTTCATCACAATTATTTGCTATTAAAGCAAAATTTTCATCTGTTAGGTTTTCTGGCAAGCTGCTCCAGTCAACATAGCCTTGTGTGAAGAACTCTGTGGTACTTGAACATAGTGCACTGGCACAAGATTCATGTTTTGTGCAAAGTGGTTTGTGTTTTGCACCTTTGGTCCAGGGTATTTTGGGGATAAACCTGTTGTTGTGTATTAGGTTGAGGTCTTTGATTAGGATATGTAATCAATGGTACAGAGTTGTTTGATTGACTACTTCACTCTCTTGCAAAGTGGCCTAACCTATTACACTTGAAACATTTAAAATGGATTTATCCAACCCCAATTTTGACCTTCCATTCAATCCTGGCTATGTCCTACCAGTCCTTTTGTAAAAATTGTTAGCTCTTAGACTTAGTAGTGCCACCTAGTGCAATATGTCCATTTCCTCTAGATCAGTTGAGTCTATGTGCTTAAGATCATCAAGTACCGATGAAAGATTATCAGGGACATGACTATCATTGTTTGTTGCAAGAGCATAACATGTGGAATGTTGATCAGAGTTGATTCTAGTTGATATATCAATAAAATGATCAAAACTCTGATCATTTACCATTCCAGCAGATGATCTCTCCTGACTCAAGAGTGTTATGTTACCGAAAACATAACTTTCAGATACCTTTCCAGTTTCTTGGAGCTATTTTTCCTAGACAATCTCCCTTTCAAATGTTAGGAGATTTCATGAAGCTGAGTTAGGCTCATGTCCTTGAAATTTGGGGATGTTCTCATAACTATAGCAATAGTATCCTATTTCTCAATGTAAAGATCTTAAAAATTGGTTACCTAAAGTTGTTTAAGTAAATTCTTTATCAACCAACTATAGTTCACTTATTAGACATGAAAATCGTTCAAACTGCTATGTCAAAGTCTCCCCCTTAACATGAGTGAAAGTTTCATATTACTGGTTAAGGATTTCTCGAGTATTCTCGATAACATCCTTTGTTTCACCAAATTGTTCCTTCAGTGCATCCCACAACTCTTTGGCACTGTTATAATGCAACAGATTAGCACAGATATCATTCAGCAGAGCCATAGCCACGATACTAAAGGCTTTCGCATACAACTCGAATTATTGATAATCTTGCTCATAGTAATTCTCCAACTTCTTTGGCTCAAACACATTTTAGATTCTCGGCATTTGGTACCATTGGAATATGGGGTCCGAATACAACAGACTTCCAATACCTTGTATTTTTTAGCAAATATATGACCTATCCTATGTTGCCAGATGTTAAATTCGGATCTGACAAGTATAGGGGATTTATTACTGAAGCCAGATGTTAAATTCGAATACAACGGATAGTCTCGATGCTCATTCAATTTCAAAAAATCTCTTAGTCTAGTTCTCTATTTTTCGTATATCCTGAATGTTTTTCAGGTTTTTAGTTATGTTTATAACGAGATTCAACAGTTTTACAACCCTAAATATTTTGTTGGTTTTTACTTATGTTTGCAGTGATCAAGTCTTTGTATTCTTACGGAAAAACTATCGCCAAGTTTGTGGGGGAGGGGTTGTATACATCACTTGATAATCTTTTCTATTGGACAATGGCCCAAAGTGATATGACCACAGTTACAAATCTGAAGAAATTTCCGCTGCAAAAGTTTTAATAAACACCGGTACCACTGGAAATGTTCATGGCCCCCGTCCAGGGTAGGGTAGGGGTGTTTAAACCGGATATCCGAAAATTCGGATATCCCAAATTTTCGGATACCTACTTTTACTATTCGAATCCGTATCCAAAATTTCAGATATCCGAATTTTCGGATATCCATTCGGATAGTGAAACGGATATCCAAAATTCTAAAGAAAAAGTCTCAACTTAAAAGTTTAACACAACAAATAAAATACAAGATCAAGATGTTAAATACAAAAAGAAAATAAACACAATTCATTATTCAAAAATAAATACATAACCTTAAAAATTTGATAATCCATCTTTCCAACTTCAAAGCTAGCAAATGAAATCTCCAAAAAAAAAAACAAATCTGTAATAAATAAAATATTAACAGTAAGCAAAACATGTGTGTTAGTGTATTACTATTACTATTTAAATTCAAACACAGATTTAAATATTAATAAAAAAAGAAAGTACTTTACTAATCAATGAACATGGTCTCAAAATCCTAAAATTCTTAATATCATCAAAAGTTTGTTGTTTCTTGAATTAATAATGGTAAAAGCACAAACTATAAACTATTTTAAACCAGGTTCTTTTGACACATATAATTAACTTTATTAAAACATATTGCTCTTAATACTTATCATTTTATACTGTTTCAGCCAACGTTTCAAACGAGTTCCGTGAACAACAATGATAATAGAACCCACTTTTCATCCAAGAACACCTGATAAAACCAAACATAACAGATTGGAACTCTAAATCAGAACATAACAAGTTGATTCAAAATAAGATGGGAACCCTAAATCAGCCTTTGCCAATCGAATGGAAACAAATCGAACTTACCTTCAAACAAACAGAACAATCGACTTTGAATGTAAACAAATCGGACCTTGTATCGGCCTTCGAATCTTCAAATTTGTGTGGAACAATTGTGAATTTGTGTGGCGGGTATCGGTAATGTATAATAGATTTAGGTTTTTGAATGGATTTTATTGTTGTATTAATAAAAATAAAAAATAAAATAATTTAAAACTGCTAAAACAATAGTATTTAAGGTTCAACCATCATCAAAAGTACCACCTAAGAAAAGAAGATGGCATTGGAAAGGCAAGGGAAAGAAAAGGAGAAAGACGAATGTCACACCACCAAGTTTCCACTTGCAGAGTTTTACCGCGATGCATGTGACGTAGCAGGATCTAGCCACTAATCATGTCGAACTATAGTAAATAATATAAAACAAGTCATCATGTCCAACATGAATAGTGAATTTCAAGTTAAACGTTTCAAACATATTAAGTAATTAGCGGAAGCATAAACAATTGTTTAAATAATAAAAACCATTTTTGTTCAAATTATAAACGTAACATTAAGCATTTCGTCAAACGATACGACCCATGATAGCTCCCGCTCCTCAGACAGCAACTTCCCATAGCAATGGTTATCTAACGACCTGCAAGCATGCAGAAAAAGTGTATCAGCGATTAAGCCGGCGAGTTCACAGTTTTGTTCAACGAAAACGGGTTTGTGTTTAGTTTAAAGTCATGTCGTTAATAACTTGATACCGGAGTGACATATGTTTGTTTGCCCTCATCAATGCCTATCAACATTGGCCATGTGTTTAAGGTCCTTAGTTCACGCACGTCCTCCCAGGTACGGTGTGAGGTTGTCAAGCCTAATTACGCTATCAACTAATACCCCGTTGCCCCCAAGGCAACTAGTTCGGTAGTAAGTAGGGACTTTAATGATAGTGTTGAGTTTATTAACCGACATCAAAATTAAACTACAACAGTTGTAAAAAGTATTCCTCCAAGGAATAGTAGTTTGTCCCCTCGGGACACATGCGTGTAAAAGAGTAGTGAATTCACATTTGTTTTTCTCGGTAAGGCTTATGTGTTTTATGAGCTGAAGTGGTCAACCACGTCCTATTATGGTTACCATAGGTTCATTAGTGTGTGTGAATGCAAACACATAAGTTCTACACGTATCTAACACATAGCATGCATCTCATTAACATTCAAGTGTTTATTCGAGTGAATTTGTGTACGTGATCATAGCACAATATACAACATGTTAAAAATCCATGTAGGCGCTAAACAAGTATTAACATCCCATGATAACACAAGCAACACATAGATACACATAATTCAATTCACTGCACTACCAGTTTAAAACTCTGAAACTTAGCTGTTTTTGGGGATTCTATTAAAATACTAAGCGGGCTTTAAAAATTATGATAAATTTATGTGACGTGGAAAGTGGTCCACTTGTCCTTGTGTAAAATTTTCAGAGCTGTATTATTTACAGGTGCACATAACTCTGATTCGTCACTTTCTGGCGACAGTTTATCACTACTACAAAATAGATTTTAAGATGGGGTGATATGGGTTTTAAGACGGTGTTTCTAACACCGTATTAAAGTACCATGGTTTAAAATCAGCTCTTTATTAGACGGTGTTCAAATTTGAACACCGGCTTAAACCAGATGAACACCGTCTTTTAATACCAGAACTGAACACCGGCTTAAACCAGATGAACACCGTCTTTTAATACCAAAACTAGTGAACACCGTCTTTTAAGACCAAAACTGAACACCTTCTTAAAACAGATGAACACCGTCTTCTAACACATTACTATATAGATAAAAACATAGTTTTTTTATAATAAAAAATGTTTTCCAGAAATATTCAAACCAAAATAAACCAAAACAATACCCATTTGATTAAAAAATAAAAATATTGACATCTGATTCGAAAATAAACCCGTCAAATTACAATCATTTGTTGAATCCATAACAAAATACATTAAATTGTATAAACTACATAAGCTAATCTAACGAAATACCCAACTCGCTAAAAAACTTCGGCATCAACGTCATCAACAATACATCTATTTCATTATCCGTAGCCTCTCTCGTGTCATACCACATCTAAAATAGAAGTAGATAGAAAGAGTTATTACAAATATTATAGACTAAAAATAAAGGCAAAGATAAAAAACGGTAACAACATCGTCAATAAAGTTATTAATATATTTACATCTTATATACATCTTAAAACAACTATATAATCAACTAAACCTTCTAAGTTTTAAAAAAATAAACGGTTAAGATATATATATATATATATATAGGGGATGGATCATGAGAAAACTAGTTTATATAAGAAAACCAAAAAACTAACTAAAAAAGCCAAAAAAAAAACATATCAATCTTTTTTTTTTTTTTTTTTATTAAAATTCGCTATATATATATTATATAAAAAAACCTTTTTAAAAAAAAAATAAAATAAAAAAAGCATATAATGCACATGTGCAACATAAACATATAATGCACATGTGTAGTACATATATAGTGCACATGTGCAATACAAGTTTTTTTTAGAAAAAAAAAAAGTTTTTTTTTAGAAAAAAAAGTTTTTTTTATACATAAAATGCAGCGATTTTTTTATAAAAAAAATTGTAAAAAAAAGTTGTATGTTTTTATGTTTTTTTGGATTTTTTAGTTAGTTTTCTAGTTTTCTCATTTATATATAGTTTTCTCATGATCCTCTCCCTATATATATATATATATATATATATATATATATATATATATAGGGTAAGGTTAATGCGAGAACCACATTTATTGTGAGAACCGCGAGAACCACCTTTATTGCAAAATAAAATCTAAAAAAATTAAAAAAACACTCAAATTTTTTTTATATTTTTAAAATATTTTTTAATAAAAATCGTTATATTTTGTTACAAAAAAAACTTTTTATTTTTCGAGTAACAGTTATCCATGCACATGTGCATATGTATCATAACTTCGACAAATTCAGTAATACGTTATCACTAGTAGATAATTGCACTTTAATTTACAATACCATCCATAATACACTCAATTTTACATTAAATGCACATGTGCATTATTATGTATAACAATTATATACCGTATTTTGGTACAAAAAGTTTGTGATTTTGAATGATGAAGTAGGCTCATATATATGTTTTTTGGTTAGTTATATCTAGTGGTTGATGGGTTCATTATAGTTGTCACTTTGATGTAATATGTTGATTGGATGGTATAAACGGTGTTGATATACATGTAATAAAGTGAAAATATTGGTATTGATATTGTATTATAAATGGTAGGAGGTAATGGTATTGTACTATGGATGGTAGGAGGTAATATTATGGATGGTATGATAGATGAAAGAGAAAGTGTTTTCAAAGTAGTGTACCAAAACACCTTATTTCATATTGATACATATAGATGCACATGTGCATTTCTTATATTGGTAACGTAAAAATTAGTGTATTACATATGGTAGTGTAAATAAAAGTACAATTGTCTAATATTTGTTGAGTAAATATAGCGACTTTTTCAAAAAAAAATTTTAAAAACAAAAAAAAAATTGGTATTTTTTTGGATTTTTTTAGGTATTACTGTTTGTGTTCACACTGGTTCTCGCGGTTCTCGCAATAAAGGGTGGTTTCTAACGGATCCTTGTCCTATATATATATATATATATATATATATATATATATATATATATATATATTACTTCATCGGGAAATTGGTTTTGATACAAATTGGCAAAGTCAAACATATGTTGGAGAACCATGTAGCCGCATTCCCATCCACCTTGTTGTTGCTTACACTGTAATAAATTAACAATTAACAATTTATTATTTAAAAGTAAAGAAAATCAAACAACTGAGAAATAGCAAAGACACATACATCAACCATTGTGTAATCGAACTCGAATCCTAAGGCGGTAGGAATTAGACTTGAAAGACGATAGTTAGAAGCATTCTTTTTGCCTTTTAACTTTGTTGAATCCAAAATATACACATTTCCTATGTGTTGGGCAATGATGAACAAAGACCAATGGTTGCTACAAAATTAGCGTTATAGAATAGTTAGGCGAATCATAGTAATAAAATAAAAGAAAGTTAACTAAAATAAACTTACTCAGCCAAATGCAGTGCAAGAATGAAATCTTTATCGACATGATGAGTCGCTAAACTGAAAATGTGATCTTCAACCTCTTTAGGATTCCTTTCGCACAAATCACCTGTGATTGCGTTCACATTTAAAAAGGCGCATCGGTTGCATTTTTTAGCCTTTGACTCCTTATAAAAGTACCTTAAAACAAGAATAAAATATATGATAAAACTTAATAAATACTGTTATATCTATACAATTTTATAGTGATAACAACTTACATGGTAAACCAAAACACAATGGAGAGATCAACCCAGTCTTTGACAAATAATGCTAACATTGATTCGGCCTCAATATAGGTACCACTTTTCCTAGGAAACATATTCTCGGGAGCTGAAAATGGAAGCGTAGTAGCCCAGTTGTTCCCGATGTATCCACCTAGTCGACCAACCATCTTCTTATGCCATTCGGGTCTTAGTTCGATCAATTGCAAATGCAACTTCACTTTTTCGGCCTGTCTTTCTTCATATGTCAATTTATCTTGAACCTGTTTTCGTTTGCCTTTGGACTTGTTTTGTGTTGCCATAACTTTTTTCGGCTTTGGTTGTTTAGTTTGGCACTTTTGAACAATAAGCCTCATAACCTAAAATATCAAACAATCCATTTCAGCTACTAATATCAAACAAAACCTAAATATTATTAGCTGATATAATTCTGTATAGAATATATTGTATTTTAGTATAATTATATTCTTGTATCTTTCGTAATTATCCTTTCCTTGTTTAGCTGAGATTAGTTAGGCTGTATTTATATTGTATTTTCACAGAGATCTGGTTAAAGTGATAATGCCTATAAATCCTGCAGAATATGAGGCATTAAAAAAGATTACTTAGTATTTGTTGTCGTGCTATAATTACCTAGGAAGTAGGAGCGCAATGAATGTGCATAGCTCAGATAAACCGCCTAGGCGCTAAAAGCTAGCACTTTTGATAATTATGTTAACAATAAAACCCGAACCCGATATAGTTAATTGGGTCGATTATCGAATCACTTTTTTTCAACCGAAAACCCAAACAACCCGACCCGAAAAAATCGAAACCCGAAAGAAAACCCCGAAGAACACCCATTATTAAAATGTCACTCATAATTCCTTTAGTTACAATATATATGCACACAACTAATATTAAATGATTGATTACCATTTGTTGTTCGACATCTTGATTTTGAGGGCATTATGACGCATCCATTCTTGTGTCGAAAAATCCATCGGGTAGCAAAATTTCATCAGTCAGAAAATCATTAATTCCTAACTGAATAGTAACTTCCGAGGAAAGCTGCATCTATAATAATAAACCATTGTTAAATATAAAACAAATAATAACAAAAGTAATATAAACTACCTTTGGTATATAAGGATCAACAATCGGTGTCAAATTACACGTGCGTGTTTGGGGTGGGGTTTGAAATTCTTCAGATGTACGGTGAGTTTGTGCATCCAAAATCTACAATTAATATAAATATTATAATAAATGGTAATATAATAAAAATAAAGTAATATATAATTTGTTTATCAACTAAATATACCTTAATTGCATTTCTCGGCCATTGAATAAACTTTCTTAAAGTTTGGTTCATCAATAGCATTTTACCTTCTATACAAGTCTCGCCGGGGACCGGAATACCCATAAATGTCGAAGAACATGATCGACTTGTACCTTCACGCAATGCTCATGCATGTGAAGGACGTCATCCCAGTATCGATCAGAGCTAGGATATACAAGACCGTAGGCTATAGGTAAATCAGCACTCATCTCACCGAACCACCATAATAATTCACAACGGGATAAACTCTGCAAAACCATACAATATTTAAATAAACAAATATATGTACCACAGTTGTTAAAAGCGAGCGCTTCAAGCGCCTAGGCGCAATTCTAAGGCGCAGCGCATTAAATGCGCTTCTGTTCCCTAGGTATTTAAAGCGCAACCGAATTTGTTTTAATTAAATCCGAAATTCTTTATTAATTGCAACCCATGCGCAATTAATGTTAATTAATCTGAAATTATTTATTAGTTCATTAGTTGCACACGCAATTAATGTTATTAGTGAACTTATTCAGTAACTAATAACATTTTCTGTACACACAAAAAAATTAATAATTAAATGTCCAGTAATTAATAATAGCCTCACTTAAATTGTTTTAATAAAAAAAGGCATATGCCTCTTAGAGGTGAAGTGAGAGGTTCAAACCTGGGCAAGAGTCACTAGTTTAGGATTATTGAAGTAGTAGAGTAGAGCAAACGTTGCCATTCAAAAAAAGGAAAAAAAAGTATTTTGGTACTTTACTTTCAATATTATGTTAAGTTTTGGAAATACATTCAAGTTTTGCTTAATTTATTAGAAGAAAATGTTATTTTTCAACACATGATATATATTTGTTTTTTTAATATAGGTTATTCCTGCAAAATAATAATAATAATAATAAGTTGACTGTATATTAAAATTTTAATAAAGAAAAACTATATATAAATTTATCTAAAACCTTTTTCGCTTAGTTAAATGTGGTCCATCAACATATATCCCATCATGGTGGTCGGTTCTTTTGTACGTGGCGGAACCATCGATTACATCATGCACCGGTTGAATACCAACAGAAAATGGTGGTAGGTCATCAAGCTGGTCGTGTCTTCATCATCGACAACATCATCAACACCAATAATGCTTCGTTTATCCTGCACTACTATATCCCATTTTGGTTTGCTTGGGTCGTTGACAAAAAACACTTGTGTTACTAGTTTTGCTAGAACGAATGGTTCAGATGCATAGCCATCTGTGTTAAGGTCCACGAGTATAAATCCATATTTGTCAACTGTAATGCCTCTAGTGTTATTCACCCACTTACATTTGAACACAGTTATGGTAGTGAAACCATAATCCAATTCCCATATTTCATGTATGACATCGTAATAAGACTTTTTAGCAATTCTTGTAAGTATATCACGATTCGTCCTGTCGTATTGGGTCGATGTGGCTACTAAAGTAACTCCACTGTTCTGCATTATACTTTTCCATCTTTGGTGTAAAACATATAACCGTTAATGTCGTACCCTTGGTAAAATGTTACATTAATATTTGGACCTTGACCTAACTTCTGCACAGCTATATCAACATCTGCTTGGCCATTTGCCATTACCTTACTTTTCAACCAACTAGTAAACTCTTCGTTATGCTTTTTCTTATACCAATATGTTGTCCTACCCTGGTATGTCGCCGTAATGTTTCCATGTGTTCGTTAACGTAAGGAGCAATACATGCCATGTGTTGTAAGACAACAAAATGTGCAAGTTGTAAAGAATCGTAACTTGGGAATATTGTTTTCATACCAACACCTCCTCTCCCTTGAAGTCTACCCGAGTGACGAGATTGAGGAACACCGATACTTTTGACACCATTCAAATAACCTGTGAATAAGTCAAGCATTGAATTGTTAGTTATATGTAATAAACTAATATATTATAAATGTTATGATATCATTAACTGTGCAGAACTCATTCACTTCTTCGGAAGTATATCCTTCAACAATACTCCCGTCAGGCCGACTATTTTACATAACCTTTTAAGAAACCCATGTATCTTTCAAAAGGGTACATGTATCATAGAAATACTGGACCACAAGCCTAAATTTCTCTTACAATATGGATTACCAGGTGAACCATCACATCAAAAAACGACGGTGGAAAATACATCTCAAGTTCACAGAGCGTGATGATTATTTCTTTTTGCAAACTTTCAAGTGATTGTGGATCAATTACTTTCGAATGAATTGTGTTGAAAAACAAGCAAAGCTTTGTGATTGTATGTCGGATTTTTTCCGATAACGACCCACGGATTGCAATAGGAATCATATGTGTCATCAAAATATGGCAATCATGAGACTTCATACCAAGCAAATTACAATCTTTCAATGACACCAACCTTTTAATGTTTGCTGAATAGCTGGATGGAACTTTAATACTGTGTAAACATTCACAAAACATTTTTTTCCTTGTTTGACATTGTATAGCACGCCGGTGGAAGAAAAAAACCTTTAGGTGCGGAACAGGATGAAGCCCTTCACGTATTCCCATTTCTTGCATGTCTTTACGGGCATTGATCCCATCTTTAGTTTTCCCGGGAATGTTTAACAATAATCCAAGCAGGCTTTCACATACATTTTTCTCAATATGCATAACATCTAAGCAATGTCTAACTTATAAATGCTCCCAGTAAGGCAAATCCCAAAAGACAGACCTTTATTTCCAAATGTTGGATGGTTCAGGATGAGTTTTTATCCCTTTTGTTTTTTTCCCCTGAGTTTTTTTCCCCAACACGACATTTAAATTTCTTACTCGTGAAAATGCATCAAATTCTTTGCTCATCATCACCAATATTTGTCTCTAAATCATTGAACATGTCATTAAAATTGTCATTGTCATCATTTCTTACTCGTGAAAATGCATCAAATTCTTCGTTATTATACTCCTTATCATTGTCTACATTGAAAGACGATGTACTACGGTTAGAAAGCGATTCCCATGCTTTGACCAACAAATATATCCAGGCACAAAACCATATTTGAATAAATGAAAGTTTATTTCTTTAATGTCATTTTTTTGAAAATTTGTACACGATGCACATGGACAAAATATCAATCGATCTCCTATATTCACCCAATGAGCTTCAGCGGCCTTAAGAAAACTTTGATTGCCCATAATATGTATTGCATCAGTACGACTTCGATGGTACATCCAATTTTCACGACCCTCCATCTGAAAATTAAAATAAATAAATAATGATATGAGCGTATGGGTATGATGTAAATCAATGCTCTAAGGAGGTGAATCCTAACCCACTTTTTGAATATTCCATCTCATAAGTATACATTTTAACGAGACGACATTTAAGAAAAAAAATCGGCAGCATTTCCCCTTAACTCCCCAAGTATGCGTAAAACCGCAAACCCGTAGGAGTAGAGGAAATACCAACAGATCTTTTCTTAAATGACGTTTCGTTAAAATCTATACATATCCTAAATGAAATAGAATATTCAAAAAGCAGTCCCAAAACGGGACAATCCAAAATTTATCTCTATTAGATAAATTTTGGACGGGTAATTCTAAAGGGTTACCTAAATCTATATTTATACACATATGTGTAAATGTAAATATAAATAACATCTATATGTTAATAAAAAAATATAAAAATTTTATATTTCACTAAGAGTATATTACAACAAGGTTAAAACTTTGTTAATAAAAAGATATAAAAATTTTGTATTTCACTAAAGTTATATTACAACAAGGTTAAAACTTAAACATACCTTATTACTATATACAAAACTAACTTTTATATACAATGTGCTAGTGATTTATAAAAACAAAAGTAAGCAAAAGTCAAATTTGAATTTTTAACAAGAAAACATATAATTAAACATGATATAAGTACTACTCATAAAACTTAAAAACATTAAATAACATAAATATATAGAAAAGAAACTAACCTTGAAACTTTATTAATGGTGAAATTGAATGAGGTAGATGAGAGAATTGAATGAGGAAGAAGAGAAAGTTGAATGAAAAGATAAGGTTTGTGGGTGTTAGTATGTTGTAATCTTAGAATGGTTATAAGACGGTGTTGAGAGTAGAGAAAACACCGTCTAAAGATGGTGCCTTTGATGTTTGAACGGTCATATTGAATACATTATAAGGCGGTGTTGATAGTAGAGAAAACACCGTCTAAAGATGGTGCCTTTGATGTTGAACGGTCATATTCAATACATTATAAGACGGTGTTGAGAGTAGAGAAAACACCGTCTAAAGATGGTGCAACAAATCATAGACACATTATAAGACGGTGCTGAAAGAAAACACCGTCTAAAGAAGGTTCATTTGAACTTTATTGAATATTTTAATTAGAGGATATATTGGTATTGGTTTTAAGACGGTGTTATTATTTTAATACCATCTAAAACAAATCTTTGACACCGTCTAATGCTTCATTTTGTAGTAGTGTATGTTTAAAATTATTTAAAAATCCTCGTTAACCCTTTTAACAAAATTCCAGTCGGAGAATTTTAAGCCCTCCTAGCACTACCGATGGTATAAATTTCACATATTAACTCTAAACACGGACTAAGTTATGATAATCGTAATAGGCTGCAATTTCTGCGGAAAAACGTAGCCTAAACCTTCGATACGGAAAAATTCATAAAACATTAAATCTTCATCGAAAAAATGCAATTCCAGCTGAGTTTGGAAGGTTTTTCCTGGGAGAACATCATAGACCCAAGAAAATCCTGATTTCATTAAATTATGACTCAGTTACAGCCGATACAAGTCGGCTGTAACTGTTGGACAGAACCCGTTCAGTTAACCGAACTCCACAAAAGATTATCTACGCAACCAATCGACCTAAAATCTTTAATCACAGCAGATTATCATCCTAAATTCAATCATATAACAATTAGTTCATCACAATCACAAGATCCAACCCATAATCAAAACCCTAGCGGCTTAACCGAACACATAAACAATCTAATCATCGACTAACATGATTTCTAGCACCAAAACTACAAGTTATCATCAAAGATCATCAAGAATCATCAACAAACCCAGAAAATGCAGCCAATATATGAAGCATTATACAAGAATCAAAACCATATATTAAGGATTACAAAGTTAGGCGTGATGTGAGTCGTTAGGCACTTAAAACTGAAAAGCTTGAGGCTTCTTGCTTGCAGGTCGTCGACCAAGAGAGAAGAGAGGAGGCAGAACGTTTGTTTTTTTAGATTAGGGTTTTTTTGAGATTAAGATATTATAATAACACAACTTTAATAATTGGCACTCTAAACCCTTGAATTCCCACAAGGGCCCTTTTAGTCCCTTAAGTTTCAAACTCTTGAAACTTGCAAAGAAAGTTATAAAATTCAAGTTAACTTGCTACACAACAAGTCCCTCAAGTTTTAATTACATGCAATTTGTGAGCAAAGTTAAACAAATCAACTTTGGTGTAAGATACAACGCTAGTCCCACTACTTTATTTCAATTTCGTGTGTTCGTGTGTTAATAACTTGTACGTATAATAAATGCATGTATAACATTCAAGAAGTCATAAATATTTAACCGAGAAAAGTTAATGGTGTTAACTTGGAAATGCGAGTTGTCGCATCATCCCCAAGTTGTAAGAAATTTCATCCCGAAATTTAGTAAGTAGTCAAAGTGAAATCAAAGTGTTTGAGGAATTTTCTCGGGTATCACAATGATATCCTTATTCGTTCCATAGAAAGTATTGCGGTATTTTTGTTTCATGTTCGTAGAGGTGCCTCATTTGACGTGTTGTCTTTAGTAGAGGTGTGGTATTTTTGTTTTATGTTTGTAGGACATAGATCACATTATTTTAATAAAAAATAGTAAAAATACTCTCTTTACATATTTGGAAAATTATACTACATGTACCATGTACAAATCCTAACGAAATGTAATAAAACTGATTAAAGTCATAGTGTGCAACAAGAGCTTTAATCACGTTTTCTTGTACGGTCTCTTGTGTAGTCTTCAACGAACTCTTGAATCGTGTCTTCTTGTACGATCCGTTGTATAGGCTTCAATGAGGCCTTGAACCACTTATTTCATGAGATTGTTGCTACAATCTTAAAACCTTATTTATAAGGATTTTGGGTTCATGAAAGGATTTATAACAAGAATATTTTTATAAGTTATGATCTTATAAATATCGTTTTTGGAAATATGTATGTAGTACAACTTGTTGTGTTTGGATTTATTGAAATTGTGATACAATCTTAAATCCTATACCGTGATACAAAACGAATAGTTTTGGTTCAGCTGTTTGGTCTTTTAAAATGATTTTGGTATCGCTATTTTTTCTAACCTTTGTGTTAGATCAGGTTTATTAGCGTAAACTATACGTTTTTTTGTAATCGTTAAATTCTCTTGAGTAGAGTTTTTATGTATTTAAATAAGAGTTTTATGTTACTTGATTAGAGTTTTTATGTCTTTAATCAAGTCTCTATTTATAGTAGACTCTTTGTCCATCCATGAATTTATGGTACAAACTTTTAATTATTCCAACACGAGTGTTAGACAGGTTTAGTTTTATACGCCAATATGTCTTATGATGATTTTTGTAATCATTTATTTCTAAACGAGCACTTAGAATCAGGTTATTTATATATAATGATAAGTTTATCACGGTTTCGGTAATCTTTTATTTCTAAGGAGCTTGTTAGAACCTATTTATAATTAAGTCTGATAATGATTTTTGTAATCATTTATTTCTAACAATTATGTTAGAACTTATTGATAAGCTTTATTAATTTTTTTGTAATTGTTTACTTCTAACAAAAGTGTTAGAAACGGTTTTTAAAACCGTTAACTTGAAGACGTTTTTTGTAATCATTTTGCTTCTAACATGCGTGTTAGAAACGTTTCATAAAAAAACGTTAGTTTGGAAACAATTTTTTAATCATTTCTTTTCTAACTTTTGTATTGGAGATGACTTATTTATATGAACTATATATGTGTTTATAACAAGTCGAATTAACATTTTGTGAAAACATTAATATTTCTAATTTGCACGTTTTCTTTCATTTTGACATGATTGTTAAAAATAGTTAGAATACAAATGCTTTGAAATGTTTTATATGAACATTTTATGTAAGTAATTTGTTGTAGCATTGATTTTAATGAATATAAACACATTATATAGTCCTTAGTATGGTTTTGAAATAAAAAAGTTATACATGAAAGTTGATGTTTGATTGGTTTCAAGAATTAAGTCACCATAAAGTGATGGTTTTGTTGTGTGGGATTTATCTCCAACTTTAGTTTGTGATTTCTGAATTCAAATGGTCATGTTTGTATATATAAAATTACTTTAATTTTCTAACACGTGTGTCACATCCCAACCGATAGCGGAAACATCAAGGCGGGACGAAATAGATTGCTCATTGCTCACAACGCTAACGGTGACAATATTTAATTAAATTCGAATTTCATTTCATACATAAATTATCATTACAATACATGAAAATTTCAAATAAACATAACAACATTTGACAAAATTCGATACAACATTAAAAACCTAAACGTCTATGTGTGTATCTAGCATCAACGCTACTTTGATTTCATAGCATCATCTTCATCAACCTGTAACATGTTTTAAAATAGAGTTCAATGCAAAAGCAAAGGCGAGTACACAAGTTTAAGCATAAGCATACGTATACGAATAAAGTTTAAAACGAATCCACATGGTACTAAGTTTATACAAGAGCATTATACATGGCATGCAATATTTCTAATCAATCCTCTTTCTTACGCGAAATAACGCTAATTTAACATGACCACTAGATTCACGATTGGGCGGTGCGTTACTCCTATAGCTCTATACATGTCAAATGGAGGCTTAAGATAAGCTAATGACTATGGTATTACATAAGAATGGTCCAAGATATAAGCAACAAGTAACGTATCATAGCATTCATGTATATTGGATTGTTTCGTGCATTTCATAAAGTTTAAGTTTGGTGATTTTTCTATATGGTAAACATGTTACACCCAAAAGTGATACAAACGAAAAGTGGATCGAGTGTACTCACGGTTTTGCAAGCTTTCCGACTTGTTAGTACCGTGAAGAGTTGTTTGGTTGCGGGAGGAACATCGAGTTATCCTACAAGAGGAAAACGTAGGTGTGAGTATTTGGATGATGATGGTAAATTCTGAATTTGGAATAAAGCATAGCAAGTAACGTATATGAAAATATTCACTAAGGTCTAGCACTCGTTTTGACACTATGGGAACCCATTAGGGTTTATGTGATTTCATAGGTTATAACACCTATTAGAATCATAACGAGGAACTAAACACTTTTAGTGATTAAACTTAAGAACTTGACATATGATTATATAGTCATTATCAAGGTTTCGGTTTTAAGTTCATATTATATAGTTATATATGTACATTATATTATAAGTCCTTCAAGGATGTCATATAAGTCATGTAGGAGGTAGGTGGTATAACCATCCATTTAGGAACCTCATAAGAGTTCACCACTACACAAGTTTTCACAGACAACAAGGAGGGTCAAGAACAAGATTAATAATAACAAAGGAAATGGAATACATGTTACAACTATACTAAGTAGCCAAGTAAGCTACAACCCATTGAGCCGGCGTCAACACACATCGAAGGCTACACGGGGTTGTGTTACTTTCAACTAGCAAGAGATTTAGGATGGAATGAGAAAACAACAAGTG
This sequence comes from Scalesia atractyloides, assembly GCA_947069175.1. Classification (NCBI taxonomy): domain Eukaryota; kingdom Viridiplantae; phylum Streptophyta; class Magnoliopsida; order Asterales; family Asteraceae; genus Scalesia; species Scalesia atractyloides. Next base: position 74,557,139 of record CAMTDV010000017.1, read on the forward strand.
TTGTGTGGATTTAGATGTAGGATAGCCCAAGCTAACCTTGTAGTCACACTAGCTTCATGTTCAAGACTTGGCAACACTTGTGAGCTTAAAGCTCATGTAAAACAGAAAGTTTAGGGTGTTAATACATCCCTTAGTTCATGTAAACAACCTTGGTTAGGCCTTACTAATCATAAACTTGATTAGGAGCACAAGAACACAAGTTTGGTTGAAGTATAACATAAGTTTAAGAAAGATTTATTCAAAACAGAAAGTTTGGAGCCCTTTAGGTGAATATCCAGGTCTGGATTCTCCAAGGAGAATCCGTGGAATCGAACCCAAGGTTAATCCAAGTGTTTAGAAGAAAGAATCAAGTAAAAAGGTTAAGAAATGAGCAAGTTATGCTCACTTTTGTGAAAGTTGAAGAATCTGCCAAAATCTTGAAAATTCAGAGATTATGGAGTGTTTGAGAGAGATTTGAGAGTGTTGAAAGTGTGAAATGTGTGGAGAGTGTTTGGGTTTTATAGGGGAAGGATTAAGGTTGGTTTGGGGGTGTTAAATGGTGGTTTAAAGGTGATTGGTGAGGTTAAAGTGTTGGGATTTCGTGCATTTGCGTGGGCTGATGGAAGAGCATGTCCGCCAGACCCCATGCGGACCATATGGGTCTGGCCATGCGTGTCACACCCCGACCCGCAGCGGAAATAAGAGTCGGGGCATAATTGGGTTATCACCAAAGCACATGATATTTACTATTATGTTTCATAATTAAATGAAGTCAAAGTTACATTTCTCAAACATCCAAACATGTCCATTCATTACAAGGGAAAATAACCAAAAATAATCCAAATACTAAATCGTTTTATTTCTTCTAATCCAGGTCCTACGTGTTCCTAGCTGCTGCTGGTTCACCTGTATCATGTGTAAAATAGGAGGTTTTTTGGGTCAACATAAGTTGGGAGTGAACCTTATAGATAAACATTTGATAATAATTGTCTGGTTAGTTTATCAATAAAATATTGTGCATAATCATAAAAGAGCACACGTATGGAATCAAACATTGGCAAGCATCAATTAACAATCGATAGCATACATGAACATACCAACAGCATATAACAATTAACATAATTGAACTGTGCGATCAAGGCTCAATCAAACGGAGCCGATCGTATTGCATGAACTGGAAATGTAAATTGAACTGTGCGCTCAAGGCTCAATCAAACGGAGCCGAACGTATTGCATGAACTGGAAATGTAAATTGAACTGTGCACTCAAGGCTCAATCAAACGGAGCCGAGCGTATTGCATGTATTGAAATGTAAAATGAAATGACCGATCAAGGCTCAATCAAACGGAGCCGATCGTGCGGGCACGCCCTGATCAACCGCATAATAAAATGGGGATCAAACTCAACCTCGATGGATAGGGAGCTACGGCCTCGGCAATTGCATGTACTGAAATAATAATTTGCAAACAATAATAACTACTTAACAGTAACAAACTAATACACATGTCATGATATGATATATGCACAATAACTTGGTTATAATATGTAAATGAACAAGACACATGATACACCCCAAAAACGTGATTAAAACGGGGAATTTGAAGGGTTCACTCACATTGGGTGCGTTGGATTGGATATAGCGAGATGCGCACGATTTAGACGAGCGAGTCGACGAGGAATACTAACCTAAATAACAATGGAAAATATATTAAAATGGATGGATTTTATTAAGGATTCTAATGGGATTTTTAGATATATTTTTGTGAGTTTATGGCTATTTTCTATCTTTAAAAATGTTATTTCTAAGTATTTTAAATTGATTTTTAAATTAAAATAAACAAATAAATATTTAAAAAAAATATTATTTTTTTACTGTTTGACCGTTGACCGTTGACCGTTGACCGGTTCGGTCAGCGGTAATTATTTGCGCCAAGCGGGATTCGAACCCGTGACCTTCCGTTCACGCGCACGTAGCTCTACCAGCTGAGCTACGTGACTAACCTGTTAGAAACCCAGTTTTAATTATATTTATATACTTATTCGAACTTACCGAAAATTCCTTTATTTTGCAAAACGTTTTAATCTCATGGACCGGTGCTTGTGACGGGACTCGATCGCGCGACGTGAAGTTTGTTTTGCACACAGTCCACCGCTGGACTGTGTGTCTAACCCGGTTATATTCTTGATTTATATTATACTTAACAACTACCCGTTCTAACCCGGTTAGTTCATGAATAAAAAGAGTGTTATTACGTGAAGCGTGTGTGCAGTAAGGATCGAACTCGGGACGTGTATGTTAACTTTGCACACAGTCCACCGCTGGACTGTGTGTCTAACCCGTTTATTATCCGAATTTTATTTAGTCTTATCCCGGTTTTCAGTTCATCTTCTTCACTACAATTACCGACTTCACTCAAACGACTGGTTCTTGATTTAACTATTTAAATAACATGACTACTAGCTTGAATGAACAAAACCGAACAGTTTGGGGGAAGGAAATACCGTACACGTCGTCTTCTTTAAGGAGTCCGGCGAAATCAGGTAGCTCTGTTTTTTGGACCTCCGGTTGAGAGAGTCTATCAACAGAATTAAGGAATTAGTGTTGAAATTAAACCAGAGTACATGGATTATTAGCACGATTTAATGTGTTTACCGTTAGCTAGCGAGTTTCCGGCAAATTCCAGATTTTCTCCGGCGAACCCAGAAATCCAGCAAAGTCTTCTGTGACTGATTTAGAGTAATGGATTAATGTTAGTGGAGTCCTAACAATAGTTTGAAACCGCAAAGGAGGAAAATCTTACCGGTTTGTGTTGAACACGGTTTTCCGGCGAGTTTTGCAGAGGATTCCGGCGAACAGTTTTTGGTGCTCAAAAGACTTGAAAACGCGACGAAAAGGAAATGGAGTGTATTTGAGACGGTTCTGAATCGCATAAATGATTGGAACCTGAATTATTTGGAGTTTGAATACTTTTCGGTTTCAAAAACCGAAACTTTAAGTTCATTCAATTTGAACTTAATTAGAAACCGATATTCATCGGTTATACGCTAGCTAAACGAGTTTGAACCGATTTGGCGATTCGGTTTACCGATTTCCGTTATGCAGATGGCATTAACGGTTGATTGAGTTCGCGTATAAGATTCAATTGTCTTCCTAAAGTTATCAGAAAACACTTGATGGCGGAGTGGTTTGGGAAGTGGATGTTAAGTTATTGGAGGCAGTTGACCCGGGTTCGAGTCCGGTCAGCTACAAATGTTTTTATTTATTTTATTTTAACTTTTTATCCAATTTAATTTTTATAGTTTAGTTTATTTAATAATTATGTAACGTTTAAACTCAAGATAACCATAAATAATTACTGTATTTTCTTAACCTGGTATTTGATTACAAAACGGAGCGGGTTTTGGAGACCCGATTTATACAAATGTTACAGTATCCCCTACTTTTAGGAATTTCGTCCCGAAATTTAAACAGTTGTAGTAGCAGGGAAAAGATGAGGGTATTTTTCACGCATTGAGTCTTCACGTTCCCAAGTAAACTCAGGTCCCCGTTTCGACTCCCAGCGTACCCTAACAATAGGAATGCGGCTTCGTCGTAGACGCTTTTCTCCATAGTCCATAATCTCCACTGGTCTTTCAATAAATGCATGGATTCATCGATCTGAATATCTTCTAGTGGAATATGAAGATTCTCATCAGCGAGGCACTTCTTCAAGTTCGACACGTGGAATGTGGGATGAATCCTATCGAGTTCTTCCGGTAGGTCAAGCTTGTAAGCTACAGGACCTACTCTTTCGAGTATCTTGAAAGGTCCTACGTAACGTGGTGCTAGCTTTCCCTTTTGACCAAAACGAACTACTCCCTTCCATGGTGCTACTTTTAAAAGCACATGATCACCAACGCTAAACTCCAAGGGCTTCCGTCGTTTATCTGCGTAACTCTTTTGACGACTTTGAGCCGCTAGAAGATTGTTTCAGATTTGATGAATCTTATCTGTGGTTTCTTGGATCAGTTCTGGACCAGTAATTTGTGCTTCCCCAATTTCATGCCAACAAACAGGGGATCGGCACTTTCGACCATATAAAGCTTCAAAAGGTGCCATGCCGATGCTAGAATGATAACTGTTGTTGTACGAAAATTCAACTAACGGTAGATGGGCGTCCCAATTTCCCTTGAAGTCTATGACACATGCTCTAAGCATATCCTCAAGGGTTTGAATGGTGCGCTCAGACTGTCCATCAGTTTGAGGGTGGTAGGCGGTACTGAGATCTAATCGAGTGCCCATAGCGGATTGTACTGCTTGCCATGTTCGTGAGGTGAAACGACCATCACGAGCAGAAATAATACTTATTGGTACCCCGTGCCGGCTTACGATTTCGTTGATATAAATACGAGCAAGCTTTTCGTTCTTGAAATCTTCTCGAATAGGAATAAAGTGAGCTGATTTTGTAAGTCGGTCTATAATCACCCATATAGTGTCATACCCACTAGAAGTGCGAGGTAACCCGGTAATGAAATCCATGGTTATATTTTCCCACTTCCAAACAGGTATTTCTGGTTGGACTAGAAGTCCTGAGGGTCTTTGGTGTTCAGCCTTTACTTTAGAACAAGTGAGACACTTGGAAACAAAAACAGCAATATCTTTCTTCATTCCAGGCCACCAATAGGTGTACCGTAGGTCTTGATACATCTTATCGGCTCCTGGGTGTATAGAATATCGCGTCTTATGAGCTTCATGCATGAGTGTTTCACGAAGATTGATGTGGTTAGGAATCCATATACGATCTAGGTAATACAAAATACCATCAGATTTAGTTTCAAGTTTTAGCTCGGCTCCGCAGGACATCTCTTTTTGTACATCTTCCTCTGTTATTGAAACATGTTGAGCTTCTCGAATTTGATCCTTAATATTGGTTATAATTTGCGAACATAGAAGATGAATGGAGTTCGCATAACCCTTTCGACTAAGTGCATCAGCCACCACATTTGCTTTACCAGGGTGGTATCTGATTTCACAGTCGTAATCATTTAGGAGTTCGACCCATCTTCGTTGCCTCATATTTAACTCTTTCTGATTGAAGATATGTTGAAGACTCTTGTGGTCAGTGTAGATTTCACACTTCGTACCATAGAGATAATGTCTCCATATCTTAAGAGCAAATACAACAGCTCCAAGTTCAAGGTCATGAGTGGTATAATTCTTCTCGTGTGTCTTGAGTTGCCTTGAGGCATAAGCTATGACTTTTCCTCTTTGCATGAGAACGCATCCTAATCCTTGCCCTGACGCGTCGCAATAGACTACAAAATCATCACAACCTTCAGGAAGAGTGAGGATTGGTGCATCACAAAGTTTTTGCTTGAGAATTTGAAAGGCTTCTTCTTGCTTTGGTCCCCATACAAATGGTTTCCCTTTATGGGTTAAAGCCGTGAGTGGCACCGCAATGCGAGAGAAGTTTGAAATGAACCGACGATAATAGCCAGCAAGTCCAAGAAAAGACCTTACTTCAGTTGGTGTTCGTGGAGCTTGCCATTCTTGAACTGCTTTGATCTTTGATGGGTCCACATGTATTCCTTTGTCATTGACTACATGCCCGAGAAATTGCACCTCTTTTAACCAGAATTCACATTTAGAGAACTTGGCATAAAGCTTTTCCTTTTCTAGAAGTGCAAGAACAAGTCGCAGATGACGCTCATGATCAGCTTTAGATTTTGAATAGATAAGAATATCGTCGATGAATACAATAACAAATCGATCAAGGTAAGGTTTGCAGACTCTATTCATTAGGTCCATGAAAACAGCTGGTGCGTTGGTTAATCCAAATGGCATAACCATGAATTCATAGTGACCATATCGAGTTCGAAAAGCAGTTTTAGGGACGTCTTCTTCATGCACTCTAAGCTGATGATAGCCAGATCGAAGGTCGATTTTTGAAAAGCAACAGGCACCTTGTAGTTGGTCAAGAAGATCATCTATGCGAGGTAAAGGATATCGATTTTTGATAGTTAACTTGTTGAGCTCTCTGTAGTCGATGCACATGCGAAAAGATCCATCCTTCTTCTTTACAAAGAGTACAGGTGCACCCCAAGGCGATGAGCTGGGGAGTATAAATCCCTTGTCAGTCAACTCTTGCAATTGACTGGCTAGCTCTTGCATTTCAGAGGGGGCTAACCTATATGGAGATTTTGCCACTGGTGTAGCACCAGGTATAAGATCGATACGAAATTCGACATCTCTGATTGGAGGAAGTCCTGAAATATCGTCAGGAAAAACTTGTGGAAAATCTTTTACAACAGGGATATCTTCAAGTTTCTTTTCTGAGGTCCCCTTCTTGATGATATGGGCTAAAAACGCGACATATTTCTTGCGAAGGTACTTTTGAGCTTGGAGACAAGTCATTAATTTGAGCCCTTTCGCCGAGGTTTCTCCAATAATTCGAAGAGTCTGACCGTTTGAAAGAGGAATACGAATAAATTTCTCACGACATACAACTTCCGCATGATGCTGACTGAGCCAATCCATTCCGATTATGATGTCGAAACTTCCCAGCTTCATAGGAATAAGATCGACTGAGAAATCGTGGTCGTTTAGGGTGAGCGTACAGTTGCGCAAAATAAAGTCTAACGAAACTGGTTTTCCATCTGCAACTTCCACCGTTATGGATTCCGCGAGCTTATCTCGATTTTTACTTAAGATAGGTTCAAACTCTAATGACACAAAACTTCTATCCGCACCAGTATCAAATAACATAGTGGCATATCTACCATTTATAAGAAACGTACCGTTGACCACATTGCCGTCAGCTCTGGCCTGGTTTGCGTTAATATTGAAAGCTCTTCCTCTAGCAGGTGGAGGAGCTTGGTTTGCTTGATTCACAGGGTTGGCTTGGGCCTGAGCATGAATGATATTGACCAATCTTGGACATGTGTTTCTGAAATGACTTGGGTCGCCGCAATTGAAACATGCCCGCATAGGTTGGCCCATAGGGTAGTTGGGTTGATAGTATGTTGGGCTAAATGTTGAGTGGGTGGAAATGGTTGTTGTTGTTGGGCTTGACCCATTAATTGTTGGTGGGTTTGGGTTATAGGTTGGTGGCGGTTTGTTCGTTGGAGCGTGCGGCAGTTTTGAACAGTGTGTCCAGCGCGACCGCAGCCGGTACAGTATTGGCAAGGATAGTCAGGGGAGTGGTGATACTGACAACGGTTACATTTTGGTAGTGGCCCTGTGTATGGTCTTTTGTATGGCGCGGGTGGAGGAGTGGCTTGAGTGATGGGTGCAGCAGGAACAGGGGTGTTGGTTTGGGTGACTGCAAAGTTCCTGGTGTTACGCTTCCTCTTGTTAGCAAATTTAGAGGAAGGAGTGTGGTGGTTTGAGGTTTGTCCCTCAGCAGGGGTTTTCTTCTTTTCCTCCTTGAACTTCCCATTGCGAATTCGGTTTTCGGTCAGTTCTGTTGCCAACTCCATGGCAGCTTCGAGTGTTACCGGTGAAATGCTGAGGACCGAATCTTGGATTTTCGAGGGAAGTCCTCGAATGTAATGTTCGATCAGACGGTAGGTTGGAGTGAATAAGTTTGGAACCATTTGGTTCAACTCCAAGAACCTTTTGTTGTAAGTCGAGTGATCACCATCTTTTTGCTTCAAGGCATGAAATTCATCTTCCAATTTCTTAATTTCACTTCTAGGACAGAAACGCCTAGTCATGATTTCCCTCAACTCCTCCCAAGTTAAGGCCATCGCATCATCCGTTCCCCTCTTTCCTTTCTCGGTATTCCACCAAGTGAGAGCTACCCCAAGTAGTCTCCCGGTGGCATAACGAACTTTGCGATCCTCAGGACAATCGCAGTTTAAGAAAACGTTTTCCATCTCCTCGAACCAATGTAGGAGAGCAGTGACTCCCTCAGTCCCTTCGAATTTCGGAGGATCACAGGACTTAAAATGTTTGTAGGAGCATTTGATGGTAGGAGGGTTGTTGATGATCTGGTCCTGTTGTTGAGGAGGGTTAGTAGGATTTGCAGCAAGGGCTTGTTGTACTTGTACTACGATGTCAGGTAATATCGTGGCCATTTGATTCGCGATATGAGTGGCCAAACGTTCCCGAGACTTTTCCGATTTCCTACTCCTTCGATGCGGTCTAGACGACATCTACAGGATCATAAAATGAAAAGATTGTGAGTTTATGGTATCTTTTTAGGTGTCATGTGTCTTTAAGAAAAAATGAAAATACATAAATATCAATAATGCAACTACATCCAAAGGATGTCTTGGGTTCGCTCATGTTGGGCCTCAAATGTCCCCCATACCTTCACCTATATAGTCATGTGGGCCCCCATGGCTATTGGCTTCGTAGGATTTACATTAGTATTGGCAATTTAACACTCGCATCCCCCGAATGCTAACCACAAAATATGTTCATGAGATATTTGGTCGGAACGTGTCCAGGTGTAGACACAATGACAACTCAAAGTGGGATTAGCTCTCACGACGTTTGGTATAGCATGCTTTGGCCTAATAGGTATTTCGTACTCTCATCGTTAGTCCCCAGGTAGGCAAACTGGTCCTTTATTTTGGATTTATACGAATGCCAGCCTAGACAGGACGTTCCGACTACCGGTACTAGTACCCTTCCAGTTACTACATGCCCGTCACGAGAACTCACTTTGATGAGATTTGGAAACACGAAAATCATTGTAAAATCAATCATGATGTGGTGTGTGCTTGCATGGATGTGATATGTTATGATCATACGATTTCATGATAGGCATTACTTGATAATACATACTTATGAACATGCTTGAACAATATCAAATGTAACATTTAACATAAACATATAAACATCATGAGATTTGGCATATAACACACAAAATTCTTATAAGTTTCTAATCGACTATAGTATAGGCTCTAAGGGTCTAATAACCTATCCTATATCCCTATAGTCATAGCTCTGATACCAATCTGTCACACCCCGACCCGCAGCGGAAATAAGAGTCGGGGCATAATTGGGTTATCACCAAAGCACATGACATTTACTATTATGTTTCATAATTAAATGAAGTCAAAGTTACATTTCTCAAACATCCAAACATGTCCATTCATTACAAGGGAAAATAACCAAAAATAATCCAAATACTAAATCGTTTTATTTCTTCTAATCCAGGTCCTACGTGTTCCTAGCTGCTGCTGGTTCACCTGTATCATGTGTAAAATAGGAGGTTTTTTGGGTCAACATAAGTTGGCGAGTGAACCTTATAGATAAACATTTGATAATAATTGTCTGGTTAGTTTATCAATAAAATATTGTGCATAATCATAAAAGAGCACACGTATGGAATCAAACATTGGCAAGCATCAATTAACAATCGATAGCATACATGAACATACCAACAGCATATAACAATTAACATAATTGAACTGTGCGATCAAGGCTCAATCAAACGGAGCCGATCGTATTGCATGAACTGGAAATGTAAATTGAACTGTGCGCTCAAGGCTCAATCAAACGGAGCCGAACGTATTGCATGAACTGGAAATGTAAATTGAACTGTGCACTCAAGGCTCAATCAAACGGAGCCGAGCGTATTGCATGTATTGAAATGTAAAATGAAATGACCGATCAAGGCTCAATCAAACGGAGCCGATCGTGCGGGCACGCCCTGATCAACCGCATAATAAAATGGGGATCAAACTCAACCTCGATGGATAGGGAGCTACGGCCTCGGCAATTGCATGTACTGAAATAATAATTTGCAAACAATAATAACTACTTAACAGTAACAAACTAATACACATGTCATGATATGATATATGCACAATAACTTGGTTATAATATGTAAATGAACAAGACACATGATAACCCCAAAAACGTGATTAAAACGGGGAATTTGAAGGGTTCACTCACATTGGGTGCGTTGGATTGGATATAGCGAGATGCGCACGATTTAGACGAGCGAGTCGACGAGGAATACTAACCTAAATAACAATGGAAAATATATTAAAATGGATGGATTTTATTAAGGATTCTAATGGGATTTTTAGATATATTTTTGTGAGTTTATGGCTATTTTCTATCTTTAAAAATGTTATTTCTAAGTATTTTAAATTGATTTTTAAATTAAAATAAACAAATAAATATTTAAAAAAAATATTATTTTTTTACTGTTTGACCGTTGACCGTTGACCGTTGACCGGTTCGGTCAGCGGTAATTATTTGCGCCAAGCGGGATTCGAACCCGTGACCTTCCGTTCACGCGCACGTAGCTCTACCAGCTGAGCTACGTGACTAACCTGTTAGAAACCCAGTTTTAATTATATTTATATACTTATTCGAACTTACCGAAAATTCCTTTATTTTGCAAAACGTTTTAATCTCATGGACCGGTGCTTGTGACGGGACTCGATCGCGCGACGTGAAGTTTGTTTTGCACACAGTCCACCGCTGGACTGTGTGTCTAACCCGGTTATATTCTTGATTTATATTATACTTAACAACTACCCGTTCTAACCCGGTTAGTTCATGAATAAAAAGAGTGTTATTACGTGAAGCGTGTGTGCAGTAAGGATCGAACTCGGGACGTGTATGTTAACTTTGCACACAGTCCACCGCTGGACTGTGTGTCTAACCCGTTTATTATCCGAATTTTATTTAGTCTTATCCCGGTTTTCAGTTCATCTTCTTCACTACAATTACCGACTTCACTCAAACGACTGGTTCTTGATTTAACTATTTAAATAACATGACTACTAGCTTGAATGAACAAAACCGAACAGTTTGGGGGAAGGAATACCGGACAGGTCGTCTTCTTTAAGGAGTCCGGCGAAATCAGGTAGCTCTGTTTTTTGGACCTCCAGTTGAGAGAGTCTATCAACAGAATTAAGGAATTAGTTTTGAAATTAAACCAGAGTACATGGATTATTAGCACGATTTAATGTGTTTACCGTTAGCTAGCGAGTTTCCGGCAAATTCCAGATTTTCTCCGGCGAACCCAGAAATCCAGCAAAGTCTTCTGTGACTGATTTAGAGTAATGGATTAATGTTAGTGGAGTCCTAACAATAGTTTGAAACCGCAAAGGAGGAAAATCTTACCGGTTTGTGTTGAACACGGTTTTCCGGCGAGTTTTGCAGAGGATTCCGGCGAACAGTTTTTGGTGCTCAAAAGACTTGAAAACGCGACGAAAAGGAAATGGAGTGTATTTGAGACGGTTCTGAATCGCATAAATGATTGGAACCTGAATTATTTGGAGTTTGAATACTTTTCGGTTTCAAAAACCGAAACTTTAAGTTCATTCAATTTGAACTTAATTAGAAACCGATATTCATCGGTTATACGCTAGCTAAACGAGTTTGAACCGATTTGGCGATTCGGTTTACCGATTTCCGTTATGCAGATGGCATTAACGGTTGATTGAGTTCGCGTATAAGATTCAATTGTCTTCCTAAAGTTATCAGAAAACACTTGATGGCGGAGTGGTTTGGGAAGTGGATGTTAAGTTATTGGAGGCAGTTGACCCGGGTTCGAGTCCGGTCAGCTACAAATGTTTTTATTTATTTTATTTTAACTTTTTATCCAATTTAATTTTTATAGTTTAGTTTATTTAATAATTATGTAACGTTTAAACTCAAGATAACCATAAATAATTACTGTATTTTCTTAACCTGGTATTTGATTACAAAACGGAGCGGGTTTTGGAGACCCGATTTATACAAATGTTACAATGCGGTCCGCAAGGCCTGGTTAGGACACAACGTTTTTTTTGTTGATTGGGCCTTGCCTAGTGTCTACCTAACACGTGTTTTAGGACCATTAAAAGACTTTTAAGCATACCAAACATGTTCTAAGGTCTACACAAGTATGAAATGAATATGCTTAAGTATAAGATTCACGTATACATTTCGTATGAAGTATGAATGTCATGTATTTACAAGTTTATCACGTTTCCAAGTATCAAGCATGTACGTATGAATATGTATAAGTATTTTACGAATAAGTACAACATGAATAGGAATAAAAATATGAGTTTTCATTATGATTCAAGTCTCGGATTACAACGATTACAACGAAAGAACGAATACAAGATACAAAGGTTTCCAAAAATAGAAATACAACACGAGCTTTCTAATAATGGAAAGTATGAAAAAGTCGGGCGTTACAGTCTCCCCTCCTTTAGGAAATTTCGTCCCAAAATTTAGGAAGATGCAACGAACAGATGCGGATACTTAGTCTTCATATCACTTTCTAGTTCCCAAGTAAATTCAACACCACGTTTTCCTTCCCATCGAACCTTGACGATAGGAATTCGACTGCGCCTTAACTGTTTGATTTCTCGGTCCATAATTTCGACTGGTTTTTCCATAAAAAGCAATGTCTCCTTGATTTGAAGATCTTCGAGTGGAACTTGAAGTCCTTCTTCAGCTAGACATTTCTTGAGATTTGAACCATGAAAAACTCGATGAACGTTGTTTAGTTCTTGAGGTAGTTCCAGTCGATACGCAACCTTGCCAATCCTTTCGAGAATCTTGAAAGGACCTACGTAGCGAGGAGCGAGCTTGCCTTTCTTACCAAATCGAACAACACCCTTCCAAGGGGATACCTTGAGAAGTACGTTATCACCTATGTTGAATTCCAAAGGCTTGCGTCTTTTGTCAGCATAACTCTTTTGTCGGCATCGGGCCTTGAGAAGATTATCACGAATTTGTAGAATCTTGTCCGTTGTCTCTTGTATAAGTTTGGGACCGGTGATTTGAGAGTCTCCGATCTCGTGGAAACAAATAGGCGAATGACACTTATGACCATATAATGCTTAATATGGTGCCATTTGAATACTAGCGTGATAACTGTTATTGTACGAGAATTCTACCACGGGTAAGTGCGAATCCCAGCCACCGCCAAAATCGATTACGCATGAACGGAGCATATCCTCCACGGTTTGGATAGTACGATCGGTTTGACCGTCAGACTGAGGATGAAAAGCGGTGCTAAGATAGAGACGAGTGCCAAGGGCAGATTGAAACGTTTGCCAAAGGCGGGGAGGTGAAACGAGCATCGCGATCGAAAATAATGTCAACGGGAGTACCAAGACGACTAATGACTTCATCCGTGTAGATACGAGCCAATTTCTCGACTTTGTAATCTTCACGAATGGCAAGGAAATGAGCGGATTTGGTCAATCGATCAATGATGACCCATATGCTGTCGTGACCAGACGAAATGCGAGGAAGCTTGGTAATGAAGTCCATTGCAATACTCTCCCATTTCCAGACAGGAATTTCTGGCTGTTCGAGCAAGCCAGAGGGGCGTTGATGTTCAACTTTCACCTTGGAACAAATAAGACACTTCGAGACGTAAAAAGCGATATCTTTCTTAATTCCAGGCCACCAATAAGATGCATGAAGATCATGATACATCTTATCAGCGCCAGGATAAATGGAGTATCGGGATTTGTGGGCTTCATCCATCAAGGTGGTTCGAAGGTTGAGACGATCGGGAATCCAAATACGATCATGGTAGTAAAGAATACCACCAGGTTTAGCTTCGAGTGGGTTTTCGACTCCATAATTCAACTCGTTATCGAGGTTACCCTCGTTAATGACAGAGAATTGCGCTTGGCGAATTAGCTCGCGAAGTTTTCCCACGATTTGGTAGCAATGAATACTCTTTACATGAGTCTTATGACTAAGTGCATCGGCTACAACATTCGCTTTACCAGGGTGGTAGCGAATGTCACAGTCGTAGTCATTTAACAATTCTACCCAACGACGTTGACACATGTTGAGTTCCTTTTGATCAAAGATATGTTGAAGGCTCTTATGGTCGGTGAAGACCGTACACTTAGTACCATAAAGGTAGTGTCGCCAAATCCTTAATGCAAAAAAAACTGCACCAAGTTCAAGGTCGTGCATAGTATAGTTTTTCTCATGGATCTTGAGTTGTCTCATTGCATAAGCGATGACCTTGTCCCGTTGCAAAAGAACGTATTTGAGACCTTGGTTTGAGGCATCGCAATACACAACGAAGTCGTTGTTCCCATAGGGGAGGGTGAGGCTAGGAGCATTACAGAGCATGTCCTTTAGAGTTTGAAAAGACTCCTCTTGTTCGAAACCCCAAACAAAAGGTTTATCATTTTGAGTCAAAGATGTAAGAGGAACGGCGATCTTGGAAAAGTTCGAGATGAATCGACGGTAGTACCCAGCTATGCCAAGAAACGAACGAATTTTAGAAGGTGATTTAGGTGCAATCCAGTTCTTCACAGCTTCTATCCTTGCCAGGTCAACATGAATACCGAGTTCATTGACGGTGTGACCAAGGAATTGAACCTCTTTTAGCCAAAATTCACACTTGGAGAATTTGGCGTAAAGATGTTCAGTACGCAAAAGCTGAAGGATAAGTTGCAAATTCCGCATGTGCTCTTCTTTCGTCTTGGAGTAGATGAGAATATCGTCGACGAATACGATTACGAAACAATCGAGAAAAGGCTTACACACGCAGTTCATGAGATCCATGAACACCGCAGGCGTGTTGGTAAAACCAAAAGGCATGACCACGAACTTGTAGTGTCCATAACGTGTGCAAAAGGCGGTTTTTGGTACATATTCTTCAAGAACTCGAAGTTGATGGTAGCCGGAACGAAGTTCGATTTTTGAGAAAGAGGTTGTAACACCCCAAATCACGTACACTTGGGGAGTCCCGTTACAAATTGTTTCACAATACCTGATATTTCAAGTTTTGTTTTATTGAATAACGAATTACATTGTCTTGGGATAACGAAAACGAAATACAATCAAATTGTCTTTCAAATTTTAAAGTCACTAAGGCCCGAGTCCATCCTATGTGTAGCACGCAGCAACAATCATCACATAGATAAACCTGAAACATATGTGAAAATAGGTACGTCAGCATAAAAATGCCTGTGAGTAACATAGGTTTTGTTGTTTAGATTCATGGCTTTGAGTATTTAAAGAAATGTTTAAATGGTTTCAAAATAGCCATGAATCCATATAAAATGTTTTTCTTTTATAGATCATATGAATATCAATGATAGAAGTAATGTAGAGTTATCTTAATAACCAAAAATTGTCATGAATAAGCCATTATTTTTGTGTAAACCAAATCGTCAAGTATAAATCAAATGTCAAGTAACTCAGTGTCAAGTAAAAGTCATATATGAACAAGTCTTGTGTAACCAAAAGTCAAGTATAAATCAAATGTCTTGGAATAAAATACGTCTTTGAAATAATCAAAAGATATAATTTATAAACCATTGCTTTTATTGTTAAACATGTATTCAGATTGTTGGCAAACACATTCAAGCCTTGTAACAGTCAAATAGACCCCTGTCAGTCAAAGGTCTATCCATTTCATCGGATTCTCTCATTCCCTAAACAAACTTCCAACGCACCAAAATGTCATGAACAATGTAGCAAAAATGTCTTTGAAAACCAATGTACTAGTATGCTTAGTCAACATACATAGCAAGTAAATTTCTTTGAAAACCAATGTACTAGTATGCTCAGTCAACATATGTAGCAAGTAAATGTCTTTGAAAACCAATGTACTAGTATGCTCAGTCAACATACATAGCAAGTAAATGTCTTTGAAAACCAATGTACTAGTATGCTCAGTCAACATACATAGCAAGTAAATGTCTTTGTAAATCAATGTGCTCATATGCTAAGTCAACATATGCCGCAAAAGTTTCTTTGAAATCAATGTGGATAAATATGCAAAATCAATATATAAATCAAATGCAATGAAAATCATGTAGTATATGTACCATGTAATTAAAGCATGTAAAGTCATGAAAACACGAGAGTAATCATAGGCACAATATGTTTCACCCCAAAACATTTGAAAACGTAAAATAGGGGACTATGTACTCACCTTTGGGTGCGTTTTAAGTGCTAACGAAATCCCTCAAATTGTTTATTCGTCCTTCAAGATTTTGGTGGGTTTTTTTGACAAAGTATGATGATTTGAGGTCTGGTTTCAAATCACCTTATTATCTTCAAAAGTGCTTGGAAACACCTTGGAAGGGACTTGAATCTTGAAGATAAGGTTGAAAAACGAAAATGGAAGGGAGGAGGGGGTGTTCGGCCGAGAGTTTCAAGAGAGAGAGAGAAGTGATCTTCTCTTGGAATGAGAAGATTATGTTGGATTTATAAGATATGGAAGATCACAAAAGATTGCATCAAGATATGCAAGATCTACAAAAGATTTCATCGTTATATGGAAGATCACAAAAGATTGCATCAAGATATGGAAGATCTATAAAAAATTGCATCAAGATATGGAAGATCTACAAAAGATTGCATCAAGATATGCAAGATCTACAAAAGATTGCATCGTGATATGGAAGATCACAAAAGATTGCATCAAGATATGCAAGATCTACAAAAGATTGCATCAAGATATGGAAGATCTACAAAAGATTGCATCAAGATATGCAAGGTCTACAAAAGATTGCATCATGATATGGAAGATCACAAAAGATTGCATCAAGATATGCAAGATCTACAAAAGATTGCATCGTGATATGGAAGACCACAAAAGATTGCATCAAGATAGGGAAGACCTACAAAAGATTGCATCGTGATTTGGAAGATCACAAAAGATTGCATCAAGATATGGAAGATCTACAAAAGATTGCATCAAGATATGCAAGGTCTACAAAAGATTGCATCATGATATGGAAGATCACAAAAGATTGCATCAAGATATGCAAGATCTACAAAAGATTGCATCGTGATATGGAAGACCACAAAAGATTGCATCAAGATATGGAAGATCTACAAAAGATTGAATCAAGATATGGAAGATCTACAAAAGATTGCATCATGATATGGAAGATCACAAAATATTTCATTAAGATATGGAAGATCTACAAAAGATTGCATCGTGATTTGGAAGATTACAAAAGATTGCATCAAGATATGTAATATCTACAAAAGATTGCATCAAGATATGGAAGATCTACAAAAGATTGTATCAAGATATGGAAGATCTACAAAAGATTGCATCGTTACATAATGATTACAAAAATATTTTGGATGTGCGTACATGTTCCGGATTAAGAATACGCGAATTGGCATAGTTTCGAGAATTTGCAAAATAGCCCCTAAAGTTTGCAAAAGCATGATTTTGCCATACTGAGGCCCTCAAAACTTATTTCTAAGTCATGTAAAGGGTATTTGAGGTAATTTTAACTTATATTATTGTTCTGAAGTGTGCGTCGCTATGAAAATCAGCAGACTTTCATAGTTTGTCGTAAACAGTCCTTGTGATCGAATAAGCTTGTTTTTGACATACTAAACCCTTCAAAACTTATTTCTAAGTTATTTAAAGGATACCTATGGTATGTTTAGCTTATGTCACTATTCCGGACTATACGTTACGTTTTAACTGATTACGTTTTGCGATTTCACTTCCAGAAGCTGTTCGAGAGTTTGTTATCGCGTAATAATCGAATATGTGCAATTGTTATGGATAAGTTCCATAATTCAATGAATAAAACACAAGGTTTTATTGCTTATGAAATTTTTCAAGATATGATAATGACAACTAGAGGCACAGTTGTCACAGTCTCCCCTACTTTAGGAAATTTCATCCCCGAAATTTATTCGTAGGAAACCGTTTGCATAAGTTGAATCAAGCCATCGTTTTGCACGGAATCTAGGGTTTCATCTACAAAAGATTGCATCATGATATCTATGTAAAGCATAACTTTATCATTCCCTAATGGATACTTCCTCAAATAAAGTAGGAAGTAGGTATGGCATGTTACACTTGTGATGCTCATCTCCTAATAGATACTTCCTTGATTAATACAGAAAGTGGAGATGAGGGATTTGATATATGGTAGAACCAAATCGACCAAAAGTACTGTGGGTATCCTTTAAGAATCTGACTATTGAGATAGAAGGTTCTATAAGATTTAGCTTGTGTTTCATTTCTCCATGGATGCTTCTTCGAAAGCGGAAGTGGAAATGAAGTGGAAATGAAGGATTACGAATGGATAATTCATTTCCTGATGGATATTTCTTCAGAAGCGAAAATGAATGGATAATTCATTTTCCTATGGATATTTCGTCAGAAATGGAAATGAATGATTATTGAATAGATTATTCATTTCCACGATGGGTATTTCTTCTGAAGCGAAAATGAATGGATAATTCATTTTCCAATGGATACTTCGTCAGAATTGGAAATGAAGGATTGTTGAATAGATTATTCCTTTCCCCGATGGATATTTCTTCAGAAGCGAAAATGAATGGATAATTCATTTTCCAATGGATACTTCGTCAGAAGTGGAAATGAATATGGATTGTTGAATAGATTATTCATTTCCCCGATGAATATTTCTTCAGAAGCGAAAATGTATGGATAATTCATTTTCCAATTCGTCAGAAGTGGAAATGAATGTGGATTGTTGAATAGATTATTCATTTCCCAATGGACATCTTTGGAAAAGCGAAAAATGAGTAGCTAGTTCATTTTCCTCAATGGATACTTCACCAGAAATGGAAATGAATATAGATAGATCTTTTGATTCTTGTTTAAGTTAACACATATGGGTCTGGGATAACATAAAAATCCTCAAGTGATTTGGGTAACGCTACGACAGATAATACAATAAGAACACTTATATATAGGAAGTACCAACGGCGTATCCACCATGTTCTTACGATATTACAATCACCCTGTTATCTAATCACTCAAGATTTTATATCACCACACTTAACAGGACTCACTATGGTTTCCATGCATCGAATCTCATAATTATGTGTGCACCCATAATTACTTAATTCGTTGCATAGTCTGCATAGCTTATCTTGTCAAGTGATAAATTATCAAAGAAAGATACTTTGTCTCGATAATTGAAATAATGCGTGCAATCTCACGTGTTTCACGCCAGCCAATAAAACTGTACGTTTTCCACGGATAGACGAGTTCATAGGTTTGGTAAAGAATGTGCGAGTACGAAGAGGTGCATTACGCGAGTCGTTCAAATTCGTAAAGAATGAGAATTTCCGAAATGGATATAACAACACACATTACACAACTAGGCATATAATTAAAACATCATTACATAAATAACTGGAAAAAGTACACGAGTCTTGGATAACAAAAGAAATTGAAATGTAAAACCCTAGTTGTTTATAACTGCATTATTATTGACACGAGGCTCGTTAACTCTAGCGTTAGGAGCACGTCCCTGAGCAGGGTTGTTAACAACCTGGTTTTGTGTAGCAGCAACTCGGCAAACATTAGCTGTATGACCAATAAGCCCACAATTTAAACATTTGCGGCATTGAACATTGGCATAATGATGAAGGTTACATTGGTTGCACAAAGGTGCAGTTCCATTGTATGGTCTTCTAGCAGGGGGGTTGCGCTGGTTGGTTGGGAGCAGCTTGGTTGGGTCGAGTAACCACAACAAGGTTTTGTGAAGCCTTACCCTTCCTAGATTTCTTGGAAGGTTCAACTTTGGTTGCTATGGGTTTGTCTTGCGTGGTTTTAGCGGCTTGATCCTTGTTGCCTTTGTGAAACAATTTCCCTTTTCTGATTTGAGACTCAGTCAGGGTAGCAGAGAGTTCGATAGCCTGTCAAAAGGTGGTATGGTTGCTACCAGTAACAATATCCTGAACAGGGTCAGGCAGGCCATCAATGTACTTTTCTATTGCCTTGTCCAAAGGTGTAACCATCGTAGGGAACAACAAGCTTAGCTCCTCATATCGGTCGGTGTAGGCATGATGTTCTCCACTATCTTGTTTAAGATCATGGAACTCATTCTCAAGTGCCCTTTGCTCATGACGTGGGCAAAACTCTTTCATCATGAGAGCTCGAAGCTCTTCCCACGTTTGAGCCATCGCTACCTCGGCACCCTGGTCTCTTTTCACACCATTCCACCATGTAAGTGCTCTCTTTTGAAAGACACTTGAAGCAAACTCTACCTTGCGTTCATTTGGGCACTGCACATAACGAAAAGTGCTTTCGATACTTTTGAACCATTGTAGGAGCCCAGTAGCTCCCTCAGACCTAGAAAACTTAAGTGGTTTAGTTGAACAAAATTGTTTATAGTTGCACTGAGCAGGTGCATTGTTGTTATTGTTATTGCAAGCTTGATTTAATTGGATCACAAGGTTCGAAAGTACAGCGGCCATTTGTTGTGCAATTAAAGCCGCCATTTCGGCGCCTTGAGCAGTGTTGCGACGAGGAGGCATTCTAAAAGAAAGGAAACATGAGAGAAATGTGGGAGATTTATATTGAATAAACGGAAGAGTTATCAAAATATTGATGACATATAAGGATTGCGATCATTTGTTTGTTACTCAAAACCAACAAATGACACAGCGACTAATCAAAGTAAATGGGTCTTCATAATGTATCGCAAAGACATGTTTTAGCCTATAAGTGGACACTCACCCCAAGAGTCTCCAGGTAAGAGTGACTGGTCCGATAATGCGGATTTGTATGAAAACTCTAGGCCTTAGACAGAAAACTCAGGGTACAGGCACCCACCCTTCCAGAATGCACGTGTTCACATTAATAAAACCCAAACTTTGACGAGATTTGAAAACCTTAAAGGCATGAAGCCCAAAAACAAACCATCTATGGATAGATGATTTCTTATGAGGTTTAGAATTTGACTTTCAAAAAGGTGTTGTGTTCTGTTTTGGGTAATCACCTAAGAATAGGTGATGGTATAGTTTTAAGAATCTAAACGCAAGAAAACTCGCGTTAGGGTCCTAGGAAGGTTATAGACTAGGTCAAAGCATTACTAATAACGTAATTCCCTATAACAAGTGCTCTGATACCAATCTGTAACACCCCAAATTGCATATAACAACAACACACAGCGGAAACACTTGGGGAGTCACGTTACAAATTGTTTCACAACACCTGATATTTCAAGTTTTGTTTTATTGAATAACGAGTTACATTGTCTTGGAATAACGAAAACGAAATACAATCAAATTGTCTTTCAAATTTTAAAGTCACTAAGGCCCGAGTCCATCCTATGTGTAGCACGCAGCAACAATCATCACATAGATAAACCTGAAACATATGTGAAAATAGGTACGTCAGCATAAAAATGCCTGTGAGTAACATAGGTTTTGTTGTTTAGATTCATGGCTTTGAGTATTTAAAGAAATGTTTAAATGGTTTCAAAATAGCCATGAATCCATATAAAATGTTTTTCTTTTATAGATCATATGAATATCAATGATAGAAGTAATGTAGAGTTATCTTAATAACCAAAAATTGTCATGAATAAGCCATTATTTTTGTGTAAACCAAATCGTCAAGTATAAATCAAATGTCAAGTAACTCAACGTCAAGTAAATGTCATATATGAACGAGTCTTGTGTAACCAAAAGTCAAGTATAAACCAAATGTCTTGAAATAAAATACGTCTTTAAAATAATCAAAAGATATATTTTATAAACCATTGCTTTTATTGTTAAACATGTATTCAGATTGTTGGCAAACACATTCAAGCCTTGTAACTGTCAAATAGACCCCTATCAGTCAAAGGTCTATCCATTTCATCGGATTCTGTCATTCCCTAAACAAACTTCCAACGCACCAAAATGTCATGAACAATGTAGCAAAAATGTCTTTGAAAACCAATGTACTAGTATGCTTAGTCAACATACATAGCAAGTAAATGTCTTTGAAAACCAATGTACTAGTATGCTCAGTCAACATACATAGCAAGTAAATGTCTTTGAAAACCAATGTACTAGTATGCTCAGTCAATATACATAGCAAGTAAATGTGTTTGTAAATCTATGTGCTCATATGCTAAGTCAACATATGCCGCAAAAGTTTCTTTGAAATCAATGTGATAAATATGCAAAATCAATATATAAATCAAATGCAATGAAAGTTATGTAGTATATGTACTATGTAATTAAAGCATGTAAAGTCATGAAAAAACGAGAGTAATCATAGGCACAATATGTTTCACCCCAAAACATTTGAAAACGTAAAATAAGGGACTTTGTACTCACCTTTGGGTGCGTTTTTATGTGCTAACGAAATCCCTCAAATTGTTTATTTGTCCTTCAAGATTTTGGTGGGTTTTTTGACAAAGTATGATGATTTGAGGTTTGGTTTCAAATCACCTTAGGATCTTCAAAAATGCTTGGAAACACCTTGGAAGGACTTGAATCTTGAAGATAAGGTTGAAAAACGAAAATGGAAGGGAGGAGGGGGTGTTCGGCTGAGAGTTTCAAGAGAGAGAGAAGTGATCTTCTCTTGGAATGAGAAGATTATGTTGGATTTATAAGATATGGAAGATCACAAAAGATTGCATCAAGATATGCAAGATCTACAAAAGATTACATCGTTATATGGAAGATCTACAAAAGATTGCATCAACATATGCAAGATCTACAAAAGATTGCATCAAGATATGGAAGGTCTACAAAAGATTGCATCAAGATATGCAAGGTCTACAAAAGATTGCATCGTGATATGGAAGATCAAAAAAGATTGCATCAAGATATGCAAGATGTACAAAAGATTGCATCGTGATATGGAAGATCACAAAAGATTGCATCAAGATATGGAAGATCTACAAAAGATTGCATCGTGATTTGGAAGATCACAAAAGATTGCATCAATATATGGAAGATCTACAAAAGATTGAATCAAGATATGGAAGATCTAAAAAGATTGCATCATGATATGGAAGATCACAAAAGATTTCATCAATATATGGAAGATCTACAAAAGATTGCATCGTGATTTGGAAGATCACAAAAGATTGCATTACAAAAGATTGTATCAAGATATGGAAGATATACAAAAGATTGCATCGTTACATAATGATTAAAAAATATTTGGGATGTGCGTACATGTTTCGGATTAAGAAATACGCGAATTGGCATAGTTTAGCAGAATTTGCAAAATAGCCCCTAAAGTTTGCAAAAGCATGATTTTGCCATACCGAGGCCCTCAAAACTTATTTCTAAGTCATGTAAAGGGTATTTGAGGTAAGTTTAACTTATATTATTGTTCCGAAGTGTGCGTCGCTATGAAAATTAGCAAACTTTCATAGTTTGTCGTAAACAGTCCTTGTGATCGAATAAGCGTGTTTTTGTCATACTAAACCCTTCAAAACTTATTTCTAAGTTATGTAAAGGATATTTAGGGTATGTTTAGCTTATGTCACTATTCCGGACTATATGTTACGTTTTAACTGATTACGTTTTGCGATTTCACTTCCAGAAGCTGTTCAAGAGTTAATCGAATATGTGCAATTGTTATGGACAAGTTCCATAATTCAATGAATAAAACACAAGGTTTTATTGCTTATGAAATTGTTTGAGATATGATAATGACAACTGGAGGCACAGTGGTCACACATGTCGCACCTTGAAGTTGATCAAAGAGGTCGTCAATACGAGGAAGCGGATATTGGTTTTTGACAGTAAGCTTGTTGAGCTCATGATAGTCAATGCATATCCGAAAGGATCCATCTTTCTTTTTGACGAACAATACGAGAGCGCCCCAAGGAGAAGTACTAGGGCGTATTAAGCCTTTATTAAGATGTTCTTGAAGCTGGCTTGATAGCTCTTGCATTTCCGAGGGAGCTAAATGATAAGGAGCCTTTGCAATAGGAGTTGCGCCGGGAATGAGATCAAATACGAAAGTCAACAGAACGAGGAGGAGGAGGACCAGGAAGATCCTCTAGGAAGACATCGGGAAAAATCGCAAACAACAGGGACGTCACTTACGCTTGGCCCTTTGTCCTTCTTTTCCATAATATGGGCAAGAAAGGCAAAGTATTCCTTACGTAAGTATTTGTTCGCTTGGATACACGACATAAGCTTGAGACCTTTAGAAGGTTTCTCGCCATAGACGTGTAAGGAATCACCGTTTGGAAGAGGGAGGCGAATGAACTTCTCGGAGCAAACAACTTCAGCATGAACTCGTGTAGGTCCACTTGGAGGATCAAGATAACCTACTTCCTTGTTTGTTAACACACACGAGTGCGAAATCCAAGTGTGAATGCAAACCGGAGCAAAACAACGCATGTAAAGCAAACACAAGTAACCAAAAGATTCACTATCTTTAGAATAATGGAAGAGAACAAGTTTACACATACACACAGTGAACAAACTCTCTAAATGCTCTCTTGGTTAAACTGAGAACATATGAACTGTCTATATAGGCCAAGTAAACCAGCAGCCCTAAGAAGAAGGCTGCTGGCCAACGAACAACTGGGCATCCCACGAAGAATGATTCTTCGTGGGTCTTCACAACGAACCATCAGTACCACGAAGAAAGATTCTTCGTGGCCATCAACAACAACGAACCATGGTTGTTCGTAGCCCAAGTTATCCTACGAAGAATCATGGTTTCTTCGTAGGAAGCCTTTTACATAGATATGTATAACGGTTAACTGAGATATCAACATACACGCATACTAACAGTCTGCAACATGCAGCTGTTTTACATCATACACAAACTAAACATCGTGCTAAGTCAAGATAGGAGGATACCTTGACTTGGCCGACTCGACCAAAACATTACAGACACGTAAATAAAGACCGTACAGACACAGCTAAGAACAAGCTACAGACACAAAATTGTACCAACAAACTCCCCCTTGTCTATAGCTTGGTCTTCGGTCTTCACTCCTTGTGTACTTCGGTCCATGAACTTCCTGCATGAATACCTTGATAGAGACAGAAACAAGCGACACGTTGAAATAGCAATGCTTGGTACGCGTCCTTGCCTTCATAAAAGATATCATGTTGAAGGAGGGTCTTGATGTCACGGGATGACATGTTCACGATCCACATCGGATCAAGCATACGGAAGTTGTCTTCATTGTTCTTGAATACAATAACCGATTCTTGAGTGTCTGAGTCGTAAAACCAAAGCTTCATATTTCCAAGAAAATCTTGAGGCATGGGCATGAGAGGAATCTTCTCCAAAGCTTTCACTGGCTGGTACACAAGCTTGTAACGAGCTGTGTTAGTGGATCAAAAGTATATTTTATCTGCTCATGCATTGGAAACTGAGGCTTGTACATCTCATCCTTCCAACCTCGTCTTCGCTCAAATCTGATCTCCTTTGCAAACAACGATGCTCCTTCGTAGTTGGATCTGTTGATCATATTTAACTTGGATAGAGCTACAACATCATAAAAGGGCAAAGTTAAAATGCTCAATAAAGAATTAAAGCACTGGATTCTGTGTTCACTTTTCACCGCCATACAGTGAATGTCTTTCACCAACATCCAACTAAGGATCCTTCCATGTGGCTGACCCTTCTGGTCATTAAAGTAATCAACTTGAGCAGGAGGAGGAGATGGCTTTTTCGCCTTTGCAAGAAACTGCTTCCGCCATTCTTCAAAAGAATCAGCTGGAATGTCAGATGTATCTCTACTTTTCAGCTTTTCATCGATATCATCTACATTCTCACGAAGCCAGTCACTGTCAAATGGCTCAAACACAGACCCGTCATCACGTACATACTTTGACTTTCCAACGTTTCCATCAAACACAATTTCTTCCAATCCTTCGACATTTTCTACCTCGGGTTCACTAGGAATTTCCTCAATGGTAGCTTCGTCTACCTCTTTCAATTCTTTGAATTTCAAAATCTGTTCTTGAGAGAGTTCAGAAACAATCTCCCCTTCCTCTAACTCCTCACTGGTAGCAGGATGTAAAGACTGTAGCGGTGGCACATCAAAACCAACAGAAGTAGAAATAACCTGACCAGACTTTGAACCTTCAACAACAACCACATCATCTTGATCTTCCACAAGAACCATCTGCAAATCTATGTTGTCCAAGGCTTCTTGAACACTTCTAGAGCCGACAACAACTTGAACAGAGCTTGAAGCACCAGCTGAGGTAGATGCAGAACCTTCTGGTTGAGCCGATGAAGCAGACACATCAGGATTTCCTGGATCTTCACTATCATGATCCCGTTTTTGTAGAACCTCCTGTGTCTTACATCTATCAGCCCACAATATGTTGACCCGTTTTCTTGTCATTTCATAGCTACCTGCCATTTGTTTTACATTCTCAGCTATGGTCTTGTTTCTCGTGTCATACCAGTTGGTTATCTCTGTGTACTTCCCAGAGAGCTTCTCACTAGAATATAGTAACTCAATGCTCCGTTCTTTCATCCTGTTCATCTCGATACCCGAATTGTTGTCAGCTGCGCGCATTTACTATAGCTGAGTAGGCCTTTCGGTATCAGCAGCTCGCAGTTGAGCATTTTCAGATCTCAACTGATTGATCTCTACCTGTTGCTTCTTAACAGTCTCAGTCAGGGTGTTGATCTCCAATCGTTGCTTAATGGAGTCATTCCTTGTAGCAGACATAAAGTCCATGTGTCTGTCTATCTGAGTCTGTGCTGCTTGAAGTTATAGAAATAGAAAGCTAGATCGCTCGACATTCTTGCAAACCTTGCCTCAAGAGATTCTGAACTTTGCTTGCGAGTTCTCTCACGAGCAGCTTGAGTAGCAGCAGGAGCTGTAAACTGGGGAGGGGATTGTTGTGGACTAACCGAAGCAGTTGCAGTTCTCGATGATCTACCAGGAGAAGCTACCAAGGCTTCATTCTCCTCGGCAGTGAAGACTTCTTCTGGTATTGGCCCTGTGGAGGGATCAGGTTGAGGAACAGATTCTGATTAAGCTGATGAGGAACCAACTGTTTTTCGACTCTTTTTCTTTCGACAGATAGCAGCTTGCTTCTTTCGAGCCTTCTCAGACTCAGTATCAGAAGGCACATAATCCGGGTCAGCTTCAGTTCTTTCAGTGCTAATCCTTCTAACCTGTCGAACACGACGATCGTCAAGATAATATTCATAACCAGGTTCCGAAGGATTATCTTCTTCTTCTACATCCGTGGCACCTTCTGGTTGCTTTTCCAAATTACCTCCAGTTGATGCAGCACCACTAACACCGCCATCACCACCATCTCCACTATCACCACCATCATTTCCACCATCACCATTGCTATCATCATCATCACTCTTTTTCCCAAACCTATCTTTAAGCATTTTTCTTAAAGTAGGCTCTTCATTGTCGGAGTCGCTGTCATCATGTCGCCACCTGTCATTCTCCGGTGCCACGTATGAATCTTTTTCAAGAAATCCAAATACCTTCGAGGAGTATCGCTTTCCTTGTAACTTTTGCAGCGTATCCTTTAAAAATTTTCAATGAACGTTCTGTCGTTGGCTCCATTTTCAGAACTTCATTATCCTCTCTAGGAATATCGGGATGTTGAGCATCAAACACCATCTGCAGAAATCTGGGAAACATCCAGAATTTGCTTCCTGTTGTGACGACTCCTGTTCTTGATAGATTTTCTTTCACGTTGGAGAATATATACTTAGATATGCTAAACGGCTTGGTCAGCACCAAGGCTAACATCAACACAACTAAGTCTGGATTCGCCATATCATAACCGCTTCATCGATTGCTCAAACATTGTATCAGCACATGTAACAGAAACTTGTAACGGAGAGGTAAACCCGACTTGTTAAACTGATTTCCAAATATATCTCCAGTACACTTCATACACAGCAAACATCCTCTTTGACACATTATCGAAAATGAGTATGGCGCATCAAGGTCATCACGAAGTTGTAATACCGTGTTGAGAATCAGCTGAAACAATAACGTCTTGATTGCTCACACTTCCTCTTATAACTTCCTTTCCATCAATCTCTTCAACTTTCGCTGAATCCCAAAAGGCTTTGATCAAGGACTTGTATATGACAGTTTGATGAGTGATGTCGTGATTGATCCTTGACTCCCTTAGCCATTTCATGATTCCGGCATAATCAGCAAGTTTGGTTTCCGGATCCAAGTATGCGATCATGTTATGTCAAGATTCCGACATAATTTCAACCTCACTTTTATCCTCCTTCTTCGTAGCGGGCTTTCGCTTTTGACCTTTAGGAGCCATTCTATACAAAACATGCCCACAATGTGAAGAAAGATAGATTAATGTTGAAAACAGACTCATAACATGCTAACTATGGAAACTGTGAACCTACTATGAACATTAGTTATTCCAACGAACAACCCTTACTTCACTGTGAAATTCACTGTCTACGAACAATATTCCTACGAACATTCAAACAGTTGACGAAGAATTGTATCAGGCTTGGTCAACGAAGAATGATTCTTCGTAGACTCAGGCTTCCACGAACCATATAGAGACTATGAAGAACCATGGTCAACAAAGAAGGATTCTTCGTTGACTTGGGTTCTTCGTCGTCCCAGTTATCAACAAACAATTAAGATCAACGAAGAATGATTCTTCGTCCACTTTAGTTCTTCTCTAGAAGGTTCTTCGTCGACTGTTTCTTCGTTGAAATTAACTCACAGTTAAGACATGTCAGATATAAACACCCACATGGTTAAGAATTTCTGACAAACAAGATCAACCATCCAGTTCATTAACTTTTCCAATATCCTTGTCAAGAACACAAAGTTTCAACAATACAGTAAAAACCCACTTTCTTAACAGTTTTGCAAAAACCCATCTGTTTAACCAACATTACCGCAACCCACTAGAATGTTTACATCTACATGAAGTTCAAAACAACACATGATTTTGTTCTAGAAAGTATAAGGATTAAAACATAATTTTAGGTAATATCATTCATGGTTGTAATAACAGGTTTTTGTCAAGATAGATATTGTCAAGATCTTGTTTGTAAGACTTAAACCAAAACAATGTGAATGTCCTACCTTAGATTGATTAAGAGCACCAACAACAAAGATGATAAAGAGTAAAAATGGCTTTTTTTCTTGAAGAAGAAGATGAACAGTGTGTAATGGTTTTTTAGAGAGAAGGGATAAGGTGAAAAGGTGAAATTTGAAAAAGTGATGTGATTAGGTAAAAGGCCTTCCCTTTTAACCACCCCTAATTCACCGCCTCTCGACGAACCTTTCTTTGTTCGACGAACAATCGACTTGCTCAACGAAGAATCATTCTTCGTCGAGGGTTTCTACAAAGAATCCATTGTCGGCCAACGAACAACCAGATACTGGACTCAACACTTAGGCCCAACTCATTACAATGAAGAATCCCATTCTTCGTTGATCTGATTCTTCGTTGACTGGTTCTTCGTAGAACCAGATTCTTCGCAGAGCACCAGTACTAACTTATGAAGTTATTTTATCAAACAGATTTTGAACATCTTTGAGTTTAACAAAATGCATTATGACCTTTATGAAGTTGTGTTGTTTAAGCAAGATTGATTTTAGGACTTTACCGGTAGAAACCATTTGAGCTTCAATATCGACTAAATGAAAATTTATGGAAAGACCAAAATATCTAAAATAAAACAACCTAAGTTAAATAACTACGAACTACACTTACACTCCTTAAACATCTTTTTCAAGTTTCAAGGTAAGAGAATCATAGCAGCTTATGGTTTGGTCAAGCACGATTTTCTAACTTCATTTTACTTTCGATAAGCATTTTACCTCGATTACCGATATTGTTGTCCACATAAACTCAACTTATCAGATGTAATCACGTTTGAAAGATATGATTTACTGTATGATTTATACCTACCAGCCGGTGTTCATCCACTTCACGACACATTCCCGTATCAAGACATGCACAAGTGTTCGTCTTACCGGTGAGTTTACCGCTTATCATCTGTTTTAACGTATATGATGTGAGATACTCACTTATTTTTGGATGAAAACAAGTCCTATGTGATAGAATCACTTATTGATGAGGAACTTGATTTTCGAATGCATGCAGGGCACAGATGCAAGTTCATGAACATGTTAGTACCATCGTACCGACATAGAGACGAACTTGACACCCGCAATAAACTGTGATATTTTATCACTTATTCGATTTGGTGGATGTGATATGATTATCACTTATTGATGGTCGTATGCAATATTTACACGTATGTATGGTATCATGGAAGTTCTTGACTTGCGTCCCCGTTATTTTTCAGTAAAAGATTCAACCATGATACCTAGATGATAAACAACATAAGCACCACGCATTTCAGAACCTTGGCATACTATCAAACGAAATTTCGGTACCAAGACCATATGCCAATGAATGGTTCCCACCTGACTTTCAGTTTGTTAAGTTTATATCAACCTGCATGTTTTAGTCTGATTGTGAGTCTACCGGTACATCGTTAGTAAAGCTACTTATCATTTCATTTGCATTTATGACCGCACTTGACTACCACCGGTGTATCATCATCTTCCCTTATCTTTCCAAGAAACTCATTTTGGTTTTTCAATTTTCTATTGTTTTTGTGTTTTTCTGAAATTTTCTCCCCTTTAAATGCAGAAAGTAAATAAAAGAAAGACATATTTTTGCATTTTTGTGATTTTCTCATGTTTTTGTATTTTCTTGAAATTTTCTCCCCTAAAAAGCAAAAAGTAAATAAACTAAGAATTTTTTTGTCTTTTTGACGTTTTTAAGAAAATATTTACAAAAATGATTAGCCGATGAAAATTTACTCGGGTTTTACCTTATTGCCATTAACCAAAAGCAAATAATCAAATCGAGATTTATCAAAAGCTTTTGTAAATAAGTTGGCACGTTGGTGATCAGTGTGAATTTTAACAACATCGATAAGTTTCTTTTCATAACAATCTCGTATGAAATGATACTTAATTTCGATGTGTTTTGTTTTCGAGTGCCGTACAGGATTACGGGTAATCTGTAAAGCAACTTCATTATCAACATGAATAGGAGAAGTTAGAAATTCAAAACCGTTGTCGCGCATCTGTTGTTGGATCCATAAAACCTGGGAACAGCAACTAGAAGCTGCAATATACTCAGCTTCGCAAGTTGAAGTAGCCACACAAGTTTGCTTTTTGCATTGCCACGTGACTAAACGATTTCCAAGAAACTGACATCCTGCTGATGTTGATTTTGCATCAATTTTGCAGCCACCGTGATCAGAATCACTGAAAGCAATCAACCCGAAGTTATCATCCTTAGGGTACGAAAGACCAGTGTCTGGACATCCCTTCAGATAACGAAAAATCCTCTTGACAGCGATGAAATGAGAAGACATTGGATTTGATTGATAACGAGCAAATAGACATGTCGGATACATAATATCAGGTCTTGAAGCTGTGAGATACATGAGAGATCCAATCATTGCATAATAGAGAGATGGATCCATATTATCACCCAACCCCTCAGGAGTAATCCCATGATTCTAAGCTAATGGAGTTCCAGCGAGCTTTGAATCTTCCATCTGGAATCGCTTGAGAATATCCCCGACGTACTTTGTCTGATGAATGAAGATCCCTTCCTTAGATTGATGTACCTGCAAACCTAAGAAAAAGTTCATTTCTCCCATTGCGCTCATCTCGAATTTCTCTTGCATCACCCGTTCGAATTCTTTGCACATATCATCATTTGTAGACTCAAAGATGATATCATCCACATACACTTGAACCAGCAACAAATCCTCACCCCTTTCCTTGATGAAAAGAGTGCAGTCGATCAAACCTCTTCGAAAACCATTCTTGAGAAGATACAAAGACAAAGTCTCATACCAAGCCCTCGGAGCTTGATGAAGACCATACAACGCCTTGTTTAGAAGCCAAACCTTATCAGGATGCATTGGATCTTCAAAACCAGGCGGTTGCTCAACATATACCTCTTCTTCAACCACACCATGAAGAAATGCACTTTTCACTAACATTTGATACACAATGAACTTCTTGTAGGACGCATAACCCAAGAAAATCCTTATTGCCTCAAGACGTGCCACTGGTGCATAAACTTCATTATAATCAATGCCTTCTACCTGTGCAAAGCCCTGAACAACCAATCTTGCTTTTTTACGCACTACAACACCTCGGTCATCCCGTTTGCACTTGAACACCCATCTTGTGCCAATCTTCTTATAGTTCTCAGGTCTGTCAACCAGTTTCCATACTCCCAACTTCTGGAACTGTTGAAGTTCTTCCTGCATAGCTTCCACCCATGAATCTTCCTTCAATGCTTCTTTCCAAGACTTTGGTTCTACTTGGCAAACATAGCATGCGAAAGACCAATCGTTTTGCTCCCCAAATTCTCTAATAGCTGCATACAATCCAGCATTCTAATTGTTTCTCAGTTGGTTACGTGCTGCACACCGCTTTAAACATTTCCTATAATATTCTGCTGAGGATGAGTATTATGAATTCGAGTTTCTGACACATCAGGAACACGAGCATTGATACCCAAATTGTTGAAGTTCAAGTCAACGACCAGATCAATATCTGGCATCGCCGAAGACGTTGAAGCATTACCTTCACCAGTACCTACATTGTTATCCACAGAAGCACCTTCAGAGACACCTTGAACAGGAACTGATGTAGCTTCATTTGCATCGTGATATTCTTCATCTTCAGACGAAACATTGTAATCAGCTGCATCTTCAAACACCTCATTTTGACCAATATTGTTAACCGGTGTCGAAGCTTGAGGATTAACAATAATCGGTCTCACCAATGACGAATCAATCGCAGTATCACTTTCCAATAACATATGTGCTGCTGCAGAAGCTTCATCAAAGGTTGGCAGATTAAAGGAACCAAAAAGACCATCATAGTCATTCATCCACGGATCTCCCGGAGCCCTAACAGATTCAGTGTATCGTTGAACCTTAACTTCACCCCATTCCTCTATCTTCCGAGTAGATAAATTCCAGACTCTAAAATTTGGAGTGGCATACCCAAGAAAGAAACCTTCGATCGCCTTGGCCCCAAACTTACCATCCGGCTCAATCATAGTGCATGGAGCTCCAAATGGTTCCAAATACGACACATCAGGTTTCCGTCGATGCAACAGTTCAAAGCAAGTTTTACCATGTCTCTTCACTGTAAGAACCCTGTTTAGTGTATAACACGCAGTTGCCACAGCCTCCCCCCAAAATTGAACTGGAAGTTGTGATTCCACTAACATAGTTCTAGCAGTTTCTATAAGCATCCGATTCTTCCTTATAGCAACATCGTTCTGTTGAGGAGTATAGCGAGAACTGTATTCGTGCAAAATACCTTTGGAAACACAATACTCATCCGTAACCCTATTCTTAAACTCAGTGCCGTTGTCGCTTCGAATCCTCCTTATCTTCAAGTTGTACAAATTATCAATGAGGGTAAAGAGATTCTTGAGAATATCTAGAGTCTCGCTTTTGTGAGCCATCACCGCTATCCATGAAAATCTTGAGTAGTCATCCGTAACTACCAAGCAGTAAGCATCACCAAAGGTTGTCTTGTGTTTTATAAGTCCGAAAAGGTCCATATGAAGACGTTCCAATGGCATGTTAACAGTATTGACTTTCTTGACAGGGTGTGATTTCTTCGCTTGCTTTCCTTTCTGGCATGATACGCAGACGTCTTGAAGATGAAAGTTTTTGACAGGCACACCATTCACAAGATTGTTCTTCACCAGATGGTTCATCTTCCTCAAGTGAATATGTCCCATCCGTCTGTGCCATGAGATAGACTCCTTCTCGGTAGCTTTAGAAACGAAACATGTAACTTGTGCAGTTGTCGTAATCGCTTGGCTCATATCAAGGATGTATAAGTCATTTATCCTTGGAGCCGAAAGAAGAATCCATTCCTTTGGGATTTTAAAACCGGGTTTCAACACATAGCAGCCAGCATCATCAAAATGCACGGTAAACTTCTTGTCGCAAATTTGAGACACACTAAAAAGATTGTGATCAATTTTTTGCACATAATTGATCTTGTCGAAACTCACCACACCATTAGAGATCATACCCTCTCTAGTAATGTATCCACCTTTGTCTCCAGCAAAAGCGACATAGCCTCCTCTAATATTTTTCACATCATACAGAAGTCTAAGATCGCCTGTCATGTGCCTAGATGCCCCACTATCAACGATCCAATGACTGTTCATAGTTCCTCCTGAAGCACCCTGCACATGTGGTTACACAATTAGTTAGAGATGGGGACCCAAGCCTTAGTGGCTTGGGTCACCCTTTATCATCAAGAAATGTAATTTCAATTTCTTGATGATTCGGAAATGAAATACCTCCCCCTGAGATTGTATCCGACTTAGGTTTCCAAGATGAATTTTTGTGATTTACCAGATTTATTTGTATTATTTACGGATTTTGAAGATTCTGGTTTTGACACATTTGACGAACTTGGGTCCCTTTTAACAATTTCCAGTTTTAATGCCTTTTCAAGAGCTATAACATTTTTCCGTTTTTATTTAGCTTCTTGTTCTTTAACGACTCGTTTATCTTGTTTAGGATATACCGATCGTTGCTGTTCTACTTTCTCAGGGGGAGCATTATCCACAAACTTTGGTTTGGGTGAGTTTGTACAATTTTTGATGATGTGTCCAAACTCACCACATCTAAAACACGATCTCCTCTCAACAAACTTAGGAGATGAGTTTTTCTGACTGGATGTAGAACTTGTTGGTCGTGAGGTACTAGGTTCACTATCACACCCGTTGGTATGTTGGGTGTAATTGTTTTGTTCATTTCGTTTCAAAATCTTGACTTTGTTAACGAAATCCGTATTAGATGAGTTTTCAAAAGTCTCGATTTTATCAGTACCCGTTGAACTCACAAATTTTACATCCTTTTGCTTCTTCTTGTTTTGAGTCGATTTCCGATTGCCCTTGGGTTTCAAGACCTTAGAGTTATCGACTCCATTTTCTTGTTGCTTTCCTTTAGAAGCCGTTGGTTGTTGAGGTTTGAGAGGTAATTTTCCGCATTGAGTTACGATAACATTCGAACTTTTCTTGCCCAAAAACGTATTTGTTGAGTTTTCAAAAACTTGATCAATCAAGACTGGATTGACGTTTCTGATAGGGAAGTCCTTGTTTGAGTAAACTCTCTCATCATCAACCAACGTATAGAGCAGATTGTTACTTTCAAAGGTAGTAATAAGCGTTTCAACTGACTTAGCAGGATCAATATCTTGTTTAACAACAGGCTTAACAACTGGAGTGGGAGGATCACATAAGATGTGATTCTCAACTGGAATTTCTACTCCTTTCTAATTGTTAAGAGATTAGTCTTGCTCGATCATGTCTGATTCATCGTCTGATGTTTCTACATCCTCAACTACTGGAGGACTTTGTTCAGCGGATGAATTATCAGACTGCTTGATTTCATTAGAAACCTCGTCTAATTTGAACCCTAATCCTGCCGCAAACTCATCAGGATTGAGTGGTACAGAAGGTTCAAGTTGAGGCATTTCCTCTTCATAGGGCATCTTGGAATAGTTGTGTCTAAAACGGGGCGGACATGACTGATATCCGATGCATGTCACATTTCCTTTTAGCTTTTAAACATCGATGATGTGATCAAGCACATACTGGGAATTTGAGTAACTTTCCAGTTTGAGCTTCATCGCTTCATATTCACATTTTGCAATTGCTAACTCCGTTTTGGTTTCTTCAATGATATTAATATAGTTATTAATACCCTTTTGTTTGTTTAAAACCGTTTTGGTTAACTCAGAAACGCTTTTTCTAAAGTGTCAATTACATCTTTGAAATCTTTTTCGTTTCTTGTTAAGGCCAAGTTAGCTTCTTTGTATTTCGACAGTTCAACTACCAAATTGTGATTATGAAGATTTGTTGTTTCAAATTTCTGTTTTAGAACAGAGCAATCATTGCAGGCTTGAGTAGTATCAGATTGTACCTGACTTGTTGAGACTGACACATTCGACATAAATGCAGTGTTGCAAGAGAACAATCAATTCTTGTTGAATAGCTTTTCAACTTCCCTTGCTGCAACTTCAGCCTTCTTGACTAGCACTGATTTCTGGTTGTTCAGCTTCTTAGCTTCTTTCAGCAGACCCTCAACCTCAGCATCAATATCCAATTTTACTTCAAGATCCGAACTATACCCTCCAACACTTGAACTTTCTTCATCTGAAGTACCGCTGTTACCTGAACTGTCATCATCTTTGGAAGCTTCATCCCTTTGGATCGATTGCACATGATTTATGACTTTGGCATAGCAGGCAGTACCCCCTTGATTACCATCACCCAGTTGAACGGACCAGTCACATCCTTCATCAGCTTGTACCACCAATGCTCGGTTTGTATTGGAAGACCCTGCTTGATTTGGGTTGTTGACATGCACTATTCCTCTTTCATTATTGACTTAGGTGGTGTCGGATGTAGTTTGATTTCTGAAAGGGTTTTGGTTTCCTTGCTTCGCAGGTCTTGTGCATTCTCGTTTGAAATGCCCTTTCTCACCACAATTGAAACAAGTAATTGCATCCTTATCAAAACCGTACTTAGTATCCCTTTTGCTCTCCAGACTTGTTCTCCCCGTTCTAGCCATATAATCCTTTGCTCTTCGAATTGCACTTGCAAAAGCCCATTTGATATCCATAAGATCCATCTCGTCTTTGTCGATTTGTTGGTAGTCCTCATTTGTCAAATTAATGTTTCCAATTTGACCAGCCACCAAACCACAATAAGCACTAACCATGGTGTTTAGAAGTTCCATGTGTTCCTTAGCAACTTCTACGCTCACCTTGGAAAGATGTGAGGTATCAAATCTAACAGTGTTGGGACTTTGAGATTGGAAATTGTTTCCATAACAGGCTTGTTGTGTTGCTTGTTGAGCACCAAAATCTTGAGGTTTTAGTAAGAAGACACTAGGATCAAATCCTTGACTATATAATTGGGTTGATTGATCTGCTTTTGGTGGTGGTGGCATGAACAGATTTGCATTTGATACAAATGTCGTTTGTAATTTCGGTTGCGAAGAAGTACCAACACCTGCGTTAATGCCGCCAAAATACATTTCAGGATTCTGAGGAACTGGAACCCTTTTTGCTTTTCGAATTTCCTCTTCATCCTTGTTTTCCAACTTTTGAATGAATTCATAGATTGTAATTGTATCTAACACTCCAGTGTGTTTGAGCAAATCTAAGAATTGACCCCACTTTGGTGGCAACGCATCAGCAAACCTTGATACTATTTCCTGTTGAGATGCATTCACATAATATGAGTACATTTCACTTAGCAAGTGATAGAATCGAGTTGTCATATCATTTAGCGTCTCATTTTCCATAAACAGGAAACCTTCAAACTCCTTCTTCAGCAAGTCGTGCTGAACTTTTCGTGTAGCTGCATTTCCCTCGCCTCTTGCTTCTAATGTATCCCACAGGTTCTTGGTGGAAGTACAATAGATGAACTAATGATAAATATCTTTGTGAAGAGCTTGTGTGAGAATTGCAAAGGCCTTCTTCTCAAGGTCATAAGCCTTCTTGTCCAATTCGGTCATGCTTGCCAAAGTAGTTGGGTTAGAACCAGCTTCTTCAAGTGTGACATTGTAAGGCGTGGTAAAACATGTCCATAATTCAGTATTTTGACCAAGGACATATGTATGAAAACGTCCCTTCCATGCGGGATAATCATTCATATGATTCAGTTTGGGTGGACGATTGTTACTACCCGCTTCACTTTCGCTTATCAATAAAGTTTGAACGCTTTAGTTTTGGTTTGCGACACAAGCCCACTGACTAGCAGTAATCACTGAGGCTTGTTGAGGCATAAGTCCTTTGACCCATGACATGTCGGGGCTTGATTGTGAAGTACCTTGACTTGTACTGGTCGTACTGCCCCAATCCCAAGGATTAGAGCTCATTTTGATTAATTAAAACAGAATATTAACTTGAAAATTCCAAGTTGTTAAATTTGAACAAGTTACAAACTCTCTGTGAAAAAAATTATAACACACTATCTACAAAGAAACAGTGGACGAAGAATGAATATCCACGAACACTGGTTGTCTACGAAAAATCAGTGTCCAATGAAGAAATGATTCTTTGTTGGAGACTTCATCAACGAAGAAAGGAAACCAACGAAGGATTATTCTTCATTGAGTGATTGTTCACAGAGGATGGTTCGCAGCTATTTGAATGTTCGTTGCCAATGATTCTTCGCAGGGATCTCGTTGGTGAGATTTTTCCTAAAATAGAAACATTCTTTTTCTGACAGAGAATAAAGCAAAGATTTTGTTTCCAGTTTTAGTTAAAAAAGGAAGATTTCAAACAACCTATTGTCCAGTGGTTTGTTATCTTACCAACCTTTTCCTGCGAGTTTTCCGGTGAAACCCTTGCCGGAAAATTTGCCGAGCACAAACTTTGAACGAAATTCTTAAGAAAAACTTAACCTTAACATGTCTACAATTGTTTTAGTCAAGTTTTAGGAAAGATTATCTTCAAATATCAAGTTTAACACAGACTTTTGAGCAATATTTTTGGAAACCCACTAACTTTTCTAGCTTTCAAGTTCAAAAATCCTTCAAGAACACTTCACAAACAAGCTCACATACAAGATTTTCCTCGGTTTTGAACAAGGAAGAGAGCCAAAGCTCTGATACCACTTGTAGGTCCACTTGGAGGATCAAGATAACCTACTTCCTTGTTTGTTAACACACACGAGTGCGAATCCAAGTGTGAATGCAAACCGGAGCAAAACAACGCATGTAAAGCAAACACAAGTAACCAAAAGATTCACTATCTTTAGAATAATGGAAGAGAACAAGTTTACACATACACACAGTGAACAAACTCTCTAAGTGCTCTCTTGGTTAAACTGAGAACATATGACTGTATATATAGGCCAAGTAAACCAGCAGCCCTACGAAGAAGGCTGTTGGCCAACGAACAACTGGGCATCCCACGAAGAATGATTCTTCATGGGTCTTCACAACGAACCATCAGTACCACGAAGAAAGATTCTTCGTGGCCATAAACAACAACGAACCATGGTTGTTCGTAGCCAAAGTTATCCTACGAAGAATCATGGGTTCTTCGTAGGAAACCTTTTACACAGACATGTATAACAGTTAACTGAGATATCAACATACACACATACTAACAGTCTACAACATGCAGCTATTGTACATCATACACAAACTAAACGTCGTGCTAAGTCAAGATAGGAGGATACCTTGACTTGGCCGACTCGACCAAAACATTACAGACACGTAAATAAAGACCGTACGGACTACCGACAGCTAAGAACAAGCTACAGACACAAAACTGTACCAACAACTCGCCTAAGCCAATCCATGCCTACTATGATATCGAAGCTTCCCAACTGCATGGGTATGAGATCAATCGAGAACGTATGATTGTTAAGATTCAAGGAACAATTAGAAAGGACAGAATCAACAATGACGGATTTCCCATTAGCGACTTCGACTACGAATGGATTGGGCAACTTAGAATGTACGCACTTAAGCAAGGGTTCAAATTCATTAGACACAAAACTTCTATCTGCGCCAGTATCAAAAAGACAAGAAGCATAGACATGGTTAACAAGGAACGTACCAGTTATGACGTCATTCGCGTTTTACGCCTGAGCGTTGGTAAGGGCGAAGGCTCTGCCTCGAGCTTGTTGAGGCTGTTGTTGCTGCTGTTGCTGCTGTTGCTGGTTGTTGACGCGTTGGGGCCAAACATTGGAGAAATGGTTAGGGTCGCCACATGTGTAACATGCTCGCGCAAGAGCAGCTTGAGCTTGAGGGTGAGCAGGGTTAAGGTTTGGTGCGATGGCTTGGGGTTGCTGGTTTTGGGGTTGAGGGAAGTTTCGGCAACGGTTAGCAAAGTGCCCTAACCTCTGACGTTGGGCGCACTTGCGGCTTGGTGTGTTGGCTGGGTGATGGTAGGAGCAGTTAGCACACTAGGGATGAGGTCCAGTGTAGCCACGTTTGGGTTGCTCGGGGTTGGTAGGGGTAATGGCTGCTAACGTTTGGATGGGTTGAGGGTTTGGCGGAGTAACAAATGTGCAATTTTGACTAGAAGCCTTCCGCTTGTTCTTTGGGTTGTTGTTTCGTGGGGGTTTGGGTGAGGATTCAACGGTGGCGGTATCGGTGGTGGCTTGGTGAGCATTCTTCGTAGAGACCTTATCGTAGGCCACATGAAGAACACAGTTGTTGTTCAGCTCTATGGCGATACTATAGGCGTCTTCGATGGTTTTGGGGCTGGCTGATGCTACATGGTTGATAAGGACGGGTGCGAGGCAACGAATAAACTTGGCTATTGCCTTAGGAACAGTATCAACCTGTCCAGAACAGAGGACACTTAGTTGTTTGAAGCGCGTGACTAGTCCTACTATGTCGCGCCCCTTTTGGGTGAGATTCATGAGCTGCTTAAGGTCATCCCAAGGTAAGGCGTGGGCTAATTCGTTACCACGTTTGTTTCTCTCGGTTGTCCACCATTCGAGGACCCTCTTGCGAAAGACTCCCGTGGTGTTCAGGGTTCGGAGTTCCTCGGGGCAACCACTTTGCAGGAAGGTAAGCTCGATCGCATCGAACCAATTCATCATGGATGTAGCTCCATCCTCGCCTATAAACTCCAAAGGCTTACAGGCCATGAATTGCTTAAATTGGAACGAGGCTTTAGGTGTTTCCACCTTGGAATCGACTGAGGATTAAGGGGTATCGTGGATGGTTTGAATTTGGCTAACGATGTTGGGGATAATCTTAGCCATCTGCTCGGCGACTAACCCTACAAGTTCCTGCTTATATATAGAGTACCAATGGTTGTTGGAACCCTTCTTGGAACCCTTGGATTTCTTGGATGAGCTTGGATAAGACATCCAGGGTTGAAATAGAAAAGGAAAAGGATGAGACTTGATCATAATGTAAAAATAAGTTTTGCATGTATAAGCATGGATATGTTCATGTATGTTGCATGTATTTGACGAGTATTCAACAAGTATTCAACAAGTATAATCACGTATGAATGCGTATAAAGAGTATAGATTTAGTTTGTTCACGGGGATTATTATTGTTTTTTATTGCGAGAGACGTGCGAATTGTGTAACGGTATCGAAATGAACAAGGTATCAGGTATAAAATCACAAAAAAATTGAGATAACATAAAAGATTGGCTCAATAAAACATAGGATTGTTTCGGGGAGAGAAACTTCGACTATTCAAGTGATTCGTAAGATCTTTTGAGTTAGGGAACATGCTTTAGCCTAATAGGTAAAATACTCTCATCGAGAAGCGATTAACGGTATTTTACCCTTCCAGTTACTACATGTCCCTAGTCGATCGAAAATTCGAGACTTTGGCGAGATTGAAAATCGAGGAACGGGACTAGTTGACAAGGTGCGGGTTTCACCCCTAACTTGACAACATCATACCCTAAGTGTAGTTGGTACTCGTCGGGTCAAAACTAATTTCGACACTTTGACGAGGGTCCACTAAATTTTGAATGGGAAGTTTTCCATCAAGTTGTGGATGTCACTCCTAACTTGATGGTGTAACTTCATAAAAAATCGAATACACAGAATGAGGGATTTCACCAAAACTTTTAAGCCATTGGGCCTATCTTGGTGCAAATCGCCTCGTTTGCATCATGAGTATCTTCAAGTCTTCAAGTGTATTGTGTAAACGTCTTAGGAAAGACGTTATGTAAGCAATAAGACCAAAATAAAGGAAGAAGCAATGTAGGAAGAATAAAGTTTTAAGCATAATACAAGAATGGTCAAAAACAGGACGCTTAAACTATAGACTAGGTCGAACATGGCAATTCTACCTAATTCCCTGTAGTTATGGCTCTGATACCAATCTGTCACACCCCAACCGATGGCGGAAATATCGAGGCAGGACGAAATAGATTGCTCAATGCTCAAAATGCTAACGGTGACAATATTTATTTAAATCTGAATTTCATTCATACATAAATTGTCATTACAATACATGGAAATTTCAAATAAACATAACAACATTTGACAAAATTCGATAAAACATTAATAAACCTAAATGTCTATGTGTTTATCTAGCATCAATGCTACTTCGATTTCATAACATCATCTTCATCAACCTGTAACTTGTTTTAAAATAGAGTTCCATGCAAAAGCAAAGGCGAGTACACAAGTTTAAGCATAAGCATACGTATACGAATAAAGTTTAAAACAAATCCACATGGTACGAAGTTTATACAAGAGCATTATACATGGCATGCAATATTTCTAGTCAATCCTCTTGCTTACGCGAAATAACGATAATTTAACATGACCACGGGATTCACAATTGGGCGGTGCGTTACTCCTATAGCGCTATACATGTCAAATGGAGGCTTAAGATAAGCTAATGATTATGGTATTTAATAAGAATGGTCCAAGATATAAGCAACAAGTAACGTATCATAGCATTCATGTATATTGGATTGTTTCGTGCATTTCATAAAGTTTAAGTTTGGTGATTTTTGTGTATGGTAAACATGTTACGCCCAAAAGTGATATAAACAAAAAATGGGTCGAGTGTACTCACGGTTTTGCAAGCTTTCCGAGTTATTAGTTCCGTGAAGAGTTTGGGTTGCGGGAGGAACACCGAGTTATCCTACAAGAGGAAAACGTAGGTGTGAGTATTTGGATGATGATGGTAGATTCAGAATTTGGAATATTGGAATAAAGTGTAACAATGTAATGTATACGAAAATATTCACTAAGGTCTAGCACTCGTTTTGACACTATGGGAACCCATTAGGGTTATAACACCTATTAGAATCATAACAAGGAACCAAACACTTTTAGTGATTAAACTTAGTAACTTGACACATGATTATATAGTCATTATCAAGGTTTCGGTTTTAAGTTTATATTATATAGTTATATATGCACATTATATCATAAGTCCTTCAAGGATGTCACATAAGTCATGTAGGAGGTAGGTGGTATAACCATCCATTTAGGAACCTCATAAGAGTTCACCACTACACAAGTTGTCATAGACAACAAGGAGGGTCAAGAACAAGATTAATAATAACAAAGGATATGGAATACATGTTACAACTATACTAAGTACCCAAGTAAGCTACAACCCGATGAGCCGGTGTCGACACACGTCGAAGGCTAGACGGGGTTGTGTTACTTTCAACTAGCAAGCTACTTAGGATGGAATGAGAAAACATCAAGTGTTGTGTGGACTTAGATGTAGGATAGCCCAAGCTAACCTTATAGTCACACTAGCTTCAAGTTCAAGACTTGGCAACACTTGTGAGTTTAAAGCTCATGTAAAACAGAAAGTTTAGGGTGTTGAAACAGCCCTTAGTTCATGTTATCAAGCTTGGTTAGGCTTCACTAATCATAAAATTGATTAGGAGCACAAGAACACAAGTTTGGTTGAAGTATAATATAAGTTTTAGAAAGATTTATTCAAAACAGAAAGTTTGGAGCCCTTTAGGTGAATATCCAGGTCTAGATTCTCCAAGGAGAATCCGTGGAATCGAACCTAAGGTTAATCCAAGTGTTTAGAAGAAAGAATCAAGTAAAAAGGTTAAGAAATGAGCAAGTTATGCTCATTTTTGTGAAGGTTGAAGAATCTGCCAAAGTTCTTGAAAATTGAGAGATTATGGAGTGTTGGAGAGAGATTTGAGAGTGTTGAAAGTGTGAAATGTGTGGAGCGGGCTTGGGTTTTATATGGGAAGGATTAGGGTTGGT
Organism: Scalesia atractyloides; assembly: GCA_947069175.1. NCBI lineage: Eukaryota > Viridiplantae > Streptophyta > Magnoliopsida > Asterales > Asteraceae > Scalesia > Scalesia atractyloides. Next base: position 74,600,544 of record CAMTDV010000017.1, read on the forward strand.
TTGGGGGTGTTAAATGGTGGTTTAAAGGTGATTGGTGATGTTAAAGTGTTGGGATTTCGTGCATTTGCGCAGGCTGATGGAGGAGCCTGTCCGCCAGAACCCATGCGGACCGTATGGGTCTGGCCATGAGGTCCGCAAGGCCTGGTCAGGACACAAAGTTTCATTTTTTATTTTTTATTTTTGTTAATTTGGCCTTGCCTAGTGTTTACCTAACATGTGTTTTAGGACCATTTTAAGACTTTTAAGCATATCAAACATGTTCTTAGGTCTACACAAGTATGAAATGAATATGATTAAGTATAAGATTTGCGTATATGTTTCGTATGAAGTATGAATGTCACGTTTCCAAGTATCAAGCATGTACGTATGAATATGTATAAGTATAAAACGATTACGAATAAGTACAACATGAATAGGAATTAAAATACGAGTTTTCATTATGATTCAAGTCTCGGATTACAACGATTACAACGATTACAACGAAAGAACGAATACAAGATACAAAGGTTACCAAAAATAAAAATACATCACGAGCTTTCTAAATATGAAAAAGCCAGGCGTTACAGCGTGTGTTAGAAAACGTGTATCACGAATATAAGTTTAGAGACTGTTCATTTTATAAGTCATTATGAACATAAATGTTTTATGCAAACATTTAATTCCCTATGTGTGCATTAAAATGATTAGAAATAGTTTATTTTTATAAACTATAGCATTGGAAAACGTTTTATGTAAGCGTTCGATTTTATAATCTGCCTGTTATAATAGTTTTTTTTGCTAACATGCGTGTTAGAAAAACTGATTTAGTGTTTAAGGTTCACTTGGTTAGATAGTTTATAGGGAGAGAGAATTGAGGGAAAGATGGGTTTTTTTATTATTTATATTTGTGGTTAAGGAGAAATTACCAAAATACCCTTGGTTATATTAGTGTTTAAGGTCCACTTGGTTAGATTTAACCATGAAGACTAATTGAGTTAGAGCTAAAAGACATAACGTGCAAGGGTTTGCAAACATTGAGTACATTTTTTGTACTTTTTGAAGACAAAGGACACATTTTGCAATCTAGTGTCAACGTAAAGTGTCATAACCCCGACCATCCCCTGGATGGGGGTTGTGAACATTTTCGATGGTACCGATGTTTATTAAAACTTTTGCAACAAAAATTTCTTCAGGATCGTGTGTTAAGAAAAATATTAGGGTTTTCAAACACCGAAATTTTCATTTCATAACTTGTACATAAAACGTTTTTAAGGGGATAACCCTTAATTACAAACATGTTTCTTTATTCAAGTAACATAGCCAATTATTTAAGCCTTTTGTGCTTCGTAGCACTTACCCTTCCTTTCACAGTAAACTGTTGAATCTCACAATGTAGTGGGGAAAAGTTAATGTCTTACCTTATAAATTCTAGGGTTTCTAAGCCTCCTTGTTTTAGGTCCTAAATACACAGAATGTAACACGTATTAGTGTAAAACCAAATCAAACCTAATGATAATCACGAGATCAAAACCACAACGTATGTTAACAAAGACTCACCATATTTAGGCAGAGCTTTGGCGTTCGTTCGGTGGTTTTCTAATCAATCGAACGGGATACCATACCGGTAATCCAGGGTTTTATCACGATATACGAAAACAAAGAGCGAGAGTAAGAGATTTTTCAAAACTGAATGAGCATCGAGACTATCCATGAACTGCTCTATTTATAGCTGATTTCTTACGTCGTCGCATAACACGATAGCCCAAGGCAACCCTGTCGTGTCACGCGAAGGGGTTGGCTAGCGTTTAGGTGTCCTTGCTCACCACGTAGGCTTTCCAGGTAGATCTTCACGATTGGGTGGTAGTCCAGGTAGATCTTCTGGGAAAACGTTAGGGTATTCCGATGCTACTGGAATTTCTTCCAATTCCTTTCTTTTAGCGTTAATGATCACGGAGATCATGTATACTACTCCTTGCTTTCGTACATAACTTGTAGCTTTCCTTACTGAGATAAACGTGGTTGGCTTGGTTGGCTTTTCTCGTTTGATTATGATCATTTCTCCTATTGGCATACAAATCTCATCAGAGTTCAGATCACATAACCAATTCATTCCTAATACTATATCGAATCCAGCCAGATTCATTGGAAGTAGATCTACACTGAACTTATGTCCTAATAATTCTATCTTCCCTTCTAGAAGTACTTCATACATATCGATGGGATTTCCTCTTGTCGTTTCTACCGTACAAGCTTGGCTAAGCTTAATCAACGGTTGATTGAGTGCTTGACAAAATGCAGTGTTTATAAAACTTTGATTTGTGCAAGAGTCAAATAACACTTTAGTGTAGATGTCATGGACATGAAACGTATAAGAGATAATGTCAGGAATCACCGTTACTTCTTGCACAGTAAGTACGAATGCCGGTGTGTTCTTCATAGATCCTTCGGTAATCTTGGTCTTGCTATCCAGTACTTTTGCAAGCTTTGGGAAATCTTGACAAATGTGACATGGATCTCTCCAGTTGAAACAGACACGATATGGAGTTATTTTAAGAGTAAATTCTTCTTCCACATGTCTGGTCATCTGCAAAAGTTACAATATGGAGCTTTCTTAAAAGTACATCTCCTTATATGCTTCTTTCTACAGGTTATACAGAAAGGCTGCACAGGTGATTAGCATGTTCTTTTCTTCCTATAGGTATTACCAAAACAAAGTTCTTGGGAAATTCTTTATGCTAACTCATTCTTCTAGTTTTCTTCTCGCGTGCGCATTAGTCTGTCTGTCAAGGTATTGGCCCGCTCGACTATTTCCTCAATGGTCTAAGGCCTAGCTGCTTAGACCATATCACGGATTTCATTGACTAATCCCCAAATATAACGAGAAATTAATACAGATTTTGACGAAGCCAGAGTTGGTAACATTCTTGCATATTCAAAGAATTTTGTCGTATACTCACGACAATTCGCATTAACCATTTTATGATTTAGGGGATTTGCATCCGTCTTTTCCTTTTCATGAGGGGGCATAATTTCCTTTCTGTCATTTCCTTAAATTCTCTCTAGTCCATAGCATAAGCTATGGCACTTCCTTTGCCTGGAGGATCGTGTTCCACCATTCCGGTGCCTCATCTCCAAAGAGATTAGAAGCATACATCACCTTATTTTCTTCGATACATTTACTAATTCTTAGAACAACTTCTGTCTTTTCCAGCCAACATAGTGTTGTCATGGCTCCTTTATTACCAGCGAATTCAGTTGTCTTACAAGCTAGGAAATCCTTGTAAGTGCATCTGTAGGTCATTGCCTTCATTTTCTTAGGGAATGGAGCTTTGATAAGAATATCATTGTCTCCATTACACTGGGACTAAGATTAGGGCCAGGATTACGTTTGCTACTTACAGCCTTATTGTTGTCTATAGGTACAAGGTTCGTAATGGCTTCGATAATTAAAGGTATTGCATCTGCTATTCCTTGAGCTACTATATTCTCTATAGCACTTTTATCCAAAGATTTTCCATGATATCAACACATATACCCAGATTATATCATCAAAATCGCCGATCATTGTGGCTTTTACTTTTTATTATATTATGCATCGTATATTTCACAAATACTATATATATATATATATATATATATATTAGTTTAGTTGTTTTTATCCTGTACATAGAAAATACATTAATACAAACACAAACACACACACACATATTTATATATTGATATGTTAGTTTTACTTCAAAATTGGTAGTCCCTCTCGTCGTATTTCCAGATGAGATTCTCTCCCATTGATCAGATCCGGTTGCCTGCATCCATTAGTTCTTCCCCGTGGTGGTGTAATTCAGAAATATTTTCTGGACTCATGGGTGGATACACTGGAGATACAGGTTGGAATGCTGGAAAAAGTTATTCATTATATTTTGGAATGTCGAGTCACTGGTCCACCATTCTTCAACTTGGTTTGGAAATGCTTCTTGTTGGACTCTAGGTTTTGGGTTTATTGGTATTGGGGAATGGGGTTGCATATTAAAGTCTATCAGGAAACCTGTGTTAATTTCTTCCGTCATGGATTTGAATCACAATTTGTCAGACAACAGTCCAGTTCTTCCCATGACATCGGCATCGGTGCTGGGAGTGGATTTTCTTCAGTTGGTGGTTGTATTGTTGTTTGTTTCGTTGTGACAACTCGCATTTCCAAGTTAACACCATTAACTTTACTGGGTTAAATATTTATGACTGATTGAATGTCATACATGCATTTATTATACGTATAAGTCATTAACACACGAACACACGAAATTGAAATAAAGTAGTCGGACTAGCCTTGTATCTTACACCAAAGTTGATTTATTTAACTTTGCGCACAAATTACAAGTAATTGAAACTTGAGGGACTTGTTGTGTAGCAAGTTAACTTGAATTTTATAACTTTTTTTGCAAGTTTCAAGAGTTTGAAACTTAAGGGACTAAAAGGGCCCTTATGGGAATTCAAGGGTTTAGAGTGCCAATTATTAAAATTGTGTTATTATAATATTTTAATCTCTACAATAAAACCCTGATCTAAAAAAACAAACGTTCTGCCTCCTCTCTTCTCTCTTGGTTGACGAACTGCAAGCAAGAAGCCTCAAGCTTTTCGGTTTTCAAGTGCCTAACGACTCACATCACTCCTAACTCGATAATCCTTAAAATATAGTTTTGATTCTTGTATAATTCTTCATATATTGTCTCATTTTCTGGGTTTGTTGATGATTCTTGATGATCTTTGATGATAACTTGTAGTTTTGGTGCTAGAAATCATGGGTCGATAATTAGATTGTTTATGTGTCCGGTTAAGCTGCTAGGGTTTTGTTTATGGGTTGGATCTTGTGATTGTGATGAACTAATTGTTATATGATTTAATTTTGAACGATAATCTGCTGTGATTAAAGATTTTAGGTCGATTGGTGGCGTAGATAATCGTTTGTGGAGTTCGGTTAACTGAACGGGTTCTGTCCAACAGTTATAGCCGACTTCTATCGGCTGTAACCGAGTCATAATTTAACGAAATCTGGATTTTCTTGGGTCTATGAAGATCTCCCAGGAAAAAACCTTTCAAACCCAACTAGAATTACATTTTTTCGATTAAAATTGAACGTTTTATGAATTTTTCCGTATCGAAGGTTCAGGCTGCGTTTTTTCCGCAGAAATTGCAGCCTATTACGATTATCATAACTCAGTCCGTGTTTGGAGTTAATATGTGAAATTTATACAGTAGGAAGTGCTAGGATGGCTTAAAATTCTCCAACTGGAATTTTGTTAAAAGGGTTAACTAGGATTTTTAAATAATTTTTACGTAAACTGTCGCCAGAAAGTGACGAATCATAGTTATGTACACTATTTGATTTTTCATGAATTTTTTGTAAATAGTTAATCTCTGAAAATTTTACACAAGGACAAGTGGACCATTTCCACGTCACATAAATTTATCATAATTTTTAAAGCCCGTTTAGTATTTTAATAAAATCCCCGAAAACAGCTGAGTTTCGAAGTTTTAAACTAGTAGTGCAATGAATTGAATTATGTGTATCTATGTGTTGCTTGTGTTATCATGGGATGTTAATACTTGTTTAGCGCCTTGATGGATGTTGTTTAACATGTATGTTGTGCTATGATCACGTACACAAATTCATTCGAATGAACACCTGAATGTTAATGAGATGCGTGCTATGTGTTAGATACGTGTAGAACTTATGTGTTTGCATTCACACACACTAATGAACCTATGGTAACCATAATAGGACGTGGTTGACCACTTCAGCTCATAAAACATATAAGTCTTACCGAGCAAAGCAAAGGTGAGTTCACTACTCTTTTACAGGCATGCGTCTCGGGGGGACAAACTACTATTACTTGGAGTAATACTTTTTACAACTGTTGTAGTTTAATTTCGATGTTGGTTAATAAACTCAACACTCTCATTAAAGTCCCTACTTACTACCGAACTAGTTGCCTTAGGGGTAACGGGGTATTAGTTGATAGCGCTATTAGGCTTGACAACCTCACACCGTACTTGGGAGGACGGGCGTGAACTAAAGACCTAAAACACATGGCCAATGGTGATAGGCATTGATGAGGGCAAACAAATATACGTCACTCCGGTATCGAGTTATTAACGACATGACTTTAAACTAAACACAAACCCGTTTTCGTTGAACAAAACTTTGGACTCGCCGGCTTAATCGCTGATACACTTTTTCTGCATGCTTGCAGGTCGTTAGATAACCATTGCTGTGGGAACTTGTAGTCTGAGGAGTGGGAGCTGTCATGGGTCGTATCATTTGATGAAACGCCTAATATTACGTTTACGTTTTGAACAAAAATGGTTTTTATTATTTAAACAGTTGTTTATGCTTCCGCTGAATACCTAATATGTTTGAAACGTTTAACTTGAAATTCACTATTCATGTTGGACATGATGACTTGTTTTATATTATTTACTATAGTTCGACATGATTAGTGGCTAGATCCCGGTACACACACGCCCGCGGTAAAACTCTGCAAGTGGAAATTTGAGGGTGTGACAATGACGGTGGTGAAAACGAGTAGAGAATACTCATCTCTTTAGTTGGTCTTCAAATGTTCATCCTTTTCCAACTATTCTTCATGAATTAAGCTATATAATTTTCTTGTAGTTTTCTTTACTCTATCTCAAATGAGGCATATAGCCTACTATTTTTATAAGAGTTGAGGATGAATGAAAAGTTTCACTTAATTAGTCACTTGATTAGAGATTTAATTTGAGACATTAAAACTCAAATTAAAAGGTATAAAACTCTAATTATAATTTGAGACATAAAGACTATAATTAAAACACATAAAAACTTTACTCAAGAGTTTAGTGTTCAATTCACCATATGATAAGTCTCATTAACGTTTATAATTTTATTAAATTATAAATTTACTAAATATATATTCACCAAATTTCTAACAAAATTTATATAAAAATATGATTTTGTAATAAAAAACATGACTATATAAGGTTTAGTTACATAACCATGTATTATGTGTTTGTATATGTACTCATAAGTGCAACTCTATGAAATTTGAAAACCTTGGATTAAAACATATGGCTATGTAATCTTTTAAATAGTACATACATGAAAATGCAATAAAAAGATTTAAAATACATGACTTTGTCATTTAGTTACATATTCGTGTGATTCATTCATATCTTTTTCACATATGAATTACTAATAAATTTCCCACACGTTGCGGCGGGTCCAAATGTAAAGTAACTTGGATTTATATAGTAAAGACCTGAATCGTTTCAGAACAAAAGTTAGGTCAACTCAAAACGTAAAAAAAACAAAACATAACCTGAACTTATACCAACACCTACAGAAAAAAAATAAATGCTTTTTAAGTTAAAAACGATACCGCATGTTGCGGTAGGGTCGAAGCGTAAAGTAAGTCGAATTTGTAAAGTCTATTGAAAACATATTATATTTGACTCAACTTGTTTTATAACAAAATTTATGCAAAACGTAGATTAACTGGAAACGTAAAAAAAGCAAAAAACATATTATATCTGAGACTACTCATTTTTAAAGAAAAATAGTTAACTTAAATTTATACCAACATATACATAAATATAAGCAAGTAAAAATGTTTGTAAAGTTTTTAGAAAGTTGAATGGTTGTAAGTATTAATAGTAAATATTGAAAGATAAAAGTTAAAAACCTAAAAACTTAATTATTAAAAGGAAAAAAACATAAATTAAAAAAAGCTGGAGAAGTGATGATCAACTTTTATTTATAATTATATAGAATTGACATAAAATAAATTAACTAATTTAAAAAAATTGAACAAAATATATTAAAATTCCTGTGCATGGAAGTATAGTAAATAAATAAATATGTTTCTTCCCTTTTTATTTTAATTTTAACTAGTGATTTTCCCTCCGCGCTTCACGGCGAGAATTCGGTTTATATCTGTTCGGTTCGTTACGGTACCTATACTCGCTATATTAATCGAAAGAGAAAATCTTATATCGATCGAAAACAATAAAAATGGATATCGATACCAGTACAGATGTTGTTTAGTTTTTTTCTTTTGAATGGCAACGCCCAGTCTGCTCTATTCACCAATACTTCTATTTTTCATCCTTGCCCAGGATTGAACCTGGAACATCTCCCTTAAGAGACATATGGCTCTACCAAATGGGCTAGCCCACATTGGCAAAACATAGAATCAGACACAACAACAATCGAACTTGTGTCAGCTGCTTGCAATACAACGCATCAACCCTCACAACACATTATTTGATTTGTATGTTATTCACTTGATATTAGTTTGGTTGGTTTGCATTCTATGTTTATTTTTTCAACGTTGTCATATAAACATTATGGAAAACGGTTATTGTGACGCTATCGTACCAACATTTGTATCATTACCGGGATTTATTTTTATTGTTTTTCCTTTCGATAAACTAAGATCGTATTGCTATGTACCGTACCGAACTAAACAACATCGGTACCGGTATGTATTATTTTTTATGGTTTTTGTTTGATAACATGTATTGTGTCGCTACCGTAGTGATTCGAACGTAAGTTATTATAAAAGAATCAAACTGAATGCTAAAAAAAATGCTACTAATAAAAAGAATAAATACCTAATAATTAATAATTATCTTATTACTAAACAATCAAATGAATAATTAATAAAATGTTACTAAATAAAAAAAAATACTTAAAAAATTTCAACTACTATTCGTCATAACTTTCTATTAATATATATATAATCGTGTGAATATACTAAACTGTGAACCTTCATTTCTTTTCATCTAAGACTCGTAGGTTTCATTTGATTTTATTATGAGTATACTGCTAAAATGATTATGAGTAAACTGCTAAAATGATTCCTGAGTAAACTGTTAAAATGATTCTTGAGGCTCGGTCACTTTTGTCACTTTAGTTCAAAACTTAAATTTTTTGAATCTGTGTTTCTGTCGTTTCAATTTTGTTGCTAATCTCATCCAAAAGCAAAATATTGTTAGATTTTTCAGTTAACATCCAGTTTTTTTGTCTTTTCCTCTATTTTAATGAAGCGCAAATGGTCAGACTTTTTTTAATTTGTAATAATAAAACGTTAAAAAACCATTTTGTTCTTCATTAAAAGAGATGAAAAAGACAAAAAAAACTGGATGTTAATTAAAAAATCTGACCAGATTTTGATTTTGGATGAAAATGCCAACAAAATTGAAACCAAAGGAACCTGAATTCAAAATGTTTGAGTTTTGAACTAAAATGATAAAAGTGACCAAACCCCAGAGACCATTTTAGCAGTTTAATCTTTGATTATTATGAATCTGTCCATATATGTGTAACAAATTTGTTTTGTCTGAAAATACCTTATTTAAAAAATGTGAAAGTAATATTTATATTTATATCCTGCTAAAACATTAACTAAGAAATTTAATTCGAATCATCTGATAAATTATAAAAAAAACCCACAATTAAATGTTCTTTGATGGTGAGTTAGACTGGTGGGTATGGGGGTCGGTTTAGGCGCGGCCAGGCGCGGCGCCGCACCCCCACACCGCCCCCTAGGCCTGGCTTCGGCACACCCGGCTGGAATCCGCCGCCCATGCCGTGCCACCTTTCACCATTTTCAAAAATCTATCCGTTGAATAACGGCTACTTTTAAAAAAAAGTTTTTTTATTTACTTTAAATACACATAAATCCCCCATTTTTATACCTTATTCTACCAAAATCTACCCACTCTTCTCATCAAATTTTTAAATCCATCATCTCTTTTTATAAAAAAAAAACATGAATCCTTTCAACCCGAATAACCCGAACCCGAACAACCCCAACCCGAAAAAAAGGAACGTCCCCCTGGAAGGGACAAGTCAAAAAAAAGCGGCGTCCGAAAAAAAAAGGAATCGACTTCCGGGGGCGGTTCAAAAATGGACGAGTTGATATCCGAATTCCGTTCGTTCAAAGAGCTCATGGCGGAAAAATTGGTTATAAGAAAAACTTGTCGACCGACCATGCTCGAGCGGAGGATTTTAGGATTATGAGGTTGGATCTTGACTCGGTTCCGGAGGATGAACGCGAGGTCTACCGGAGGATGAAAGAGGAAGTTAAGAGAAAATGGACCTCGTAGTTTTTTAGGATTTGTAATTTCATTTTTAGGATTCGTAATTTTATTTTTTTAATTTATGTTGTTTTTATTAATTTTATGTAATGGATTTAATTTATGTTGTTTTTATAATTTAATATTTGAAGTCGGGTAGGCTCATCCTCCACCCCCTTCATTTTGCTAGGATGGGCATCCTTTGGAGGATGGGGATGTAACGTCCTACGTGGCGGCCCATCCCCATGGAGATGACCCTCCCCATACCCACTAGTCTTAGCGATAAAAAAAAAATGCAACAAAAAGTATAATTCGAATCATCTGATAAATTATAAAAAAAAACATAATTAAATGTTCTTTGATGGTGACTTAGAGATAAAGAAATGCAACAAAAAGTAAAGATCATGGAATCAAATCCTGGTCAGTGTCAAATCAAAGAATTTTAATTGTGTTTAGCATAAAAAAAAAGGTTCAGAAATATACATATGCCTACTTTAGAATTTAACGAATTCAAGTAAATTGTTTCATTTGGAGGCTTGTGTTGAACAGGATTCTGAACGCTAAAAATTTAATTTTAAGAGTGATTTCAAGCATCTCGGGATGCTGTAAAGAATGTCCAGATTAGAACGAAACGGTGTAGTATGTTTTTCTTGAGTGCTCTTATGCTAAAAGTATTTGGAGAAGGATGTCCTTCTGGTGCAAGAGGAATCTTACGGGTTTGGGTTATGTGGAGTAGGTTTTTTCAGAATGTAATAAGATGGTTACAGTGACTCAAGCTAATGTATTGTTAGGGATCATTTACACAGCGTTCTGGCTCATCCGGATGGAGAGGAACAACATATTGTTTTGTGGGATTAACCGTGACGCAGGTGTAGTTGTGGAAGACATAATCTCCAGCTCGTTGTCGAATAGATCGAGCTACTGTAACGGTTGTTGGTTGGATTGGGTCAGTAGCCTTTGGCTTTGCTTTTAATCTGACAGGCTTTGTTTTGGTTGTGCTTGTTTTAATTTGGTGTCTGTTTGTTTTCTTTTGTAAATCTAGTCTTTCGCTTTTGAAGTTATACATATTAAAAATACATTATGTAAATAAAAAAAATACACTGACAATTTGAACATTTAAATTGTGATAACTTATCCTTAATTTATATAAAGGTAGTTGAATTTGAACTTAGTTTATCAAACATATTAACCTAAATCTTTTATTTTCAAATTTGCTAATAATATATTTCTACAAAATCCTTATATTTCTATAAATAAAAGTAGTATAAAATTACACAATAAAGATTTTATGTAAGTTCATTAGTATGGTTTATATTTTATGGTACAACTGTTTGATATTTTTATGTTTCAACATTTTAAATTCAAGTAATCGTTCACAACGCGGGTTAAATAGTTATTAATTATATCCAAAACCTCAAATGATCTCTAATTATAAAATGGAAATAAGTAAGGTAAAGGTTAAAGCAAAAAAAAAGTCTTAATATACTAAATGTGAGAAGTGAATAAGGATTTTAATTTTCTGTTGTTGAATCTTTTTTTCTTACTACTTAAGCATGATTTTTAGTTGAAAAAAATATTTTTTTTTCTGTATAGTTACTCTAGAGTACTTATATGCAACTACTTTAGAGTGATTATATAATTACTCTATTAATATATATACATACATATATATATATATATATATATATATATATATATATATTGATTTTAGGACTAAAATGCATGAATAACTAAATAAGAAAATAATTTTAAAGAAAAAAAATCTTCCTTCACTTATTACTTTTAACATGTTAAGACTCATTTATAAAATAACCTTACCCCAAATAAATAATTCGAGTTTAAAGTAACTAAAAGAAATAATAAACGAAGAAAATAGAGAAAATGCCCACAAACACGAGTACGTTATTTATGAAAAGTTGTAGGACCAATATTCTTTAAAGCAAAGTCATAGTGATGTTAGTGGCTTTACATCGCATCTATTCCAAAGATTTGATTGATTGTTCCTGCAAAGTTTAAACGATAAATGGGAATAAATTATTCACCAAAAATTATCAACAAATACAAAAAATCAGAAAACTTAATTAGTTCATCTTCTGTCTCCCCTTATATTTCTTTTACTATATATAAGTGTGAAGGACTAGACTCTAGATGGCCTGTCTATTGGTCACATATCTTTAACAAATAAGTAAGGGCTTTAGCCCCAAAAGTTAGGCTTCTATTTGGCCTGATTTCGCTTTATTTTGTATTTTCCTGATTATTTTAACTTGTTTGAGGTTGTGTTGGAGGAACGACGATTACATAGAAATAAGAATACTATGTGTGACATGCCTTCCAGAAATAGAAGTATCATAATTCCATCAAATAAATGTGTGCGGCCGTTTGTTTCCCAGTGGAAGCCATCAGCCATGCACTCGTGTTAGTAAGCATCAAACGATCAGCCCGCGCGCGATGTTGGTTATTGTCGAGGTCGATTGCTTGCATACATCACTCACATAATAAACCTTGCACTAGTCGCGATTGCTCTCTTGTAAAAATTTTCAAAATGTTTGTTGGATTTGTATGGCTTGTGTTAACTTAGGATATGTTTGGATGGAGTTTTTAGAAGCTTTTAGGAGTTTCAAGCTTTAAGCTTTTAAGAAAAAACTCCAACTTAATAAAAAAACCTTGTTTGGTTGAAGGAGCTAGAACTTTTAGGTTAGGAGCTTGAAGCTTTTGGTTAAACGCTCCTACTAGTAGCGTTTAGAAGGAGCTACAAGCTTTTAGAAAAAAATGACTATTTTAACTTCTAAAAATGATGAACTTTCTAACGTACCATTTTGTCATTTTATACATTTTATTAAAAGCTCCAGCCACTCTGCCAAACACCTAAATATATCTAAAAAGCTACAACTACAGCTACCAGCTTCCAGCCTCCAACCACCAGCTTCTAGCCTCCAGCTACCAACAACAGCTACTTTTGCCAAACATACCCTTATTATTCTGATATTGTTGTGATACAATCATTGGTTCACAGATTCTGTTGGCTTTTGTTTTCGCTATTTCTTGGTAGGATCTACTTGTTTTTGGGTTGATTGCAGTGAAATCGTGTCAATATACACATATATAGTTCATCAACATTTTTTAAATATCTTGAATACGAATTTCTCTTTTAGGTTTTAGTTACTCTAGAGTATTCTAGAGTATAGTTACTCTAGAGTACTATATGCAATTACTTTTAGAGTGATTATATAATTACTTTACTAGAGTAGTTATGTAATTTCTTTTATAGATTTTAGGACTAAAATACATGCTTAACTAAATGAGAAAATGATTTTAAAAAGAAAAATCTTCCTTCACTTCTCACTTTTAATATGTTAAGACTCATTTATACAATAACCTTACCCCAAATCAACGTTAAACTCTTTGTGTGAATCAGAAGGGCATATACTGTATTATACATCATAAGACACTCTTTAATATTGGATACAATTTGTATACCGCGTTTCTTATGATGTATTTTTTCCATGCCTTTTAACACAAGACACCCTTTAAATTGTACATAAACATCTCACTCTTCTTATAGATAAATTATAGGATTCCTAAGCTTTAAAATAGCTTTCATGCATTCAATTTAGATGTTGTAAATTGTAATGAACACACCAAGCTGTTTGAAAAGAAAACAATGGTGTGAATCTTCTTCACTCACTCTTTGACCATTTTGTGGGCCATGGAAGCAGTTAAACATTCTGATTTCTTTAGTATCCTAGGTCCTCATGATAATAAGTTGTTAAATATGCTAAACACTATTTGCCTATAATACAATTTCGACTCCTTATTCATGTCTCATCGCATATCTTTTTAGATAATACAATTAGGGGTGCAAACTTGAGCTCGGCTAGAAAAAAAGCTAGAGTCTAAAAAAAGCTCGTTTAGTAAACAAGCCCGAGCTTCGCTTATTGAGCTCGAGCCAACTCACGATCCTAAACGAACCCACTATTTATACAAAATATACTTTTAAATACTATTAATGAAATTATGAAATAATAACTAAATTATATATAAAATAATAATTATAATTAATGTGAGTAAATTAATAGATGATAAACGAGCCGAACCTAGCTGAGCTCAATCTTGAAAACCTACCTATGAGCCGGGCTCGAGATTGAGCCTAGTCGAGCTCTGGCTCGGCTCATGTTAGTTTTATGAATTTGTCAATATCTTAGAATCCCTAGTAAAATAAGTTAGTTTTTTCAGGAAAGGCCTCAATTTTTAGAAGTTGCCATAGCCTCCAAGAAAAGATTGAGTCGCTCCTGAGTGTGAGGGTGTTCATGGTTCGGTTTAGTACGGAGAAACTATGTATATATGTATCGATCATTAGTTAAATCGTGGTTAGCTTTTCGTAAAAGTTTCGGTTGGCCGGCTTAGCAACGTTGAAACAAAAACAACAGGTTTTGGTTTATAGTTTAAGAGAAAAAAAAAAGACAAACGTGAAAATCATACCAGCTAAAGTTACCGGTTGGTGTAATATTTAATCTTTAGTTACATTGTATGAAAACATAGGTCAATGCATGAAGCTTGTCTTGATTCGAAATTTGATATACTATAACTAAATTACTAAAGTAGTAAAGTGATACAACCCAGGTCCATTTAGCGCAATCACCAACCCAGCTGAAGTGTTGAACGACTCACAAGCAGCAGCCCAAATAAACAGAAACAGTCATAACTGATCAACACAGACCTACACTACAAGGAGACCATGATTCCATGTTCTATTTTTATGTCAATTTCTCGGGTTTCCATTGTTATTTTAGTACGTTAGCAATAATTAAAATTATCAGCAAATATTCCATAACATATTCTCGGTTCTTCCCTATTTTCTTGGAGACTGGCTATCTTAAATCAACCGATTACAATTGATGCTTTCATTCTCGTTTAACACGCCTCAACACAAAGAATCCCCCATGCTCGAGAAAACTATGACCACAATGCCAGATAAACTCAACCTACTTCTTCTCATCACCATCAACTAAGTTTTGCTTAAAAATAATGTAATGTGTTGATTTTCCCCCAAAAACTATTTAACACTAGATTTAGCGTAAAGAAAATACCACATATAGAAATTACCAAATGAATTAAGCAGCCAAAAAATTAGTATTCAAGATATTTAAAAAATGTTGATGAACTATATATGTGTATATTGACACGATTTCACTTCAATCAACCCAAAAAACAAGTAGATCCTACCAAGAAACAGTGAAAACAAAAACCAGCAGAATCTGTGAACCAATTATTATATCACAACAATATCAGAATAAGCAAGCCTTAAAACCCCATGTTTTCCGAAATTGATTATGAAGTCAGAATCAAGAAGCTAGAATACAAAAAAAGATACAACTATATTTGAATAGGAGTCAACATGGACAATAGACAGAGCTTGTGTGACAAGACTAATCACAAGGAATTCCAGAACAAATAAATCATAGATAATACAAAATGCAACAAAAAAGAAGCATTTCATAGGCTGTATTGCCCCAAAAAAACATATGCCTATCCAAGTAGAACAATGTTAATACGAGACTGCAAAAAAATTAAGAGAAACATAATGAAGACGTACAAAGATTACAATAAGCCCCAAGGAGTAGATGAAACTTATAGTGATAACAAGGATTACTTCACTTTAGGGAAACAAGATCTTCAAAGATCAACCTCGCTATAAATTGTTTAGCACAAAATATACAAAATGGGCCACGCTGAACAACAACATTAAAATTTCATAAATCATAAAGGCTCTATCTATGCAGATTTATTGCCTCCAATTTTGTTAGACCACTCATAAAAGATTCACAAACAAGTTTAAAAGATAGAATGGTGGATCACCAATTTTCATGCTAATACACACATCATAATAGTTAACCAAAATACTAACTTTATTTTCACAATTAGGATCTAGATGTGTAAATTATAAAAACCAGATCTAACATTGCAAGTGATGTTTCTCAACAATATTCAAATCTATAACATCAATTAGTTTGATGTTTGACCCGAAAATGATAGAAAACTAAGTAAATTGTTTAAGATCAAATAAGAACTATATGAAATGTAATATGAAGCTTTGATTAGTCGAGAAAAGTTTACAATACGGATCCGACTTTGCTAAGTTTCAGCCCCAAAACACACACATTAACGTGAGAAGAATACACAAAAAGCCTAGCCTAGCAATGACAAATTGACCACTATATATAGGCCAAGAACTAGGGCCTTGATATCATGAAGGCATGTGTGTGGCTGTCAGTAAATGAGTGGCACCCGTTGCATTGGCGTCAGTTGCATTGCCGTCATGCAACTAACATACTAGCAAACAAAGACTGATAAAACAAAACACTAAGACATCTATAACAGGTGTCGCTAGAGTGACACTTGGAACCAAAAGCTCTTTCCTTCGGTCATCAACCCGTTAAACGATAAATGGTATGCGACAGTCTAATGAGTTCCAACAAGATGTGATCGTTTTAATCAAGCGTTGCACTTGCTTAAGCAATCCATATCCACCCCTCTATGGTGGAGTATAATACAATGTTGAGGTAAAAGACACAATGAGCCACAAATAAGACACAATGACGTAAATAAAGAAAAAACACAAATTAAAAGGACACAATGATCTAAACAAAACAAAAATTCTTAAATCTACAATTAAAAATCAAAATCCTAAATCTCATACTGTAGAGTTTGACGAGACTGTTCCAATGCCGCTTGAATGCATTCATTCGGAGTTAGTTTGATACCCTTTCTACGACTTTATGTTTTTAGGAGACTACATAAAAAAACTATAGCTATACTTTTTTTTTTGAACGACTAACAGAATCCATCTCGAGCACTCTCAGGGCACCCACTAGACCAAACAGAGTACTCCAAGAGTAACCCGAGTCCACCACCAATTCTGAGGAAAACCCGGTAACCCACCCGCTTGTAGGCACGATGGTGAAATTACCGGTAAACCCCTTTTGGCTCAAGGATCAAACCTAAGTTTCCTTGGATCTTCTATCATTGCCTACCAGTGCCTCACTTTGCACCAAGTGACAGTTGAACCTTCATCTCCCAAGAGAAATGCAAGCCTTCCACCACTTGATCTAGAGACATTGGCGACTATAGCTATACTATATTCAAATTTAAATGAATAAAATTCTTGTTTTTATGGTGTATTTTTTTTAAATATTAATGTAAGAAAAGGTTATGGCCGTTTAAAAATTGTGAGGGTAGTTAGTTTTTTTATAAAGACGATAAAATTTAATTACTAACTAATTATTCATAATCTGGTTAAAGATGGAGTAAAAGTGTATAACATGAGTGAATTAAGTGTAGTTAGTGTTTGAAAGATTGATTTACCCTTATTTTAGAGTTGTACCTTATGCATTAAACTAAAAAAATATGAACTTTTGGGTATTTTAGAATGCCCTTCCCAAATGCATTATAATATAGTACAGATCGATGAATGGTTTGGTTTATTTAATATCGGGGTTTCAAGGGTACAAGAAAACCATTAAACCCGTTTTTTGTTAATTTGGTTTTCAGTCATTCGGTTTTTTTTTTTTTTCGGTTAAGTTTCGTCTGATTTTGGTTAAAGGTTCAATTATTGCTCATCCTAGACACTGTTACTCACTTAACATATCAAGTTTTTTAATTAAAAAAAACATAACAATATAATTCTTAAATTAAAGAGAATAAAATGCTCATGGTGTAGTTTTTTTTCTAAATGTTATCATATGAAAAGTTACGGGAGTTTAAAAAACACGAGGGTAGTTAGTTTAAAATAAAGGAAAAAATGTAAATATTAACTAATTATCTATACTTTTATTAAAGATGGGGGATTAAATTGTAATTAAGATGATGGGATTAAAGTTTCATTAGTTTTTGGAAAACTAATTTGCCTCATTTTATGTTGTACCATATGTATTAAAGAAAAAAAAAGTTCTCAACTTTTGGGTATATAAAAATGCCTTGTGAAATAGTCTCACAAAAGCAAGACTAAACGAACAAATAGACTAACTTAACACCTAGACCGTGAGGAGAAAATCGACTTGAACGGAATGGGAATGGTGCGTTGGTTGTGTGAAGGTGGTGGCTTGAACAACTACTACAAAGTTTCGATGAATAAGGAGTATCGAATTTGGAAACTATTTGAGGATGGAGGAAAATCTCAAAATACGAGGGTGAATGTTTAAAAAAAGACTGAGGGGCGGAATTTACGAAATAGCAGTTGAATTTTATTGCGTGATGATAAGGTTGGCTTGAATTTAGTAGTGTACTTTAGGGTTTAAATTTTTAAAACTATTTCCCACTTAGTTAAGTAAAAATTTTGCCGCCTATTAAAATTAGGAAGTTTTGTTAATATTTAACTAAAATTTTGTCACCCTTCTTTAAATTAGAATGATTTTTTACTAAACTTTTAAATTAAAAAGTTTTGCTAATATTTGATTAAGTGTAAAGAAAGTGTTTAATCAAATATTTGACAATTGGGTTATCACCCATGTGTTACACATGCTAGAGCATTTAATTTACATAAAAAAGAAATTTAATATGTCACATCAATAGTTCTATAAAAATAAACCATCAACATCAATACTTACCTCTGATATAAACATAAATCTATAAAAGGGATCTTCTGCCATATACAGAAGCTTCCACCGCTCAATTAATTGTTCTGCCCGCAAAAAGTATCTTCCACGTTTAAAAACATGTTTGATGACTAAATTCCCCTTACAAAGATGCAAAAGTTTCATAGGTCAAGAGGACAAAAAGGCATACTTCTTTGCGTTTTTGTTGCACTTCCAATGTTAAAGGAACATCCATCCTTCAAGTAGTTGCTTAACTAATACATCAATATCTTTTCGGTTTGGTTATGTATGTCTTTTTCTCAGTGCATACAATTAATCATTTGATCTATATACCATAAATAGTGTCACAATTCATAGGAAGATATTAAGTTATTGTTACAAAAAAAAAATAACATTTATAGTCATTATTCCAGTTTCAAGTTATATTTCTTTCCAGTTTCAAGTTATATTTCTTTCAACTTTCAAGTACGTACATAAAACACACTTACAACCATAATTCCAGCTTCAAATAATATTTCTTTCAACTTTCTAAGTATGTACATAAAGCAATCTTCCTTTCAATATGATTACCAAAGAAAATTAAAAAAATGTAAATATTTTCTAAAAAAAGAAATTAAATCTAAAACAGTTCCCACAATTTTCAATTCATGACTTTACACTAACATTAACCTCTCACTCTGTAACACATCCAAAGTGTTGGATATAATTTAGTATTGCAATTTAAGGTCCAAATTTGAAAAACTATTCTCGCTTTGTTAACTATAAAATTTTGCCATTACTTAAAAAGTTTTTGTTGGTATTTAACTAAAGTTTCGTCACCCCTTTAAATAAGAAAATTTATCTTGATATTTGACTAAACCTTTAAATTAGAAAGTTTTGTTAATATTTGTGTAAAGTGTAAAGAAAACGTTCAATAATATATTTGACAATAGTATATTTGAGTAAAGTATAAAGGAAGTGTTTAGTAAAATATTTGACAATAGGTTTAGTTTAAAACTTTTGAATGACTTTTGCATTGAATAAATTTCTATAACAAAACCAAACAAATCCTACAGTATCTGTTATTGAAAGAAGTTGATGCAGATTTTGGTGTGTATAGTTCGGTCGGTTTTGATTAATGATTTAGTTATTGCTTACCACTTTATACTCACGTATCTTTTATCTTAGTTGTGTGTGTGAGTGGTGACTTCAAATAATATATAATCCTAACATCAAGGAAACCATAGAAGAGTAGATGACAACAATGTAGCTTGTTAACTTTTTGGGATAACTTTGTATTTTTTTTAAACAAAAGAGTAATTTTAATAAAATACCAAAGTAACAAATTATAAACAAGTGGCAGGTAAACAGGCAACAAGCTGCGCCACAACCCTCTTTTGAATTGCAAAACCAAACCTTGTATATCTTTTTTATTTCTTAAAGCTTGTAAATGTAAATACTTTAACTAAACCTTGGATTCCTAAGTCGTAAACAACCAGAGCCGGCTATTGGGCCGGCCAAACCGGGCGACTGCCCGAGGCTCAAACAGTGCCCGAAAAGTTTCTAAAACGTTTTATATATTATAAATGCTTTAAACAGGTTTTCTTGTAACCTATTATAGCTCAGTTAGTAAGCGCGTTCTATGTTAACCTCCAAGTCCCCTGTTCGAATCTGGTATCTCTATTTTTTATTCAGTTATTCAGAGTTTAAAATGCTAATTGGATTTATTTCTTAAACAACAAGAAGAGGGGCCTTTGGTATATTGGTTCACTAATGAAACAATTATAGTATCGTGCAGTTTCGATCCCTCCCATTCCAACATTATTTTTTCTTTTTTTAATTAATTCCACATTAATATCGTGTATACAACTTGGTCAAATGTTGCAAAAACAATATCAATATTTACAAGCGCATCTGACAATAAAACAAAATTTCTCATATATCTTTATATATGTCATTTTAGTTTTAACTTAGCTATAGGTATACCTTTCGTCTATAAGTGACTTTTTATTATAAAACTAGTATTAAGCCCCTGCGTTGCAGCGGTTGTCGTAAATCTGTGTCAAGTAGTACCAATGCTATATCACTGTCAGTGACCACCAACACCAGAAAAACTCTTAAAACGATTTAAATAAAAACGGAAAAAAATAACGCCGAGCGAAAGCCGACGTAAAATCTTCGAATTACGCACGCTCGTTGCAGAGAAATTAAACCGAAACGTAAAATATAGAAAAAATAACTAAGTCAATGTAGGACCCGCACGTTGCAACAAACTTGTCAAACGAAGAAAAATAGATGTGTTGCGACGGACCAGTCAAACAGAATAAATATACGACAAAATGTTGAACCCCACACGCACGTTGCGGTGCGTTAACTCACAAAATTTAGAATGAAACGAAAAACTTGGGAAAGATGAAAAGTATAGTGGATCAAAACTGAAAATAAAAAAGAGTTAGAATTAAATTTGAAAAGATGAAAAGTTTTGGCTTAAAAGTAAAAAAATGTCTAAATTGCAAAAGAATAAAACTTTAGGGGTTAGAAACAAAAATTATTTATTAATCTTAGATAAAGATAAGGATAAAGATAAGTGATATCTATATATTAGTTATTAATATTAATATTAAAAGAAATATATTAAACAAATATAAATAAAATTTGTAAGGTTGAAGGAGA
This sequence comes from Scalesia atractyloides, assembly GCA_947069175.1. Lineage (NCBI taxonomy): Eukaryota > Viridiplantae > Streptophyta > Magnoliopsida > Asterales > Asteraceae > Scalesia > Scalesia atractyloides. The sequence continues at coordinate 74,621,879 of CAMTDV010000017.1, forward strand.
GAATCTCATATGGCATTATTTGGAGTCTTTTATTATAAGTTAGATGTAGGAGTAAAATATAAGAATCTGATATGTCATAATGTAATATTACGACATTAGTATACTATATTTTATTTGTACTTATAAAAACCTCTTGGGCATAAAATTTATTATTTATATCAAGTACCCGTACCGTACAGCACCGAACGAAACCAAAATTCGATCAATACCAATTATAGGGAGGGGCCCAAATTTTTTGTTTCACACGAGGCCTAATTTTTTTTTATCATTCTCGGGGACGTCTCTGTAAACAACTTTATGATATTTTCAAATTCTTCTAGTATGTACACAATTTATATTTATATTTATACATACTACAAAAGGAACGTTTAACTTGTTATAACTTATCCTTAATTTATATAAAGCTAGTTGAACTTGAACTTAGTTTATCAAACATATTAACCTGGATCTTTTATTTCCAAATTTTCAAATAATATATTTCTACAACATACATCCAAATTTTCAAATAATATATTTCTACAAAATACTTATATTTCTATAAGAAATATAAAAATAGCATAAAATTACACAATAAAGATTTTATACAAGTTCATTAGTATTTTTTGTATTTTATGATATAAGCATTTGATATTAAATGATCTCTAATTATAAATACGAAAAAGTAATTCGAGTTTAAAGTTACTAAAAAAATAATAAATGAAGAAAATATGTTTAAACTTAGAGAAAATGGCTACAAATTATGAAAAGTTGTAGGACCAATATTCTTTAAAGCAAAGTCATAGTGATTTTAGTGGCTTTACATCGCATCTATTCCAAAGATTGGATTGATTGTTCCTGCAAAATTTAAACGATAATTGGAATAAAATATTCACCAAAAAATACAAAAATTTCAGAAAACTTGATTAATTCATCTTCTTTCTCCTCTTATATCTCTTTTAGTATATATAATAGTGTGAATGACTAGACTCTAAAGGGCCAGTCTATTGGTCTCATACCTTTAACAAATAAGTAAGGGCTTTAGCCCCAAAAATTACGCTTATATTTGGCCTAATTTCGTTTCCTCACATATGCTATTTGTTTTTTCCACATTATTTTAAATTGTTTGAGGTTTTGTTGGAGGAACAATGATTACATAGAAATAAGAATACTAAGTGTGACAAGCTTTCCAGAAATAGAAGTATCATAGTTCTATCAAATAAACCAGCTGTAGTGCTGAACGACCCACAAACAGTAGCCCTGATAAACGATCCAATTGATCACACCGGCCTACACAAACTGCCTAAAAAATATTATCGGTTCTTCTCTGTTTGCTTGGAGACTAACCATCCTAAATCGGCAAGTAATAATTGGTGATTTCATTCTCGATCGTTTAACATGCCTCAAAGAATCCCCCACGCTCGAGGAAACTATGATCACAATGCTAGATAAACTCAACCTACTTCTTCCCATCACCGTCACATCTACTACTCAAAATTCAACAAACCACGAAAAATCTCACCCCAACTCAACAAACAAGCGAAAATCACTATCAGTTTACTCAATGTCATCGCCAAAACAGTTGAGGCTAGCTCGCCTAACAATTCAGAATCATCAAGCCCAATTCCAGTTCATCAAAGACAATGACCCGCCACCAGTAACCAACCCCCGACCACCAAAAATTGTCCTTCCCACCTTGACTGGTCTAATCCACTCGTTTTAATTTTTCAAGCCAACAATTACCACCTGATGTAACATTCTAAATAGCCAAACAATCACCTTAGCCGTTTATTCACCGGAAACGCATTAAGTTGGTACAAACACTAACAAAAATGAGGGTCTATGTTTCCGCCATCTTGAAAAATACTTTTCCGGACATAAGTGCAGAAATTCTTAATTATAGTCAACAACGAAGACAAACAAAACCGACGACAACACAACCATATGTATCCAAACAATGATTATCATTAAGTGATTTCTAGACTCGTATATCTCTATTCTCGTTTTGTCAGAATTTTATACTAGTTATACTTTCATACACTACAGAACAATTTTTTTTATACTAAGATTGTTTGATGGATCCTTGTAATTTGATGGGACATTAGTAGATTTCTTTTGCTGCAAAATTTATTTAAAGCTTAACCTTTGAAATTTTTGGTTGTACTTGAATCACATTCACAATGGAGTCCCACAAATTCATAAGCAAATGACATGGTTCTTTCTGATTATACATTTTTGTTAATTAACATTTGAGAACCAGTTTTACCATGGAAACAACTTATATCATTTTTAAGGTTTTTAAATTTTTAGGAGTCCCCTGTCAAGTGAACCTTTTAAATGACTAAACCGTTTGATGTAATTCCCGTCCTCAAGCCAATGAGGCGGGTCCGGCCAATCTCAACCAGTTTTACCATCCTTTTTATGGTTTTTAAATTTTTAAGAGTCCCCTGTCAAGTAAACCTTTTAAATGACTAAACCGTTTGATGTAATTCCGATCCTCAAGCCAATGAGGCGGGTTGGGCCAATCTTGAGCAATGGGGCGGTTCAAGTTGGGCCGGACCAAGTCAACAAGTTGGCTGGGTTAATTAAGCGTTATATAATTACTTTGATACACAAGTTGGTGGATTAAGTAAGGGATAATTATCAGTCTTTTAATTATACGAGTTTTTTAATCATCTAGCTAATTCTAATTGTGTTTGGATTAGGATTACTTGTCTAGCAAGTTAGGCTAGTTATAAATAGATTATTCGAGTTCTGATTTCATTAACAAAGAAGTTGTGTGTTTGCCTTCCAACAAAAAAAATCAACAAAAGAAGTTGTGTGTTTTTAGTAAACCAATATTTGTATTTGACGCTTTGTGAGTGAAACGATGTTCAAAATATAGTCAGTATATTATAGGATCTAATTCATGATTGAATTTTTCCTTATATTTTCTAAATTTTGAAAATAAAGACCTGTCAATGATTTTGAACTTTGCCTGAGTTTTATTATCATTTGGTTTGTTATTTTAAATGCTGACTATTTTTTACCACTTAGTTATTCAGAGTTTCAAATGATATGCTATCACAAGCAAAAAAAAAATTACATAAAGACCAAAACATGATCAAACTATTTTTGGTAATGGAGATTTACTAAAAAGTAAAAATTGGAAAGCATAATATACATTGGGTGTAAGTAACGAGGTGTTGAGTACACGTTTTTCCAAAACTATTGTATATTCAGTAATCAAGGAACAACGGTTTCAAGGGGGCAACACCCCCTTTGGAAGGAGTTCTGTTACATTAAAGTTGCTTTAGTGTAAATCATACCAGCTTTGTAGGTGATGTGCTCGTAGAGTAACATGATTTATATATGCAATTAATGGATTTATATTGTAGATTATATAAGATCATGGTATTTATTCATTAATATTATGAATTGTAGGTTTAGATGGTATTCCTGAAGAATTTGGATGAAAACTTGAAGAACAAGACAAAACTGAGCAAAATAGTCGGTAGGGAAGAAGCTGAACTTAAAACGAGCATATCTTGAGCTAGAAAATGAATTACGAGGGTGTATTATATATGAATCTTGACTGTTTCGACGAGACGAATCCAAATATAGGGTTTTAGGCCATATTTTTAAAGGTACGTGAAGTACTCTCTAATATGGGTACGGGTTAAACTGAAACAATTGTTATAATTGTTATGAGTAGTTTAAAACAAAATAATTCAATCCAATCTTCTCAATTTCTTAAAACCAAAATCCTTTATCATAATGTGTAATGACCACATTGATGAAGACTAATACCTACTTGCTAAACTAAAACAATTGTTATGAATGAAAACTGGTAACTTTTAATGAAAACTGGTAACCTTAGATAATTTGTTATTCGACAACTGTACCATCATTTAGTTTGGTTCAATAGTAGTTTTTAAAACATTAGTTATAAATAAACAACTTTTACTCAAAAACATACATAATAATTTTTTAATCAAGAAAACTAAATGTGTTTTTTGTAGTTTGAGATCGGAAGTGTAGTGTAGTGGAGATACTATGTGGACAAGCATATGGAGCTCGTCAATATGAAATGTTTGGTGTTTGTCTTCAAAGATCAACCATTCTTTTAATGGCCACAACCATTCCTCTTATGTTTTTCTACATCTTTTCCGAACCGCTATTGCTTTTGATCAGTCAATCGCCAGAAATCGCCAAGCACATAGGGGTTCTAAAACTGAAGATGATGAAGACCGCATCAATGCATACGGGTTTTTTATTCAAGGGGGTTAAGTGGGTTCGTGTAATGACATAAATGCCCCTCATGTGAGGGGCATATGACCATCTTTTAACCTTTTAATTGGAAGGAGTTTGTAACGAGGGCCTAAATAGTTAGATAAATTGACGTTGGGGGCACATATGTTAAACGATTCATTTTTGGGCTAATAGGCTAAAAGTGATATAACTACAGGGACCAAAATTATAATTTACTCTATGACGAAAATAGGATTCTAGTCCTTCGATTTCCTATTAGTTGGCCAGATTGGCCCAGGCCCATATGCATGAGAAAAGGTGCACAATATCGGATTTTAGGCCAACTAGGTTGGATTAAGAATCTGTTAGATTTTGGTCAAAGGAAGTCAAAATCGGATCAACCAAAAAGCGATTCCAAATTGAAAATTGGTTTTTAGCGAAAATAATCCAAATCTGTTTGATTTTAATCTTTTTCAGTGGATATGTTCTTAAACCTTTTTAAAACTAGCAGATTAGATCGGTTTCACCCAAACCAGCTTTTGGATCAATTTAAGAACTGGTTTATGACCGGGTCCGGTTTCATTGTGCACGTCTAGAAAAACCAATGGTTAACCAACTTAATTAATAATGTTTAAATTTATTAGATCATCATTTTTTTTTAACCCACGACAATGCTTGCAAGAGCTAAATAACGAAAACTCTTATTTTAGATTATATCATACTCGGTCCAGCCCGACCCACACTCACCCTTACTTTTGATCATAAAATTCTTTTATTTGCATAATCTTTGTTCCACTATTTGTCATTTAAATCCTGAGAGGACATTGATTAAGAAATCATTCATCGCGATATTAGAATAACCCTTATTAATCTCGACACTTGCTCTTATCAATATCCTTAATTCGCTTTCTTTTTTCATCATATCTTCACCTTTTCCACCTTCACTTTTATCCAACACCACATTGATCGTCCTACTCACATTCTCTTTATTAATCGTGCTATGCACCCCTCGTGCTAATACCACGCAAACACCCAACTCCTCTAACAACATCTTCGCATTAAACTCTTGCTCCGACGCCAATGGCCACCCAATTAGTGGCACCCCTTGGCTCAAACTCTCCATACAGAATTCCAACCACAATGTCTCAAGAATCACCGATTGAGCAATCGCAAAGTATCTCTAGCTGAGGTGCCCAATTATGCACCACTAATCCTTGTTTTCCAGTTATATCCTCGAAACCAGTAGGCAACCATTCTGGTCGAAAAGCCCTTTTTATGTCGAACCCGATTGGTGGCCTAAGTACCAAATAAAAGACTTCTTGCTATCTTCCAACCTTTTCACTAATTCCATCATTTGAGTCTTAGATATAGTGTTCTCAGACCCAAATGAAATATAAAGCACTGAATCGGTAGGGTGCGAGACTAACCATTCGATGCATGCCGAGTTATTTTCCGGATCTATGACCAATATTACCCGAATTCGTATCCAAACGCATATTCTTTTTTAAAATTTTAGATGGGATAAGGGGACCAATACACCAAAGAAGGAGTTTTATGTCATTTCACAATACCTCCAACCCCAATGTTTACATATCTTCAACCGTGCTACATAACCAACCATTAGATTCAAGAGAAAATGATATTTGCGATTGGAAGAATCTTGAAAACTCATCGTCAAGAGAAAATACATACATGTTGCACCCAAAGTGTGTAAAACGGTAAATGGGATCGAGTATACTCACGGTTTGTGTATTTCCACAAAAGTGAGTTGACGAGTTGATGCTTTCGAGTGATTAGAGTACCGCCGAGTTGTCCTATAAGGATGAATGAGGTGTATGAGCTTGATGGAGTTTGGATTTGGAATGCAAGATGTTTATCTGGTATCAAAATACATAAAACTTATCTTTGACGAAATTCCTGAATTTGGACACCATAGTGTAGTGTTCTTCATAGGTGTAAGTTTGCCTATTGGAAGTCTAAATTTCAAGGAGTTCACTCAAGATAATTTAACCATGTTCCTCATGACATCAAACCATGGATTGGTTTGGTTACTTTGTAGTTATATATATACATATATTCATATAGTTTGTTAGTAGTCCAAGTGTTAGTTAGTCAAGTATGGTCATGCATGGGTTGATGAATCCATTAACCCGAATGTTCACCAATATACAAATCATCACAAGGATGATTCAGATGGTCATTGACAATAAGAATATAGAATTATTATATCTAAAACAACCAAGTGAGCTAGCAATATGCGTGCATCCAAACATAGAAAGTGTTTGGGGATGTGATGCAGCCTTGTCACTTTGTTGGAAATTGTTTTAAGATGTAGTAATATGAAGATAAACTAACTAATCAAGAAACTGAGGTAGTGGACTCATAGTTGGAAAGCCAAGGCTTCCATTGGTTCACACTTTGCCAAGAACACAAGTCTTACAATATTGAGAATTAAGACTTGGATTTGGTCTCAACATTTTAAAGGTTGTTTGAACCTTTTTGGGAAGTAGCTAAGTGAGGTTTTTAGGCCTTTAATCCTTTGGAAATCCACTATGCACAAGCCCCACAACCATGAGTTTGATTGGGAGAAACAAACATAATGTAAAAGTCTTATGAAAGCAGATTTTTATAATCCAATTTGGACATCAAATATGGAGTTGCACCACCTTGTTTCACTATGGTGAACCTTGGGTAACAATCCTTGATGTTATCCAAGTAGTTTGAAGCAAGAAAAAACAAGAGAAAGAAGGAAGAAAGGTGTTCAAATTCACTGATATGAACACAACTACAATCTACCAAGAACATGAAGAAATGGAGATAATTTGATGTTTTGGAAGTGTTTAAAGTGTTTGGAAAGTGTTTACGAGTGTATGGAGGCTCCTATCTATAACGGGGTTGATTAGGGTTAGTGTTAAATGAGTTAGGAGGTGATTGAAGGTAAAAAAAAAAGGTGGATTGACCTCTCCCGCGCGTCACTGGGGAAGACCTGGATTCTCCTGCGTGGCGCCTAGGAGTCCAGTATTAAAACGTTCATTTTTGGCCCCTGAACTTTGTAATTATGTTATTTTATGTCATAAACTTGTATTTTAGCCCGTTTTTAAGTAATCGAAGTGTATCTAAGTATCGTATAAATACCGTGCAATGTATGAATGATGATTAAAATGTATGCGAAGTCTAGGTTGTGTGTACATGTGTATCCAAAGTGTGATTGCGTATCAATACGAGTATAACAAGTATAAGTGTAATAATGAATTTTCCATTACGGTCAAAGCCTCGGATTACGAGATTGGAATTAAAATACAAATACAAGATGAATACAAGTTTCTAAAAATAGAAATGTGAATACAACTTTCTAACTAAGGAAAGTACAAAAAAGTGGAGCGTTATAGATAAAATCCGAACAGCTTCGGCGCTTACGAAGAGGGACATTATCACTAATGATCTAGACTGCCTTTTATGCAACTCCTGTGAGGAAACAGTGGATCGCCTGTTCACTTCTTGTTGGATCGCTTCGGCCATTTGGAACCACCTTAGTGTCTAGTGTCGTATGGCAAATTTCTCTGTATTTTCGCTTCTGGATCTGATAGAATTGCATAACCATATCGGTTTAAAAGAACCAGCCAGAACGCCTTTCAAGGGATTGTTTCGTTGGATGTTAGAGTATCTGGAGAGCAAGGAACATGCTTAAATTTTTGGGTAAAGTGGTAAAGATAGAAGATATTATCTCGGAGATCAAATCGATAGGTTTCTTATAGTTTATAAGTAGATTAAAGTTAAAGTTGTTTCTTGGGAGAATTGGTGTAAATTTGTAATTATGTAGTGTGTTGTGTTGTACCGCCCCGTTTCATGGGTTTGGTTGATGTTTTTTAATGAAGTTAACCTTAAAAACAGTAATTATGTAGCATATTAACTTTTTCATAAAAATTTAGGAAAAGAAATTATATAAATACTATAAATGTTCGTTTTGGTGTAATTATTTTTTAAAATATTATAATATTATATAGATGTGCGTGTACGTCTAAGTTTACAAAAGATACCATTTGTTGACTAGTGTGGCCACACCATTTACAAATTTAAAACTTTTACGAATATGTTCTATGTGAGAAATTAGTTACTTTTGTTATAAATCTGGTACTGATAAGAATTCGCAAAATAATCTGAAACAGAAACAAAAGAAACAGTTAACGTGAACCGGGCTTGTGTTTGACACAATCCCCTTAAACAGATTCGCCGTATGTTCCCAGGGTACGCCGGTTCGAAACAGCAACCGAGTACTGCCGGACTTGAACACTTGCCTGAAAGAAAACAGGAATATGCTGCAACAGAGATCGAGAGAGAAGAGAAGAGATGGTTGTTGTGTTTCAACTGAGCAGCCTTGATCAGTTTATATAGCCACAAAGTTGTAACCGAAATCAACCGATTATTGCAGAGAATTAAAACGAAATATCGATTATTATTGAATCAGTTTCAAAACTGATGAGCTGATCATAACCAAAGATCACAATAATGATTATTATCATTGCGAATAATCATTTTATTTCAGTTTCAAATCCCGTTCAAAAAGAATAACGGTTATAGTCTTGAATGCAAAAACCGCCTCACGCGAGCCCGGGTTTTCGGAGCTGCATTCGTGTCCGCAGGACGTGCGGACGTGCGGGCGTACACGAGCTCTACTAAATCCGGTTCCAAATTTTGCACCCCCCCTGCGCGCTCCCGCGTAGGAGCTTTGGTAAAACTATACATAAAGTTATATCACTTAGGTAAATGGATTACCTTATAAATAACTTTCAATTTTGTCTCCCCACCAATGTGGGACAAATGCTTTTACCAATTAAGACATACATTCACACACCCAAATTTCCAACAATCCTCCACATGAATGGAGGTCGATCTCAAAACAACATTTTCCCATTAGATTTCAGCAGTTGAGTTTTGCATACGATAGGTAGGTGTTACCCTTTGAACCTTCGCTCATGAAGTGCACTTAGCCCACTGGTTCTGAGTAGACATTGATGTCTTTGAACTCGTTTGTCATTTGTGTAGACGACAATACACTTCACACAAGACTCTCCCTGACAAAGTCAAGTCCTAATAGTTATGTTCGTTATGGTCATGAACATGATGCCTGGTTCTGCGAGAGCCATAGGTATTGTGTCCCTATAGTAGCCTTCGAAGCGACCCCACTTCTCTCTCACATAGGTGATTCACTATGTACATTTTACATTAGTCGAATCATTAAAAGCCATAGGCTTAGCCTCACACTTGTCACTTTTAGGAATGGACTAGGAAGTTTACTATGCTTTACAATAAACTCCCTTTTATGTAGATGTAGGGTTGTTCCCCCCACAGTGACCTCACTAATTCATACAATTAGGTTTTCCTATTGAACTCAGCTCTTGGGGTCTCCAGTCTATTGAGTTAGGTTTCCATCATATGAACTTATATTTTCAAGGGCTTCAGTCCCATTCCCATAGACGACTTCTGTACTAACTCTCTACTTAGGCTTTTGTTGTTATCCTTTGACCTCACGTAGTCAACAGTGATAATTCCTGTAGAGATTAGTTGTCGTATCGTATTATGTCTACGTCTGATATGTTTGTTCCTACCATTATACATTGTGCTACGAGCTCTGCCAAGTGCCGATTGGCTATCACAATGTATACAAATGGCCAATGCCGGCTTAGGCCATCTTGGTGTATCCTCAACAAATTGACGTAGCCACTCTGCCTATTCACCTGCTTTATCTAAAGCGATGAACTCTGATTCCATCATGGATCTAGCGATAAACAAACAGCACCTCCAAGTGTGAATACATACCCACTTGTTGCTCTGGAATCATTTATGTCAGATATCCAATTTGCATCGCAGTGTCCTTCTATAACTGCTGGATATCTGTCATAATGCAACCCGTATTCCCGAGTATATCTTAAGTAGCGAAGCAACCGAGTGATACAGTTCCAATGCATTGAACTTGGGTTGCTCGTGTATCTACTTAGCTTGCTCACAGCATATGCTATGTCGTGTCTAGTACAACTCATGAGATACATCAAGCTACCAATAATTCTTGAGTATTCCAACTGGTTTACAAGTTCACCTTTATTATTGGCTAGATGTTGACTCGTGTCAAGTGGAGTTCTAGCCTCATTAGAGTCATTTGCATTGAACTTCTCAAGAATTTTGTCCACATAGTGGGATTGACTTAAAACAAGTCCACTTTGGGTTCACATGATTTTGACCCCCAAAATCACATCCGCAAGACCCATGTCTTTCATGTCAAATCTTGCCTTTAGCATGTTCTTTGTAGACTTTATGATTTTGTCATCACTTCCAGCAATGAGCATATCATCTACATATAGACACAAAATGACATATCTATTAGATGTGTCCTTCACATACACACACTTGTCACATCATTGATTTTGAACCCAGCATCAAGCATGACATGATCAAACTTTTGGTGCCATTGTGTTGGAGCTTGTTTCAATCCATACAAGGATTTTACAAGTTTACACACTTTCTTTTCTTACCCAATAGCTGTAAAGCCTTCAGGTTGCTCCATATAGATTTCTTCCTCTAGATTTCCATTCAGGAAAGCTGTTTTCACATCCATTTGGTGAACTTCCAAATTTCTAATGGCGGCAATGGCAAGCACCAACCTGATGGATGTTATTCGCGTAACTAGCGAATATGTATCAAAGTAATCTAAACCTTCTCGTTGCTTATATCCTTTGATAACCAACCTTGCCTTGTACTTATCGATGGTTCCATCTCGCTTCATATTCTTCTTGAAGATCCATCGATATCCTAGTGGTTTACATCCTTGAGGAAGATCCACTAGTTCCCAAGTATGGTTTGTTAAGATAGAGTCTATCTCACTTTTGATTGCCTCCCTCCACTGAGGTCCTTCTGAGGAATGCACCGTTTGTTGGTACGTTTGAAGTTCATCTTCTACCATATAGGTAAGAAACTCAGGGCCAAAGGATTTTCAGTCCTTTGCCGTTTGCTTTTCCTGATTTCAACTTCATCAGTCTTAGATTCTTCTCGATGTTCATCGTTTTCAACCTCATGCTCAGGAACACTTTCCTCAACCGGTCTAGAAGAACTCGGTTCACCTTTATCTAAGAAAGGGAACACATGTTCAAACCATGATGCATCCTTAGATTCCATAATGGTGCCTTTGCATATTCCAGGGTTCTTAGAATCATGCACAAGAAAACGATAAGGACCATAAGGACGAGTATCCAATAAATACACAATCTACTGTTTTAGGTCCAATTAGTAGCCGCTTTGGTGGTGTGACTACCACCTTAGCTAGGCACCCCCACACTTTCAAGTATTTATATGGTGGAATCTTTCCCGTCCATAATGCATATGGACTTACATCTTTTTTCTTATTGGGTATCATGTTCAACACATAATTGGCCGATAAGATTGATTCCCCCCACATGTTTTGGTTTACACCAGAACTTATCATCATGGCATTCATCATTTCTTTCAAAGTGCGGTTTTTCCTTTCCGCTATACCATTCGATTGCGGGGAGTAAGGAGCCGTGAGTTCATGTATGATTCCATTTTTTGCACACACATCAATAAAAGGTGACACATATTCACCTCCTCGGTCGCTCCTTACGATTTTGATTTTCCGATTTAGTTGATTCTCAACTTCGGCTTTGAACAAGATAAACTTATCAATAGCCTCGTCCTTACTCTTAAGTAAGTACACATAGCAATACCTTGTACTATCATCAATGAACGTGATGAAGTACTTGTTCCCACCACGAGTAGGAATTTCTTTTAGATCACACACATCAGTGTGGATCATCTCGAGGGGTTCGGTGATTCGTTAGACCTTTTTGAAGGGCGATTTTGTTTGTTTTGCTTCTACGCAAGTTTCACATTTATTATTTGAGTCGATATCGAATGTTGGTATGCAATCAAGTTTAATTAAACGACGAATGGAATTATAATTAACATGACCTAGTCTACCATGCCAAATATTAGAAGACTCAATCAAGTAAGTAGAACTAGTAGCGTTTTCATTCATTGCGTTCACAACCATTACATTGAGTTTGAACATTCCATTGAGGGCATAGCCCTTACCAACATACACATCGTTTTTGGTCAACACGACCTTATCCGACTCAATTACCATTTTGAACCCAAACTTGTTCAATTGCCACCCCGACACGAGGTTCTTACGGATTTCTGGAACATAAAACACATTGGACAATGTGAGCTTTTTCCCAGAAGTCATCTTCAACACCACGTTACCCTCGCCTTTAATTTCAGCCGTCGCGGAGTTTCCCATAAAGACCTTTTCGCCATTCGTCACCTCCTTGAAGGTGTTGAAAAGGCTTTTGTCGGAACACACATGACGGGTAGCCCCCGTATCAACCCACCAATCCTTGTTGTTTTGCCCAACCAAATTAACTTCGGTCACCAAAATCGAGAGATCCATGACCATGGCAACAAGGTTCTCGACCTCATGAACCATGTTCACTTGTCGAGCATTTTCCTTCTTCGGAAGCTTGCATTGATTGGCCTTATGGCCTTGCTTTTGACAATTATAACAAGTTCCAAGGAACTTCTTTTTCCCAACTCCTCCCTTAGGACCAAGGTTGGAGGGTTTCCCGTGACTTTTCTTTCCACCGTTTCCACTGTCCTTGGTTTTTCCCTTAGAAGATTGACCATGTTCAACAAGGTTGGCCTTCACTGTTTCGGCACCATCAACCCTTTTCAAGGCTAACTTGTTATCTTCTTCAATACAAAGACGGACAACAAGATCTTCAATGGTCATCTCTTTTCGCTTATGCTTGAGATAGTTCTTGAAATCAACCCAACTTGGTGGTTGCTTTTCAATCATCGCGTCAACTTGGAATGTCTCTCTTGCACCATTCCTTCCGCATGGATATCATGAAGAACAACTTGTAGTTGTTGGACTTGACTCATGACAGTTTTGGTGTCTATCATTTTAAAGTCTAAGAACTTAGCTACCACAAATTTCTTAGTGCCCGCATCTTCGGTTTTGTATTTTCGATCCAAAGATTCCCACAATTCTTTGGTGGTTTTGGCTTTACTATACACATTGTATAGCGTATCCACCAAACCGTTAAGAATGAAATTGCAGCACAGGAAATCCGAATGCTCCCAAGCATGCATCACGCTCACAGATTGAGCGTCCATATCCCCTTCCTCAAGATAGGGTTTGGGTTCTTTCAAGAACCTTGCCAGATTCAACATGGTCAGATAAAAGAACATCTTTTGCTACCACTGTTTGAAATTCACACCATTGAATTTCTCAGGTTTCTCAGCATGAGACACTGCGTTAGGTAGTGGCGCAACCAAACCGGTTGTAACAGCAACAGCGGAAGTCATGACAGCAGTCACGACATTAGAAACAGCAGCGGTCACAGGCGGGGTTTCCATTCTGAAAGAAAACATAAGACAGGAACAATCTAGTAAAAAATCTGTTTAAGTTTGTTAGAAATCTGGTACTGATAAGAATTCGCAAGATAATCTGAAACATAAACAAAAGAAACAGTTAACGTGAACCGGGCTTGTGTTTGACACAATTCCCTTAAACAGATTCGCCGTCTGTTCCCAGGGTACGCCGGTTCGAAACAGCAACCGAGTACTGCCGGACTTGAACACTTGCCTGAAAGAAAACAGGAATATGCTGCAACAGAGATCGAGAGAGAAGAGAAGAGATGGTTGTGGTGTGTTTCAACTGAGCAGCCTTGATCAGTTTATATAGCCACAATGTTATAACCGAAATCAACCCATTATTGCAGAGAATTAAAACGAAATATCGGTTATTATTGAATCAGTTTAAAAACTGATGAGCTAATCATAAACGAAGACCACAATAATGATTATTATCATTGCGAATAATCATTTTATTTCAGTTTCAAATCTTGTTCAAAAAGAATAACGGTTATAGTCTTGAATGCAAAAACCGCCTCACGCGAGCCCGGGTTTTCGGAGCTGCATTCGTGTCCGCAGGACGTGCGGGCGTACGCGAGGTCAACTAAATCCGGTTCCAAATTTTGCACCCCCCCTACGCGCTCGTGCGTATGAGCTTTGGTAAAACTAGACATAAAGTTATATCACTTAGGTAAATGGATTACCTTATAAATAACTTTCAATTTTGTCTCCCCACCAATGTGGGACAAATGCTTTTACCAATTAAGATATACATTCACACACCCAAATTTCCAACAACTTTCACCTTTTATAAAAGTCAATTAGCCATTTAATGCCTAATAAAGATTACAACCCAGTTAAAGTTTTGAAGTTCTACACATTATGACCCATTCCATCGCACTTTAATGATATGATGAAAATATGATCCTAACGCTTTTCTTTAGTTGGTCCAAACACATATGTTTGGCAAGGAGCTTATAGGAGTTTCTAGCTTTAAGCTTTTAAGAAAAAGCTCCTAATTCATAAAAAGCCTTGTTTGGTTGAAGGAGCTTGAAACTTTTAGGTTAGGAGCTTGAAGTTTTTGGTTAAACGCTCCTACTAGTAGCGTTTAGAAGGAGCTACAAGCTTTTAGGGAAAAAATGACCATTTTAACCTCTAAGGATAACAAACTTTTTAATGTACTAACCCTTTAAGGTCCATTTTGGTCATTTTATACATTTTGTTAAAAACTCCAGCTACTCTGCCAAACACCTAAATATTTTAAAATGCTACAGCTACCAACTACCAGCTTCCAGCTTCCAGCCACCAGCTACTTTTGCCAAACATACCCATAAACATGAAAACCAACATAACCAAACAATTAGTTACCTATAATTTGTTCCACGAACCTTTTTTTAACCAAAAGCAATCCATTTTTCAAATAAGTTGTAGGCACAAACTTATCTTATTTGCATCAATTTAATCCCATAAGAAGTCATTTATATTCGGAAGGAACAGTGGCTAAAAAATCATTCATCACGGTGTAAGAAGAACCCTTATAAATCTCGACACTTGCTTTATCAATTCCCCTAATTTGCTTGCTTTTTTTTTCTCATATCTACGCCTTTTCTGCCCTCACTTTTATCCAACACCATATTGATCACGCTACTTACCTCCTCTTTGGTAATCCTACTATCCACCCACCTCGTTAACACCACGCAAACACCCATCTCCTACACCAACATCTTCGCATTATACGCTTGCTCTCCCGCCAATGGCCAACCAATCAAAAGGCTTAAAGTCTCCATCACAGAATTCTAACCGCAATGGCTTAGAAAAGCACCGGTTGACCGATGACATAGTATCTCAACCTGAGGTGCCCCCTTATGCACCACCAACCCTTGTTTCCCAATTCTATATTTGTTGTTACAACAGATATGAGACCAAGGATAGTGGATGGACTGGTTAGGCTAAAAGGCTTCGAGGGTTTCGGTTAGCCTAACGTAGGTCGTGGGGTCCTCCCACGTTTGTAGTACGTGGGGTGGATCACTTGATTATTGATCGCTTTTGATTCCAGATCGAAGGGAATTCGAACCGGAGTGAAGTTGCAAGCGAAGCAATGTTGTTTGAAGTGAAGAAGAGAAGCAAGTGTGTAACTTGTTCTCAAGAGAGGGAAGAAGATCAGAGAGTATATGTTAGCTCTACCGATCTGGTGTGTCCATGCAAGTGATTTAGAGCCGGTTCTTATAGGTGGGATACACTCCATAAGAGGAAGCTCGTAACCTGTGATCCGAGACTATAGTGGGGGAATTACCCGTTTAAGCGTTGAAGGCTTGTGACCTGTGGGCAAAAGCATGTTTTCTGTGCACATGTCTCCTTTTCGGCTGTGAGGGAGTTGGTCAAGTAATCAGGTGAGTTGACTGGTTGCTGTTCACATGCTTTTTGCTGTTCAACTGTGTTCACGGGTTATGAACCCTTTAGCCCTTTAACCTTTCAAGCGTTAATGTGTAAAATCCATTTTATTGAGGCTTGAGCTACCCCCGTCATCAACCCCCCAAGTCAGAGACTTTTGGGAAGTAATAACACTTCTGACTTTTGCACATTATTTCTATTTCTTAAAGGCTTCAAGGCTTGAATGGTTATTGCAGTTGAGATTTTTTAAATTTGAAATTTGACAAGACGGTTGACATGACAGGAGCAGTTTTGCAGGGGCGGTTTTAAAAATTGTCAGGTAATTATCACGCCTATTATTCTTTTAATTATCTTTTTTATTTAGAGATAAACATCAAACTCCTTCATTTCCCTTCAAGTTCCTCTCCATATCTTTCCTTCCTCCTTCCAGGTTAGTTTTCTTCTCTGCTTTCTTCTTTCGATTATTTCCGATGGGTGCTCGTAAGGATATGACCGTGAGTTTTTTCGCGTTTGACCCAAGAGGAAGTTGAGTCGTTTTGTCTTGAATGGGGTATAGGGTTAAATTTTAAACCGACTGCTCCGGTGATGGATGTTTCAATTGATCGGTGCCCGGCCGGTTCGATTGCTTTATATTGTTGCCATTTTGAGTTTTCTATCCTTCGTTATCCTTTTTTGTCATTTGTATTGAATGTTTTAGAGTATTGGCGTGTTTCTTTTGGCCAAATAAACCCGCAAGGTTTGGCTAGGGTTTTACACGTCGAGTTTTTGTGTCGAGCATGTGGTAATGATCCAACTTTGTGTCGTTTCACCGCTTCTTTCGCTTGGCGAAAAATGGTGATTGGTTTACATTTGAAGCGTCTAAAGCCGAAACTTGCTTGGTTTCCTCTATGGTCACCACTCTTTGTTCATGGAAAGATCGTTTTTTCTGGGTTTCGGATGAGATTGTCCCCTTTAAAATGGTTTGGAGGCAACCTGAAGCCGTTCTCAACGAGCCAGAACCCCTTGAGTCTGATTTGAATAGTTATTTCCTTAAAGCCATTAGGGCCTGTCCTTCGAGGATTCGTCCGTTCCCTGAACATTTGTTAGTTTTGTTGGGTGTTAGCAAATTGTGGGATAAAAAGGATCGAGATCCTGTGTTAATGAGGGATGGACAGGGTATGCGCTTTTATTGTTGTGTATTTGGATTTTGTTTTATCATCACTTGTTTACTTATACTTTTCATTTGGTTTTGTAGTTATGTCTGCACTAGACTTTGTGAAGAGTGATGACACTTCAGATGTTGTGTTTGGGGATGCCGCAGCCACACCTGGTGAAGATGCTGTTGCTAGGGGATCAGAGCATCGGTTCGAGGGTTCCGGCTATGTGAATGTGCCAAATGTCAAGGGTTTTACCAAAACTGCTGCTCCCAAGGTGTCCACTCGTCGTTCAAATCGGCGTTTGTTGAAACCTTCCGGGCCATCATCTTCCCTAGAGCATGTGGATCTTAGTGATGATCTTGAGACTGCTGTGGATCAGAGTCTTAGTGGGAATGTGGAGCATGAGCAAGAATTGACGGTTGCTAAGAAGAAGAAGTCTGTTGGCAAGAAGGTTGTGGTGCCCTTGATTCAGGGACCGTTAAGGAGGGTTACTGAAGGTTCAAGTGGTGATGAGGTTTATGTCCCCAATTGGAGTGTCAAGGTTGGAGACAGTTTCAAGGATCCTGATGTCTGTGCTGATGCCTTAGCCAATTTTGCCCCTCCTGGAGTTCGTGACTCCATTTGTGATATGGAGGGTGATGCCATACTTTCCAGGTTGATCCTTAGTTCTTGCAATCTTTCTGCCCTTTTAGCTGAGGGTGTTACTCATTTTAGGAAAGGGATACAGGAATATGCTGAATTTTCGAAGAAGAAGGATCAAATGAAATCTTCGATGGCTGCTATTGTTGGAATCTGTGTGCCAAAGACACATTAAATTGATGTGGCTAGTACGTTATGATCCAAGTCGGGTCATACCCAATAACAAGCTAGACAAACACTTATAATATTTATTTTTGATATGATCAAACAAATAAATATTAACACTTAAAATATTTAGAAAATGGTTTTCTAAATAATTGCACTTGGGAAACTAATAAATTATATGGATAATTTATTTTGAGAGAATATTTTATATTGTTATTTAATGAAATAAATAACATTATAAATAGTTGTGATACGTTGCATATGTCTTATAGCATGTGATGTTATATCTTTATAAAAGTTATAAAATTATAAGACTTAAAATGTTAAAAGAATTTTTTTTATAAAAAAAAGGTGGGCCGCCACCCCCCCCCCCCCCATATCTTCCCAAGGAATTTTTTGGTCCAATACATACATTTGCATGGCTAGATGGTCCTTGATTGGGTCTTGTGGGTGGCAATCTCTCAAAATCCTTTTAAGTGATTTTGTATGACAAAAAATAAAAAGGTGAACTTGAAAAAAAAACCCTAGGTTTTTGCTCTAAATTTTCGGCCAACATAAGGTTGTCCATGAGGTTCTTTCAAGTTGAATTTTCAAGTGCAAGAACTCAAAACTTGAGCTCCAAATTTTCATCCAAAGTGAGTTTGTCCAAGAGAGTTCTAATTTGAGTTTTAAGTGTAAAATCCTAGCAATCTCGTGGTGTTTGTTGGAAGGCTTGGGTAGACAAACTTGAGCTCTTCTCCTTTGAAGATTTTCATTCAAGAATTCTCATCATCTTCATCTCCTAACTACTTGAAAGGTAGTATTCTAAAACACCCTATGACTGTGTTTTGATAACATGCATGTTCATATATGGATCCGGGTTTTGGTTTTACATATAAAATGGGTTTTATATCTTGTAAGTAACATGTTTTAATAATTATTCCGCTGCGTTTTTATTTTATGTGGATAAAATAACTTTGCTAAACATGTCAAAACCCCAACAGTGGTATCAGAGCCAGGTTATATGAATGCATGCTTCAAAGGATTTAAAGATTTTGGGATTTTGGTTTTGTGGAAACTCTTTGACCGAAATTTTAAACATGGACTTTACTAACATGCATAAAGGTATCTTGAAACATTATGTCATATGGATGATATGTTTGTTTGGACAAAAAAACACATCCTTTCGGTTTTAACTTGGCCGAAAATTGGGTTACAAAAGGAAACCATTTTTGCTCTTGAATTTAAATATATATGTGGATATATATTTTGGTGTTCATAACCTAGCCATGACCTTGTGTTTAAATATGTTGAATGATTGTGATGTGATATATTTGATTATTTCAATGGAATTGTAATAATTAATTATCATTGTTCTTCCATTTGAAGATATGTACTTTATTTATTTCCATTTGGTATGTAAGTAAATAGATTAGTTGCATTTCTTTTACTAAAAAAATGTATTAGGATACTTTATTATAAAAGAAGATGCACACACAAAATGCGTTTTTGGTTTTGGCCAATTTTGGGCCTAAAGAACCTCATGGTTCTTAACGAGATTTTAGCCCAATAATCAAAACACATTTTGAAGCGCAAAGGAGTTTGAAGCTGAATTTAAAGTTCATTTGGAAGCCCAAAGAAAGTGGAGAAATCGCAACACAAAAGGAAGACTTGAAGCATTTGGATGCGGGTTCAAGTGGGAGTTCAACGACACATTTTTTGTGTCAATATTCACCCTTTAGGAAGGACCTTTTGGCACATTTGTTTCGGCTAACAAGTGTTGTGGCTATGGTTATGCATCTATTTTTATGTGTTATGCTTGTATGATTATTTATTTATGGTTGTTTGGATGATATTTGATATGCATGCTTAACAAACTAATAATCAACACCAAGCTTAAAATTGGTTCTTTAAAAATCATTAAAGTGGTTAATAAAATGGTTTTATTAAATTAATGATTTTATAATAAACTGGGTTTTATTAAATTCCCTAAGGTACCATGAATTTGAATGCATGCAAATGTATGGTACATAAAGTTTTCTAAAACTAGAATTTTGAAAAACATAAAATCCCTTTTATAAAACAAGTCAAACACCATCCTTTTACACAACACTCGAATTATTTGGGAATTCTTTGTGGGATAAAGGTCACCTAACCACTTGTATGTGTAAACTTACATGTGTGTGTAAGTAGGACGACTTGATTTGGAAACCATGTGATTAGGGTCACCGAAGCATGGCGTACAAAGGTGTTGATGGGATTAAACATGTCAACTAAACATAAAGATGTTTAACCGATCCCATATGGCTAGAAATTGCAAAGGGTTGCAATTGTCAAACGTTGACTACCTTGTTAAATTAAATAATGGGATAAAGGTCACCTAACCAATATTTAAATGTAACATTGGATTCTAAATTTTAATTATTAATTGTCTATAAGACATAAAAGGGTATTAATGATTAAAATTTAATAATATTGAAAATACTAAAATTAAACTTTGTTAAAATTTTGTAGATGGCCGCTAACAATGCAAAAACAATTACCCAAACGGTTCGTAACCTATCACTAAGAACCATCTTTGAAAAGGATCGTCTCAACCATAACAACTTCATTGATTGGTATCGAAACTTGAGAATCGTTCTCAAGCAAGAAAAGATATCTTATGTGTTGGAAGATCCTATTCCCGATGAACCTAACGTGGAAGACGAGGAGGCCTATAACGATTGGATTAAGCATACCGAGGACTCCATGCAAGCCTCTTGCCTCATGTTGGGAACTATGATTCCCAAAATTCAAAAGGATTTTGAACATCACGGGGCGTACGACATTATTACCCAATTGAAGGAAATGTTCCTTCAACAAGCTAGGATAGAACGTTTCAAAACGGTTGGGGCACTTCATGCATGTCGAATGGAGGAAACCCAATCGGTCTCAACTTATGTCCTTAAGATGAAAAGCCACATTGATCGCCTCGAAAGGCTCAACTGTCCCGTCTCTAAAGAGTTGGCTACGGAGTTGATCCTCAACTCTTTAACAAATAAGTTTGAGACTTTTGTTATGAACTATAACATGAATGGATGGGACAAGAGCATTGGTGAGCTTCATGCAATGCTCAAAACTGCCGAGGCAGGCATGGGTAAAAAGGTTTTACCCGTTCTAACGATCAATAATGGAGGCAACAAGAAGAGGCCTCACCCCGACTCCAAGACAAGTTTTGCTAAAAGGAAGGGCCACGTCAAAGGGAAAGGAAAAGGAAAGGTTAAAGCGGAACCCACGAAACCAAAGGAAAAGAAGCAAAAGGTTGCTTCGACTGACCCATGCTTTGAGCGTGGAGAGATATGACATTGGAGAAGAAATTGTCCAACCTATCTCAAGGAGTTGAAAAACAAGAGGGATGCGGGGCAAACCTCAGGTACAATCTTTATGATACATATTGACCTTAATGTTATTTCTTCAAACACATGGGTATTGGATACCGGATGAGGAACTCATATTTGCAATTTGTTGCAGGGGTTCAAAATAAATAAACATTACAAGAAGGGAGACATTAGTCTCTTCATGTGCAATGGAGCAAAGGTTCAAGTTGAAGCCCGAGGAGACTATGTTTTGAAACTTCCAAGTGGTTTGGAAATCACCTTGAAAAATGTTTTGTATGCTCCTAGTTTGACTAGGAACATTATTTCAGTTTCCCTCTTGCTACAATATGGTTTTAATTTAAAGTTTGTAAACAATGACATTGTTTTGATGAATGACATGTTTTACTTTAAAGCTATGCCTTCAAATGGTATTTATGAATTGGTTCATGGTAATACATCATTTGATAGTTCAATGTACCAAGCAATCACCAAGAAACTCAAATTAGATTTGAGTGATTCCTATCTTTGGCATTGTCGCCTTGGACATGTAAACAAAAATCGCATGCAAACACTTCGAAAGAATGGTCTTTTGGAAACAAATGAAGATGATTCATTTGATGTATGTGAATCTTGCTTACAAGGAAAAATGACTAAGGCACCCTTCAGTGGCACCTTTGAAAGGGCAAAAGACTTATTAGGTATCCTACATTCGGATGTATGTGGTCCTTTTAAGCCAATGACTAGGAATGGTGAAAGATGCTCCATTAGTTTTACCGATAACTATAGTCGTTATGGTTATGTGTACTTGATAAGACACAAAGATGAAGCGTTTGAAATGTTCAAAGATTTCAAAAGTGAAGTAGAAAATCAACTCAAGAAAACAATCAAAGTCCTTCGTACCGATAGAGGAGGTGAATACCTTAGTGATGCTTTTCAAGATCATCTTAGGAGTTGTGGGATTATCTCACAACTTACTCCACCTGGAACACCACAACGTAATGGTGTGTCTGAAAGGAGGAATCGAACTCTATTGGATATGGTCCTATGATGGCTAGAAGCACATTGTCTCTATCATTTTGGGGTTATGCTTTGCTCCCTGCGGCCCGTATACTAAATATGGCCCCAACCAAGAAAGTGGATAAGACACCTTTTGAAATATGGCATGGAAAGGCTCCATCATTATCATATTTGAAGGTATGAGGTTGTGAAGCAATACACCCCAAATAAATTAGAAGTACCATCCACTAAGTGTATCTTTGTAGGATATCCTAAAGATGATATAGGATATTACTTTTACGATCCAACAGAGCAAAAGGTATTTGTTGCTCGAAATGATAAGTTCTTGGAAGCTAAGTTCCTTATGGAAGGAACTAGCAGTAGAACAGTGGAACTTGATGAGGATCAAGAACCACAAGCCGATACACGTTTGGTTGATACTAGCACTCAATAAGAGGTTGTTGAAGAGGATCAAGTGGTTGATCAATGCACACAAAACGTTCGCAAATCTGGTAGAATTAGTCATCCACCCAAAAGATATGGATTTTTCATGGATGGATGCTACGTGGTAGATTCGGATGAACCAACCACATACCATGATGCAATGTCACAATCCGATTGTGACAAGTGGCTTGAAGCCATGAACATAGAGATCCAATCCATGTATGACAACCAAGTATGGGAATTGGTTGTACCACCTCTTAACTCCAAAGTAGTTGGAAGTAAGTGGGTTTTCAAGAAGAAAACTGATATGCATGGTAACTTGGATACTTATAAAGCGAGACTTGTAGCAAAAGGTTTCACTCAAACTCAAGGGGTTGATTATGATGAGACCTTCTCGCCCGTGGCGATGCTAAAGTCAATTAGGATATTATTTGCCATAGCTGCAATTATGAGATTTATCAAATAGATGTCAAAACGACTTTCCTCAATGGATATCTTAATGAAGATGTCTATATGGTTCAGCCTGAAGGTTTTGTCGATCCAAAACATCCTAACAAAGTATGCAAGTTAAAAAAAAAATCAATATATGGATTGAAACAAGCATCTAGAAGTTGGAATCATCATTTTGATGAAGAAATTAGGAATTTTGGATTCATCAAGAACGCCGATGAAGCTTGTGTGTATAAGAAGGCTAGTGGGAGCATCATCACTTTCCTAGTACTGTATGTCGATGACATTCTACTATTTGGAAATGATATTCCAACCATGGAAGGTGTTCAAACCTGGCTTGGAAGTTGTTTTTCCATTAAGGATCTTGGTGGAGCCGCCTATATTTTGGGAATAAAGATCTATAGGGATAGATCAAGGCGCTTGATAGGTTTGAACCAAAGTGCATACATTGACAAAGTCTTGAAAAGGTTCAAGATGGAGAACTCTAAGAAAGGTTTTGTACCTATTCGAAAGGGAACGATATTGAATGCATCTCAAAGTCCAAGCTCAAAGGATGAGCAAGAAAGAATGAAAGGAGTCCCATATGCGTCTGCTATAGGATCCGTCATGTATGCAATGATATGCACTAGACCGGACGTGTCATGCGCCTTGAGCATGACAAGTAGGTACCAGCAAATCCAGGTAACAGTCATTGGATTGCTGTTAAAAGCATATTGAAATACCTTAGAAGGACTAAGGATATGTTTCTAATATATGGATCTGTTGGAGGAACTCGTTGTAAAGGGTTACACTGATGCGAGTTTCCAAACTAATCGAGATGATTCTCGATCACAATCTGGTATGTCTTCATTTTGAATGGAGATGCAGTCTCTTGGAAGAGCTCGAAGCAGGATGTTGTAGCATTATCCACTATAGAATCAGAATACATCGCCGCTTCATTGGCAGCGCAAGAAGCTGCATGGTTGAAGAAATTCATCACCGACCTAGGGGTAGTCCCTACCACTCAGGATCCCCTAGAAATATTTTGTGATAACGAGGGTGTAATTGCACAAATTAAGGAACCTCGTGCACATCAAAAGACTAGGCACATTGAGCGGAGATTCAACTACATAAGGGATGAAGTTGAAAAAGGAAAGATATGTATTCGTAAAGTTCACACCGATCAAAACATTGCGGATCCACTCACGAAGCTCCTTGAACGGCCAAAGCATGAGGGTCATACTTGTGCCTTAGGACTTCGATATTCTAGTGATTGGAATTGATCTACTTTGTATTTGGATATTGGAACAATTGTTATTTTGACTCACTTTAATGATTATGGCATTTTGAGTTATGTTCCATTTTAGCATGTTTAAATCCATGAATAAGTTAATTATTCTAAATGTTACTAGTCGATCATATTTGTGGGAACAAATATGAAGGTAAGACTATTATGAACTCGGATTGGTGGATATTCATTAGGTATGAATATAGAGCAAAGTGTTGCTACCAAAGTTCATAGATATTTGTGGGATACAAATTTTGGACTGACCCGCTCTCAAATATTACTACATGGAGTCTTTGTGATTGATCATAAGTAATTTTGAGTAAAGGCGAATATCATAGTATCCTCTGACTTGAGATAGTGTATAGACTAGTTAGGCTAAAAGACTTTGAGGGTTTCGATTAGCCTAACGCAGGTCGTGGGGTCCTCCCACGTTTGTAGTACGTGGGGTGGATCACTTGATTATTGATCGCTTTTGATTCCAGATCGAAGGGAATTCGAACCGGAGTGAAGTTGCAAGTGAAGCAATGTTGTTTGAAGTGAAGAAGAGAAGCAAGTGTGTAACTTGTTCTCAAGAGAGGGAAGAAGATCAGAGAGTATATGTTAGCTCTACCGATCTGGTGTGTCCATGCAAGTGATTTAGAGCTGGTTCTTATAGGTGGGATACACTCCATAAGAGGAAGCTCGTAACATGTGACCCGAGACTACAGTGGGGGAATTACCCGTTTAAGGGTTGAAGGCTTGTGACCTGCGGGTAAAAGCATGTTCTCTGTGCACATGTCTCCTTTTCGGCTGTGAGGGAGTTGGTCAAGTAATCAGGTGAGTTGACTGGTTATTGTTCACATGCTTTTTGCTGTTCACACTGTGTTCGCGGGTTATGAACCCTTTACCCCTTTAACCTTTCAAGCGTTAATGTTTAAAAACCATTTTATTGAGGCTTGAGCTACCCCGTCATCAGTCTTTGAAACCAGAAGGCAACTATTCAGGTCGGAAATCACCTTTTATGTTGAATCCGATTGGTGGCCTTATTACCCAAATAAAAGGCTTTTTGTTCTCTTCCAACCCTTTCGCTAATTCCATCATTTGGGCCTCGCTTATTGTGTTCTCAGACCCAAATGATTTATAAAGGACCGGCCTCAAACCCAAATGATTTATAAAGAACCGGCCTATCTGGGTATGAGTCTAACCATTCGATGCAACTTTTTGGTTGGATCCCGAGTTGTTTTCCGGATCTTTGACCAACAATACCCGAACTCGTATCCGAATCCAAATTCTTCTTTAACATTTTTGTTGGGATAAGGGGGCCAACACACCAAAGAGAGAGTTTTATGTAATTTCTCAACACGTCTAACCCTAATGTTTCCAACTCTTCAACTATGCTACATAACGACCCGTTAGATTTAGCAGAAAATGATATTAGCCGTTGGAAGAATCTTGACACCTCGTCTTTTCCGTCAGTAGCTCTAGAATATTTATTAAGTTCCATAATCTTACCGTATATATAAAATTCATATTTACACAAACTACCCTCTACCAATGACTAATTACAAATGTGATCTAATATTGAACGAAGATAAGTGAATTACTCTACTCGTAGTCTAAAGATTTTGTGAGAATATCCACAGCCTACTCTTGTGTGTAGCCAGATTTCAGTTCAACTTGCCTACTTTCAACCAAGCTTCTATTAAAATGAAATTTGATGTCAATGTGTTTACTTCGATATGCTTGATTCTTATTTAGAGCCACAACATTATCATTGTAAATTGTTTACCAAAATTTGCAACCAAATAAATCACAAATCCTTTGTCTTTTTATTCTTTAACCACCTTAACTTTTATAGATATTCGTTAGAATACATAATATTAATACTTTAATTCAAACTTTGCTTGATAAAAGATTAAGCCAAGCCATTGTAACAAAAGAGATCAAGCCAAATTGCACTCGGGCCAAGCCCATAAACATGAAAACCAACATAACCTAACTATAATCTATTAGAGGTGCCTTTTTTGTAACGGAAAGCAATGGTCACAAAATGCACATGACCTTCACATTTAGTTTTATTGGTTTCAAACTTATTTATTTGAATCATTTTATACGATAAATGATTTAAAGCCAGAAAGAACAACAGTCAAGAAATCATTCATCGCGATGTAATCATTTTATACGATAAATGATTTAAATCCAGAAACAACTGCAGTCAAGAAATCATGCATCATTCATCGCATCGCGATGTAAGAAGATCCTCTATTAATCTCAACACTTCCTCTTATCAATTCCCTAGTTGGCTTGCTTTTTTTCTCATATCTTCATCTTTTCCACCTTCACTTTTGTCCAACACCACATTGATCACCTTACTCACCTCTTCTTTCATGATCCTATTATCCACCCATCTCGTTAACACAACACAAACACCCATCTCCTCCACTAACATCTTCGCATTATACGCTTGCTCTCCCGCCAACGGCCAACCAATTAATGGCACCCCTTGGCTTAAGCTCTCCATCACAGAGTTCCAACCGCAATGGCTTAGAAAAGCACCGGTTGACCGATGGCATAGTATCTCTAGTTGTGGTGCTCACTCATACACCACCAATCCTTGTTTCCCAATTCTATCCTCGAAACCCAAAGGCAACCATTCAGGCCGAAAATCATCTTTTAGGCCGAACCCGATTGGTGGCCTGATTACCCATATAAAAGGTTTCTTGCTCTCTTCTAACCCTTTTGCTAATTCCATCATTTGTGTCTCGGTTATTGTGTTCTGGGACCCAAATGAAATATAAAGCACCGACCCTGTAGGTGTGAGTCTAACCATTCCATGCATTTTTTGGGTTGGATACCGGGTTCTTTTCCGGATCTTTGACCGGAAATACCCGAACTCGTATCCGAACCCAACTTCTTTTTTAACATTTTAGATGGGATAAGTGGGCCAATACACCAAACAGGGAGTTTTATATAATTTCGCAAGACTTCCAACCCCAATGTTTCTACCTCTTCAACCGTGTTACATAACCACCCGTTAGATTTAAGAGACAATGAGATTTGCTTTTGGTAGAATCTCGACCCCTCGTCTTTACCGTCAGCAGCTCGAACATATTGATTAAGCTGCATGACGGTAAACAGACGAGATTCTGGGAACCCCGGCACTACAAACTCATCGGGGGTTCCACCATCGACTAGGTTCCGATGAGGAAAATTCAACCATATGGAACGTACCATACGCGCCACATGTGGTAAATGTGTAATGAAAAATGCCAAAAGATTTCACTACGCCATTAGCCCACCCCATGAACACATCTGAAATTAAGCACACCCGCGAACTTCCTTCACTAGATACCAAATCGGATATGAACCGGCGAGGGCCGTGGAGGAGTGTAACAGTGTTACAATTTGGGACGATGATAGTCCGTCTGTGTTTTCCGAGTTGGGAGGGAGGCTGTGGTCCGAGCTGTTGAAGGGGAGAGATTTAAGGTGGATACGAGAGGGCGGAGAAGGGTGGCTAGCGATGGTGATGGCGGAACGGAGGTAGTTGATGTTGAGAGGGGGTTAGCTATGGTGATGGTATCAAGGATCTTGTGGGCTAATTCTAAGAAGGGTATGAGGTGACCTTGTGCCATGAAAGGTAGCATGATTATGTGTTTACCTAGCATAGCTTCCATGGGGATTAAGGTGTTTGTGTGTGTGATTGAATCCTCTGTTTGGGCCTTTTAAAGGCCACTCCTGCCTCTATCATAATATCATGTTTTGTTTTTCAAAAACAATGATTTAATGTAGAAAGTGCATAAAATGGGACAAGACACACAAAATCATTAATTACGAACAAAAAAAGCATGGACATCATCCACATGCATATGATGCTACGCAAATAACACCGTTTTCATGTTTTGTTTTCTTGCCTAACAGAAAAGAACATGGAAATGCATACACATGCTCTAGTCCAAATAACGAAAAGAAAATGAAGAATTATGTTGGATATATATAAGATGCATATTATTAAGTCTAAAAACAGGATGTATAAAATAAAATGTATTGGTTTTTAAAATTATAATTATTTGCCACAAACAGTGGCGTCTCTTAGAATTCATGTACCCTGTTCGAGCTCGAAACATGTGCCCTTATGCCTTAACGATAAACAATGCAATTACGAAAAATGACAAAATTGTAGTATTCGATAAACAATGCAATTCCAAAAAAATGAGAAAATTATAGTATTCGAATGAGTTACATACCGTAATAACTAATAAGCTAATAGCTAACCGATGATTCATGCAGCCCTCCTTACATTCTTCATAGCAAATTGATGGATCAACTTTTCACAGTTTATATTACCTAAGACTTCGTTTTCAATTAGTAATGAACTCAA
Source organism: Scalesia atractyloides (assembly GCA_947069175.1). Lineage (NCBI taxonomy): Eukaryota > Viridiplantae > Streptophyta > Magnoliopsida > Asterales > Asteraceae > Scalesia > Scalesia atractyloides. The sequence goes on from CAMTDV010000017.1 coordinate 74,650,688, forward strand.
TTAACATAGTGAGCTAAGTTCTAAAATATAAAAAAATGATTTGTAAATGAGCCTTACTTGAAATTGGTATGAGTATACTACTTTAAAAAAATTAACATATATATATCGGATTTTTTTAAAAAAAACATATGCCCCACGAAATCACCGGCCCTGTGCGGAAGTCCTCCCCGCACACCATCTAAGCCTCCCTGGCCACAAAACTCACCTCTCGCTGCACGTGCAATGGCAAGGGCAAGGGCAAGTTAGAATGCGAAGAAAACATAGTAAAACAAAATCCTATACATAGTTATCTGTATAACACTTATATAATCACAACTATTTATGTTTAAAGTTAGTGAAAGATCATTTTCACTTCAATTTTTCCTATCACTATTGGTGGGCTGGGTCTGGGTGGCCCGGATTTCAGATGGCTGGAATGGGCGGCCAACAGGCACATCCCTTCCCCCTTTCTTTTTTCGTAGCTGACGAGGTAGGGTACTGGACCGACCCAAATGACCCGTCATTACCGTTATCATATTTTATTATGTTATTTATTATTGTGTACTAACCCGCGAAGTCTAGCGCAATATAGTTTACGCTATACTAGGCTGTGGGCTTGTAGAGACAACCCCTAACTGGGCCTGGTTCATTGAGGTTAGGGTTTCCCATGTCTCCTATATAAGGAGGTCTTCACCTCATTATTAGGGCAAGAGACATGGGGCAACACTTTTTGTAGCTGGAAATAGAGGATTCTTCCTCTGACGGCCGTCTCTACCCCACCTCTCTCTTTTCTTCTGTGCAGGTCTAGGTTCAAGAGGAAGAACAAGGTGTGGATCTCGGTCTTTTGTGGAAAGCGGTGAGTCTGTGTTTCTTCATTGGCGCCATCCGTGGGACCCACAGTATCAAATCTAGATCATCACATCACGGTTTTTCCTACTTAATCTCTAGATCTGAGTTTTTCATGAAGGTTTTTCTAGATCTAAAACTTTAGATCTGTATTATCGGAGCCCGAAAAGATATTTCAGGTTCAGAGCACGATTTGTAGATGCAAAACTCCCCAAATCTGGTACGTGGTCTTCAGATCTAATAAATAAATATGAGAAAAATTTACCCAAATCCAAAATCTTCAAATCTGTCAACAATATCCGATAAGGATTGGACATTGATATTGGTAGAATTATTAAATTATACATATAAAAATATCACAGCTTTATCTTAAGAGTCATCCTATTGGGATACCCAAATTTCTTATTTTGACACCCTTCCATGCGGGTCGCATAGGCTCATGCGCCCCCGCATGGGGTTAGGGTTTCCCGACAAAGGCAGCAGACTGACATGTCTGCGTGAAAACACGTGAACCTCGTACCCATGCGTCCCGCAGAGGCCCATGCGGGTCGCATAGGGTACCAAGAATCAGGATATAACCTCGTACACCTGCGTGACCTAAAGTTGATGTGCATGTTTGAACTTAATACGCCCCGCAATGGCCTCTGCGGGGCGCATGGACCCTCCAGAAAGGCTATAAGACCATGCATTATCGTTGGTTATCGTATGAGATTTCCAATTCCATAATAAACCTTTCAAATTACAATCACGTATATTCACAGTATGTCGTGGTTTTTCGGAATATTCGGTGAGGATTCTAACGATAGTGTTGTTCCAGACTCATACGAGACCGCCATTTCTGATTCTTACGAATCTTCGTTTCAGCCCAACCATTACGAGGAAGTTGTCAACCGCGTCCCTTCTCATGTCGACATTCCGCCTCTTCTAGACCCGAACTACTCACCACACAGTTATTCTGGAGGTTATTCTGGATACAACTACGGAGGTGATAATTCGTATGCAGAGGGTAATTTTCATCACGAATATGACGAGGAAGAAATCAAACTGGAAGATGAGGAGGAAAAAATACACCCTATCATAGTTTCCTATGCAACTAATCAGGGTTTTGCCTCCCGTGAAGAGATGGAGGATTGGGTAGATAGGAGTGCTCGTAATCACGGCTGCATCGTTAAGTGTGGAAGATCGAAGAAGAAACATGGTGAATTTGTGAGGGTGTGGATACATTGTATCCTTAGTGGTGATCGTAAGAGTGTAGCCACTGTTCGAAAAACCGGTAGCAAAAAAATCGTTGCCCTTTTGAACTGATAGGGTTCTATGATGAAATGCTTAACGTTTGGAGGCTACAGGTTAAGAACGAGTCACACAACCACTCTCCTCTTGAAACTTTAGAGGGGCACGCATATGCTAGAAGGCTTTCTGAGGACAAATACAGATTACTGGAGTAGCTGGCCGAGCAAGACATTCCCACACGTAACATCTGGGCAACATTAAGGAATCAGAACCCTAATAATAAGAGCATTCCAAAAGATATACATAAGGTTGTTCAGAAGATTAACGCCGGGAAGAGTTTAGGAGATTCTCCGATGCAAAAATTAGAAAACTTTCTTATTTCAAAACGTTTCACTTATGAAACTCGGGAGAATTCATCCACAAACAATCTTGAAGATATTTTATTTGTCCATGAGCATTCCGGCCAAATGTGGCGTGCATTCCCGCATGTGCTCATTATTGATGCTACCTACAATACCAACCTCTACAATCTTCCATTCATTCAGGTTGTTGGTATGACTTCAACAAACATGTCGTTTTCAGTCGCACATGCTTTCGTATCTAAAGAGAGCTGTGAAACGTATGTGTTGGTTTTAGAACAGATCAGGTCAATGTTGCAAGAGGGTATGGAGCCTCGGGTCATTGTAACAGACAGGGAACTAGCGTTGATGAACGCGTGTGATATAATATTCCCTAATGCCCACAAGTATCTATGTAGGTTGCACATTTCACAGAATATATTAAGAAATAGTAGGAATTGTTTTACCAATAAGGAGTGGAAAGAATTTCTTCGCTCATTCGGGAGGTTGTGTGAGTCGGCGACCGAGGAAATATACGAGTATCAAATCGAGCGGCTTAGTCGAACACTAAATGCAGTCGGTCATGGTCATAAGTTTTTCAACACATGCATACATACATACATACATACATGCATGCATGCATACATACATACATACATACATACATACATATATATATATATATATAACATACAAATAACATGTATGTTTTTACATTTCAGATGTTTTTACTTATATGGTAAATAACTGGTTGAAACCATACCATACAATGTTTATATCTGCGTGGACTAACCGAATAATCAACTATCATCAAACTATAACTAACAGAGCAGAGAGCCAACATGCTGCTTTTAAAAGATACATTCAAAATAATCGCAACACGTTGGTTAAACTAGCGGGTTTTGTCGACCAGCAAGTTACGAAACAACATACGTTAATTTTGATGAGTTTTTAAGAAAGTAACAGAAAAGTCATGAACCACCACAAAAAATGTCTAATGTTCAAGTTCCTGCTTCAAAAGGTTTCCATTTTTGCTCTTGAAAAAATATACACAGAGCTAGAAGAACGGAAGACATCAGTTATGCAAACATATGGTCATACATGTGGTTGCCAACTTTTCACGAGTTACGGTTTGCCATGTGCTTGTCAACTTGAAAAGTTAGAAAATTCAGGTGATTTTAATACTAATTTTTTTACCGTATTGAGTTAGTTTTTTACCGTATTTAGTTACTTTTTTACCGTATTTAGATAGATCCATATGGTATTTCGGTAGTTTATGCCGTTGTTAGGTAGATCTATGCCGTATTTAGGTAGATCCATGTCGTATTTAGGTAGATTTATACCGTATTTAGGTAAATATTAAAATTAAAATTTGTATTAATATTTTAATCATTCTATTATTAATATTCATATTTTAATCATTTTATTATTAAAATTAATATTTATACCATTTTATTATTAAAATTAATATTTATATCATTTTATTATAAAAATTAATATTTATATCATTTTATTATAAAAATTAATATTTTAATCATTTTAATGTTTTGCAGATAGAGTTTCTTATCGATGAGCCGATGGAGGATGTTGATGTCTCTGAGGCTCCTCAGGGGGGCGTCGTAGGAGGCGCGAGCGGCCAGAGATTGATCCGCTGAAGGAACACGCGTTTCTTGTATTTCCTCATCCTGACGATTATGTTTCCCCTTTTAGACGATGTGACAGACTACGCCGAGTCATCATTGGCGCGCACAAGTCGATTGACTGGAGTATGCTGGAGACGTTGGGAGAGACTGATCGAGCACGACATTTTATCGGTGTGGGTACGTCGTGGGACAGTCTGTTTCTCTTAGCGCACACCCCTACCTATAGGTCCATTACGATCGAGTTTCTTTCTTCATTCACATTCACGCCACGCCCAGCCGACCACCCAGAGGATGACCCGGACCACCCGTTTATCGAGATCGAGTTTCGTTTATGCGGTCGTCAGTTTTAGATGAGCCTCAGCGACTTTTCGGTTATATGCGGCTTATACACACCTCACGAGACTACTCAGCCCATATACACCGACGCTTTGATCAGTAGGACGAAGGGGGAGCTCCTAGGTTTTTGGTCAGTCATTGTCCCTCAGCAGGAGTATACTTGGCCTTCTGGGAAGGTCAGCCTGATAGCCGACCCCTTTACCGGTACCTGCACCGGTGCAGAGCTATGTCGCACCCCGACCCGCAGCGGAAAAGGTGATCGGGGCATGATTGGGTTTTTATCAAAGCTCATGACATTTATTATAATGTTTCATATTTATTATTACAATTTAAAGGAGATCATACAATCATAATTACAACATGTTCTATACATCTTTCTAGACTTCATTATTTTCTTCTAAGGCATTTTCCTATGTGTTCCTTGCTTCATCCTGTCCACCTGTATCATGTGTAAAAATGGTTTTTGGATCAACAAAAAGTTGGCAAGTGAATCCTATGAAAAACATTTAATCAAGTTTATTGAATTGATTATAAAATAAAGTGCATAACCACATATGAGTAAATGTAGATGTAATTTATTCACAAAACACTTAATATTAAATAATGCACACACATACAATAATAGATTGTTTAGAGGCACGCTTTGTTCAACTCGTCTCCCACGAGGAACTGATGGGCCTAATGAATGAGTTTTGAGGCACGCGTTGTTCTACGAACTGATGGGCCTAATGAATGAGTTTTAAGGCACGCGTTGTTCAACTCGTCTCCCACGAGGAACTGATGGGCCTAACAAATAATTTGCATACAACTTGACAATATGTAATACAAACTACAAACAATATTTACATTCTAAGTTTAGATCATAATATGGTATAGCACGAGTTTGAATAAATGAATTAGTTTAAGCGACACATGATACACCCCAAAACGTGAATAAAAAGGGGATTTGTAAGAATTCACTCACAGTGGTTGCGTTTCTTGGATTGATGAAGAATGCGCACGAATTTGGATTTAACCACGAGAGAAACTAACCTAGATAATAACATAACGGTTCGGTAAATAAGCGGATTTTATTAATCAATTTTAATAGGATTTTTGGATATATTTTTGTGAGTTTAAGGCTATTTTCTAACTTTAAAAACATTATTTTTAAGTATTTTTAATTGATTTTTAAAATAAATAAATAAATAAATAAATAAATAATAAAAATTGTTGACTTTTTGACTTTGACCGTGACTGTTGACCGTTGACCGTTGACCGGTCGGTTATATAGTTGCACTGAGTGAGGTTCGAACTCGTGACCTCCCGTACGCGTGCACGCAGCTCTACCAACTGAGCTACGTGTCTAACCCGAAATATTTCTGTTTTTAATTATATTTATACACTATTTAAGTTAATCCGAAAATCATTTATTTTAAAAATGGTTTAATTGTATCGAATCGGTGATCTCCACAGGTCTCGAACCCGGGACCTGTGGTTTAGTTTGGCACACAGTCCACCGCTGGACTGTGTGTCTAACTTGGTAAATATTCCGGTTTTTATTATACTTAACATCTTACTGCGTGTGGATCCGGTTCAGTTTAAAAAGGAACATTTTTATTACTGAGAATGTGCGTGTGTCAAGGATCGAACTCGGGACGTATGCGTATTGTTTGCACACAGTCCACCGCTGGACTGTGTGTCTAACCCGTTTATAATACCGATTTTAATTAATCTTATAATCATAATAGACTTCATCTTCTTCGTTCAAAACACAGACAACGGTTAAACCAACTGTTTCTTGTTTAATTCGGTTAACGAATATTATGAGCAATTGAAAGGTATTGAACAGAAAGGGTTTGGGGAAAGAAAGTACCGGAACAGGTCGTCTTTTTCAGAACTCCGGCAAGGATCACCGGCTCTGTTTTGTGAGCTTCCTCTGTTCGGGTCAAATAACAGTTTTGATTGATTAGATATAAAATTGAGTTACTGCGCAACGATTATCAGGATGTTTAGATGATCATACCGATTAAGAGCGAGATTCTGGAAATTCTAGAAGTTTTCCGGCGAAAATAGAAAATCCAGCAACGTCGTCTGGGGTTGATTCTGGGTGATGGAGTGATGTTAGAATTGGTCTCACAATGGAATGAAATAGAAAAAGTCGAGGTATTTATCGTGTTGATGAAAGTCTCGGTTTTCCGGGGACTTGCAGAGAATTTCGGCGAGTGAAATTGATTCGAGAATCAGTGCGATTTTGAGCGAAAAGTTTACTAGAGGCTAGGGTGTGCATTTATAGGGAAGAATCAAGTTGAATTGGGTCTGTTTCTAGTCTCGATTCATTGGTCAGCCGTTCTCCGGCGGTTACGACGGATGTCCCGGAACTGGACGTCGGTTATAACCGATGGCGTCGTTAATACGTACGTTAAGTCAAAAGTAACCGACGATAATTGGCGAAATCGTCGGATTTCCCGGCGTCTGCAGATTTGGGCGCGCTGTTGACTGGGTTTGATTTTCCAGTTTTATTATATGTATTAATTGTTTCAATATGTTATCAAACAACACAAGTGGCGGAGTGGTTGGATGTGTGTGTGTTCTCTAAGCTTATCCGGCTGACCCGGGTTCGAAACCCGACATCAGTATTTAATTTTTATTTCACTATTTTTAATAAATTTTCAAATATAAATTTTATATTCTAATATACTTATTAATTATGTATCGTTTAAAATTAATTTGAGCATTAAATACGCAACGAAATTTTTAACTGGATGTTCGGTTAATAAACGAAGCGGGTTTGGTTAACCCGGTTTTTTTACGGATGTTACAGTATCCCCTACTTTTAGAAATTTCGTCCCGAAATTTAAGTAGTGGCATGTTTGTCTCCAAAAGGATGGTGTTTTAATTTGACAGTTACATACTTAGAAGGGAGTAAGAGTTTAAATTTTGTTTGAGGCGGTAACGTTCCTTGTAAGGGCTGAATACCCTGCTACAGGAATCGCTTTTTGTTGCCTACGATAAAGAATATTGATAAACAGAGTTGGACGACTAAGTATGATTTTATGCACAAGAGTTTTGATACGTTTGGAAAGATAAGGTTATATCCTAAAACAAAACTTCTACTACTAAAACCTACATGGAACCTCTCATAACCGCCTGACAATTGATCCTTTGCCAAGAATACTTCTATATAGGAAGTACCAGCGGCGTATCCACCATATTCTTGTCAAATTTTCATTGGTTTTATCAGTAAGTCATGATTGGTTCTATGATATGACTCTAGAACATAAACAAACACAACAACCAAGCCTGAGTCCTAATTCTGATAGTATACATGTTTGAATGGTGACAGTACCTCTCTCGTTTGTTATGATGGAGAGGTTAGTCTATGTAGAAATGGAACACAATCCAGTTTCTTTAAATGATGAGATGATATAAATGCTAAATCAGTGAGTATAAAACAAACTTCAACCAAGACATTACTAAATCCTACATGGAACTTCTCATAACCGCCTGACAGTGCCTCTGATCCTTTGACAAGAATACTTATATATAGGAAGTACCAGCGGCGTATCCACCATATTCTTGTCAAATTTTCATTGGCTTTATCCGCAAGTTATGATTAGTTCTATGTGACTCTAATACATAAATAAACACAACAACCCAAAGCTTGAGTCTTAATTCCGATAGTATACATGTTCGAATGATGACAGTACCTCTCTCGTTTGTTATGGTGGAGAGGTTAGTCCATGTAGAAGTGAGACACAACCCAACTTCTTTAAATGATAAGACTGAGATACTTCGTGAGGTATGATGATATGAATGTTAAATCAATGAGTATAAAACAGAACTGAAATAGTAATTCGCATTAAGATTCTTGAATAAATTTCCAATTTATAATTGAGATACGTGAAAATTGAGATAACATAAAGAAAAACCTAAAAACTAAGCGGTTGGAGTTGAATCTTGATTTTGGGTGAAGAAACTAGTTGGGTGGTTCGTTTGGGCCGTCATTATCTTCAACAGGATTGGCGTTGATGTTGTAAACTCTTCCTCTTGCTGGTGGCCTAGTGATTAGGTTTCCTTGATTTGCTTGGTTAACTAGATTTGCTTGAGCTTGGGCGTGTATGATGTTAACCAATCGAGGGCATGTGTTTCTAAAGTGGGTAGGGTCGCCACAATTAAAACAAGCTCGAACATATGGAAGCATGGGGCATTGGGGTTGTTGATATGTTTGGATCATGTTTTGAGTAGGAGGTGAGGTTTGGTTCTGAGAGGTGCGGCAAGCCTTGCTCAAATGACCATAGCGTCCACAATTCGCACATAGTCGACAAGGTAAGGTAGATGGATGGTGATAAAAACAGGTGTTGCATTGAGGGTGAGGCCCAAGGTAAGGTTTCTTATTTGGGTAAGTTGAGTTGGGTGCTACTTGGGTGATTGGATAGCTTGGAGGGGTACGGCTTGTGAGACTGGTTGATTGCGTGGGTGACAGCGAAAAGTTGCCCATCTCGTTTTCTCTTAGAAATGGATCGTGAAGGGGATTTGGTTTGGGTGGAGTTTGAGGTTTCAGTTGATGTTTTATCCTTCTTCTTCTCCTCCTTGAAGTCTTTATTACGTATGCGGTTTTCGGTGAGCTTTGTAGCTAATTCCATTGCTGCTTCCAAAGTTGCAGGTGTGGTACTTATTACAGAGTCTTGAATTTTTGAAGGAAGACCTCGAATGTAGTGCTCGATCAAACGGTAGAGGGGAGTGAACAAGTTGGGAACCATTTGATTTAACTCGGGGAACCTCTTGTTGTATGTGGTGTGATCGCCTTCCTTTTGTTTCAAAGAATAGAACTCATCCTCCAATTTCTTGATTTCGCTCCTTGGGTAAAACCGTCTTGTCATGATTTCCTTCAACTCTTCCCAAGTCAAAGTCATAGCATCTTCTACACCTCGTTTGGCCTTCTCTGTATTCCACCATGTAAGTGCTATTCCAAGCAAACGACCGGTAGCATATCGCACTTTGCGATCATCAGGGCAATCGCAATTTAGAAAAGTGTTTTCCATTTCCTCAAACTAATGGAGGAGAGTGGTGACACCTTTCGTTCCTTCGTATTTTGGAGGATCGCAGGATTTGAAATGCTTGTAGGTGCATTTAGTGGTTTTTGGGGGAGGATTGACAATGTTTTGATCTTCTTGATTGACGGGATTAGCGGTAAGGGCTTGTTGGACTTTAACTACAATGTTGGGTATTACGGCAGCCATTTGTTGAGCGATTTGGGCAGCCATGCGCTCGCGGGCTTTTCCTGATCTCATCTTCCTACGAGCGAGACTAGAAGACATCTACAAGGAATACATATCAAGAGTATGAGTTGGATGTTTTAGGGATCATGTGTCGTATTTAGGAATGAACATTCATAAAATAAATATAGAATAATAAATCTACTACATCCATAGGATGTCTTGGGCTTTGCTCGTAATTGGGCCTTGCATGCCGCCATACTTCACCTTCGTAATCATGTTGGCCCCCATGACTACCGGGTTTTTCATATGGTTCGCTTGTGTTAGCCTGGTTACGTACACTAAAACCCGGAGAAAATCGAGAAATATGTCTGTAACGTATGATATTCGGAATGTATCCAGGTGTGGACACGGTGACACCTCAAAGTGGGGTTAGTTCGAACGACGTTTGGTGTGGCATGCTTTGGCCTAATAGGTCCTTCGTACTCTCATCGTTAGTCCCCAGGTAGGCAAACTGGTCCGTTATATTGGATTTATACGAATGCCAACCTAGACAGGACGTTCCGACTACCGGTACTTGTACCCTTACAGTTACTACATGCCCGTCGCAGAACTCACTTTGATGAGATTTGAAAAATGAAAAATGCGACAAAATCTTGAATAACGGAAGTATGAAGATGATTTGAATATGTGAGCATTGAAATATGTATGATGAATATGTATGTATGTATGTTTGACTGTAAGTATAATTCATTATGTATCACAAAATGTAGTATTGGAAGTGTTTGCATGCATTTGTGTATGTAATAAATATGAAAGAAATAAACATCATGAGTTTGCATATAACCACATAAACAATTAAAATCTAATCAACTATAGTATAGGCTCTAAGGGTCTAATAACCTATCCTTTATCCCTATAGTCATGGCTCTGATACCAATCTGTCACACCCCGACTCGCAGCGGAAAAGGTGATCGGGGCATGATTGGGTTTTCATCAAAGCTCATGACATTTATAATGTTTCATATTTATTATTACAATTTAAAGGAGATCATACAATCATAATTACAACATGTTCTATACATCTTTCTAGACTTCATTATTTTCTTCTAAGGCATTTTCCTATGTGTTCCTTGCTTCATCCTGTCCACCTGTATCATGTGTAAAAATGGTTTTTGGATCAGCAAAAAGTTGGCAAGTGAATCCTATGAAAAACATTTAATCAAGTTTATTGAATTGATTATAAAATAAAGTGCATAACCACATATGAGTAAATGTAGATGTAATTTATTCACAAAACACTTAATATTAAATAATGCACACACATACAATAATAGATTGTTTAGAGGCACGCGTTGTTCAACTCGTCTCCCACGAGGAACTGATGGGCCTAATGAATGAGTTTTGAGGCACGCGTTGTTCTACGAACTGATGGGCCTAATGAATGAGTTTTAAGGCACGCGTTGTTCAACTCGTCTCCCACGAGGAACTGATGGGCCTAACAAATAATTTGCATACAACTTGACAATATGTAATACATAACTACAAACAATATTTACATTCTAAGTTTAGATCATAATATGGTATAGCACGAGTTTGAATAAATGAATTAGTTTAAGCGACACATGATACACCCCAAAACGTGAATAAAAAGGGGATTTGTAAGAATTCACTCACAGTGGTTGCGTTTCTTGGATTGATGAAGAATGCGCACGAATTTGGATTTAACCACGAGAGAAACTAACCTAGATAATAACATAACGGTTCGGTAAATAAGCGGATTTTATTAATCAATTTTAATAGGATTTTTGGATATATTTTTGTGAGTTTAAGGCTATTTTCTAACTTTAAAAACATTATTTTTAAGTATTTTTAATTGATTTTTAAATTAAATAAATAAATAAATAAATAAATAATAAAAATTGTTGACTTTTTGACTTTGACCGTGACTGTTGCCCGTTGACCGTTGACCGGTCGGTTATATAGTTGCACTGAGTGAGGTTCGAACTCGTGACCTCCCGTACGCGTGCACGCAGCTCTACCAACTGAGCTACGTGTCTAACCCGAAATATTTCTGTTTTTAATTATATTTATACACTATTTAAGTTAATCCGAAAATCATTTATTTTAAAAATGGTTTTATTGTATCGAATCAGTGATCTCCACAGGTCTCGAACCCGGGACCTGTGGTTTAGTTTGGCACACAGTCCACCGCTGGACTGTGTGTCTAACTTGGTAAATATTCCGGTTTTTATTATACTTAACATCTTACTGCGTGTGGATCCGGTTCAGTTTAAAAAGGAACATTTTTATTACCGAGAATGTGCGTGTGTCAAGGATCGAACTCGGGACGTATGCGTATTGTTTGCACACAGTCCACCGCTGGACTGTGTGTCTAACCCGTTTATAATACCGATTTTAATTAATCTTATAATCATAATAGACTTCATCTTCTTCGTTCAAAACACAGACAACGGTTAAACCAACTGTTTCTTGTTTAATTCAGTTAACGAATATTATGAGCAATTGAAAGGTATTGAATAGAAAGGGTTTGGGGAAAGGAAGTACCGGAACAGGTCGTCTTTTTCAGAACTCCGGCAAGGATCGCCGGCTCTGTTTTGTGAGCTTCCTCTGTTCGGGTCAAATAACAGTTTTGATTGATTAGATATAAAATTGAATTACTGAGCAACGATTATCAGGATGTTTAGATGATCATACCGATTAACAGCGAGATTCTGGAAATTCTAAAAGTTTTCTGGCGAAAACAGAAAATCCGGCAACGTCGTCTGGGGTTGATTCTGGGTGATGGAGTGATGTTAGAATTGGTCTCACAATGGAATGAAATACAAAAAGTTGAGGTATTTACCGTGTTGATGAAAGTCTCGGTTTTCCGGCGACTTCCAGAGAATTCCGGTGAGTGAAATTGATTCGAGAATCGGTGCGATTTTGAGCGAAAAGTTTACCAGAGGCTAGGGTGTGCATTTATATGGAAGAATCAAGTTGAATTGGGTCTGTTTCTAGTCTCGATTCATTGGTCAGCCGTTCTCCGGCGGTTACGACGAATGTCGCGGAACTGGACATCGGTTATAACCGATGGCGTCGTTAATACGTACGTTAAGTCAAAAGTAACCGACGATAATTGGCGAAATCGTCGGATTTTCCGGCGTCTGCGGATTTGGGCGCGCTGTTGACTGGGTTTGATTTTCCAGTTTTATTATATGTATTAATTGTTTCAATATGTTATCAAACAACACAAGTGGCGGAGTGGTTGGATGTGTGCGTGTTAAGTCTCTAAGCTTATCCGGCTGACCCGGGTTCGAAACCCGGCATCAGCATTTAATTTTTATTTCACTATTTTTAATAAATTTTCAAATATAAATTTTATATTCTAATAAACTTATTAATTATGTATCGTTTAAAATTAATTTGAGCATTAAATACGCAACGAAATTTTTAATTGGATGTTCGGTTAATAAACGAAGCGGGTTTGGTTAACCTGGTTTTTTGACGGATGTTACAAGCTACGTCTATCGCCCCCGCTTTGATAGCCGGGAAAAGGTCACCAGCGGTGACCTTTTCTTTTTGTACTGCATGCTGAGGCGCAGGTCGTGCACGCTAGCCAGGAGTTTGGCTATGTTTTACGCTAGCGCGTACATGCGGCAGGAGCGAGAAGTATTTTACGGTGGTGCGTATATCATCATCATTGCCAGGGCCCTGCTTCCAGAGATCGATATAGATGCGGATCCACGTTGCGGTCCTGCTATCTTGCCTAGGAGGCTTGACACCCGTACCATACAGGGTATGGGTATCCTGGGCAAGATTCCAGGTGTTAGTCGCCGCTTGGTGGCCAACAGGGGGGAGTTGTATGTCCCTGTCGATTTGCCGGAGGTCTTCCCAGTTGTAGATATCGCAGACGACCCGGTAGATCCTGCCGCTCAGGCCGCACCTGCCGCTGCTGCCGCACCACAGCCACCGCATCTGCCACAGTGGCCGATCCATGTTGCGCCTAATATGCATCAGTTCTACCAGATGTAGATGCTGCATAATGCACAGATGCAGTACATGATGCGATTTCAGATTGATCGGATTGCGGCGATCATGGCTCACGTGGGTATGCCACTAGTTGATTTTCATATGCCGGCCCATCTACTACATTCTCAGCCGGTACCTCAGACACCTCAGGCTCAGCATCAGCCACAGGAGGATCAGGCTCAGCATCAGCCAGGCGAGGGTGGTCAGGATTAGGTTGTTTTATTTTTTACTTTGTAAATTTTGATTATCGATGTACTGAACAGATGTTATATATTAATACAGTTTCAGTTTTTATTATACGTGTGTGTTTCATTTTATTATACGTGTGTGTTTCAGTTTTTACTTTGTAAATTTTGATTATCGATGTACTTGAAATAGTGAATCTCTAACTTAATCTCTAACTAAAATATGAAATAACATAACACAACCTTTAAACCTTTAAACAACTTAAAATACCAAATTATGCGTCCCGCAGAGGCTCAAGAGCATCGCATGGGATTGATACCCATGCGCCCCGCAGAGGCCTATACAGATCGCATAGTGTTCAAATAGAAAAAGTGGGTGTCGATGTCGGACAAATCTTGTCGGTTAGGCAGAAGGTATGTCACATAACAGTGAAGGGTCTACATATATTTATTATTTTATTAAGATACTAATCTTTTATATAAGAAAATTCCTTTTTTGCATCGTGGATGGAGGTTTAAACACTATATGAACTCAACTATGGTTTTAACGTGTCTCAAAGGTCCACCCGTATAAGGTGCACCCGCTTGTCGGAAGGCACCGCGGACAAGTTCGGCCACACCTGTGCACAACATGGCAAACCCCACCTGCGCGTGACCACCTCCACCACCCGCGACCCTAAGACATGCCAACTGCCTCGCGTGCCGGACATGCTCTGTAGCTGAGCGCGGTGAATAAGTTCCCGCCACCTGCGCGCCGGACATACTCTACCGGAGGATGACATCCGCTCCGCGCAGCGCGGAACGGTACAACGGTGATATACTACTCCACGCCATTGACGTCAGGAGCATGATTATGGTCCACTGGAGATGGCCTATTAGGAGTGACTAGTCCGCCAGAAGTGGGTGGCGCGTGACAGTGGTCCGCCGGAAGTCATGGTTTTTATTTTTCATATCAGAAACAATATTGTATGAAAATGTTGCTTTTTTCTTCCATGCTAAAGGTTGTGTATTTTCCATAATTCTCACGAGACGAAATTTTGAAGAAAAAATAAACAAATGATACATGTACGTAGTGAAAGTCAATGAAAACCATGGCTCCAATAATGAGTAAATTGAATATACCTCAACTAAAATGGGGATTTGACTTTAGTAGAATGGTAGTCATCATGATGTATAAAAAAAGTCAGAGTTAAACAGTTATGTTAAATGAAAGACTACGTATGAACATGCCTCATGTTTATAAACTTGTTACATGCTGCACATTTTAGTATTCTATAATCAATATTTTTGTACAATACTACTAATATTTATTTAGCAGCAAGAAACTAAGAAGCTAGTATGGTGTGACATCATCCCGAGGGTCAAAATTGCTTTCGTATATTGCGAAGTACGGTTGTATATAGAGCAAACAACTCCTAAAGACGAGGTTTCGGTTTGGCAATACGTTCAATCCGTAAAACACAACGAGTCATCCTCACGCACACCGATGAAAGCCTAAAAGGTAGCATTACAGATGACCACGCCACTCCCCGTGCGAGACCGCTGCTCTACTTACGAGCACACTAGTTTCCACGCGAGTCTGCTGCTCTACTTACAAACACGCTCGTCTCCGTAGGAGCCTACTGCTCTACTTACGCGCACGCTAGTCTCCATAGGAGCCTGCTGCTCCACAAACGAGCACATAAGTCGTCATACGCGCATGCCGCTTTACATGCGAGCACGCCAGTCTCCATGCGAGACTTCTGCTCTGTCGCTTTACATACGAGCATGCAAGTCTCCATACGAGTTTGCCGCTTTACATGCGAGCGCGCTAGTCTCCATGTGAGACTGCTGCTCTACATACGAGCGAGCACACATGCGCTAGTAGTCCCATGCTCCTCTACTTATGAGCACATAAGTCACTTTTACGTGCATGCGTCTTTACATACGAGCACGCCAGTCTCTATACGAGTCTGTTGCTCTACTTGCGAGCGCGCAAGTCTCCGTGCGAGACTGCTGCTCTACATATTAGCGCGTAAGTCGCCATATGCGCATGCTCCTTTACATACGAACGAGCACACATGTGCTAGCAGTCGCATGCTCCTCTACTTACGAGCACGTAAGTCGCCATATGTGTGTGCTTCTTCACATACGAGCGAGCACACATGCGCTAGCAGTCACATGCTTCTCTACTTACAAGCATGCTCCGTTACTTACGAGCATTTTAGTCTCCGTGCGAGGCTACTGCTCTACATATGAGCACGCAAATCGCCATGCACATGCCCCTTGACATACGAGCACACCAGTCTCCGGACGAGACTGTTACCCTACTCACGAGCACATAAGGCGCCATGCGTGCATGCTTAGTCACATACAAACACGCTTACAAAATGTAAAATGTACTACAAATGCACGCACTACTTTTGGTATACGCAAAAACACATTGGCTAAAACAAAGTTTCGTTTACACCTATAATCTTCAAGGCTAGGGCTTCCACTTCATTACCCTGACGCAACTTTACGCCAATTCTCATTCGCGATAACCTGCACAAAGTGGATTAACACGTGCAAATATTGTAGACAACATTTTACAAAGATCCAAGCACTAGGTATAACGTATTCCTCAAGGCTAAAGACACGCGCACCATGAGCTAACCAACAGAAGTCACACCAAAGGGTGAATATTTTACAATAACTCACACGACTGTGTGCACACCGCTAATGCAAAGCCACACTCGAAAAATCATCCGAAAGCAAGACACCCATCTAGTCCAGAATTCCACCCACTTGCCATCCGCGCATGGAAGCAACACTGGGCAGCCAAAAACATTCACCATGTTCCAAGGTCCATGTGCGGGACATATACGCATATGTGCAACCTTAACAGCTCATGAGAGTGAGCCGGTACGCAACCTTCCACGAAAGACATTCTATGTCGCGCCGTCGTCGGGGCATAACTTTATTTTTGTCACACCATTACCGCAACTGATGGTCAATGTTGCGCTATCTCCAGCGGTAACTTTCTATGTGAAGCTCCCATCTGCGGACGACTTCTATGGCGTGCCATCTAGAGCGGACTAGTAGCTCGTTTGCACTAACAGTCTACGCTACATGGCATCTGTCACTATTAATTGTCAGTGGGAGAGGTACAAGTAAGTTGTGCGTGGAAACCACACATTACTTTCATACCATGGTACAACTTACCAAGTTTATGATACTAAGATGGATAAATATCATCTCATATACCCCTTACACCTCAACAACTCATTATACCTATACCTGGATCAGTACAAGACAACCCTCTTGGTAGCGCCATAAACGGATTTCATCCCGCTAACGTCTATGCTTTCAACTAACATTTTGATTATGATGACAAACAAACAAGCTAGACCATAACTAGTGGAGCGGCGGACAGTGCCACCACATACCACATGGCAAAATTGGGAATTGATTATACGTCATGAGACAGTGTACCAGCATCGTTGAGCTGAGTAATTTGCTTGAGACAACATAGCTATGAGCGGACGTGGTCATGATATTTTCACATGTTAACCTATAGACCTAATAGTCCTTATTCAAGCATGCAGACCTTGCTAGATAAATTCTCACCATGCTGCCTCAATTGTTGAATTATTATATCTGACAGACAACCTCGAACCAGGTGCAACGATATGTCAGATGTAGTTCTATGCACACGACTCACGGGTGGCAGGTTCTAAATCTCTTCCCTAAATGTAGTATGAATAAAATCCTTGATTAATAGTATGAATATGGTCCTTGATTACGAAGCTATTCAATATATACATATGGTTTATCATACATAGGGCATGTGTTCTCATATAACTCCATAAGTTATATATTTGTCTTTAAAAAAGGACCTGAAATATCTTTTGATTTATTAAAAGAGGCCCTACAGGCATTGGCCACTAAACAAAAAGTGATAATAAAGGTTTCACCTCTATTTTACGCACCCACATCTACAATACTTTTAAACAGATTAATAAGTGTGTCAGAGTCTTCGTAGCATGTTATGCTTCAAATCTACTTGCATTATTTCTTTTTAGTATCTATCACTAAAGTTCAAAGCTACTAACATACTTTAGCAACACTGAATTGGGAGACTAACAGGGTATAACGCCCTTGCGACCTAAAGTGATTATCTACTCCCGATGGTGCTTGTATTCCAAAGTTGATCGTAGTTACCGGAAGAAGACAATCTTCACCTTGCCCTACACTATGTCAAGTACATCGCGAATACTCTCACAATGGGAGCAAAGTTCTATGTATTATGCAGGTGTTGATACACCAATTATTCCTTCTTTGAAGATCGGGTTTTCAACACAGGTTTTCATATATTGCACTATTTGTTGTAACTTAAATATACAGTTATATTGAGTTAACAAGTACTAACACATGGTCATCTGGCTGCATATTTACTTGGTTATGGGCCTGACCTCTATTTATATAACTATGCACTATATCGTCATTTGGCTACACGACACATTAATATTTGGTCGTGTGCCACATCTTTATATGGTGACGTGTTTGATTATAGGTGTAACGCCCCGCGTTTTTATACTTTCCATATTTGGAAACCTTGTATCGTACTTCTATTTTTAGTAAGCATTGTATCTCGTTTTCATCTTTCGTTGTAAACCGAGACTTGGATCGTAATGAGAAATTCATATTTTATTTATGTTGTGTTAATCATAATCATGTTACACTTATACTTGTTCATACTTTAAACATATAAACGTACTCGTGATACTCTTATTCGTAAACGTGTGATAAGTCGCAAACATGGTTTGTATGCGTAAACGAGACTCAAACGTGGAACTTGTAATCGTTAAACTAAATTCGTTACGAAAATATAATCACCTATTTCATTTGTTAATTAATCCAAATTAATTAATTAAATTATTTAATTAATTAAATTAGTTGATAAAATTAATTAATTTCTTTTTATAAAAAATTAAAATGCTAATTTTATATATATATATATATATATATATATATATGTATATATTAACATTTAGAATTTAAATACTAATATATACATTTCCTTAATAAAGTCCAAGGTTATAAAGTGTAAATACTGAATTCATAAACTACAGGGACAATTCCCGCCATACATGTAAACTTATTTAATGAGTTTTTAAATAAAAAATAAAATAAAAAATCAACAAAACCGGCTCCGCGAGACCTCCGGTGTCACACCCTCAATTTCCACTTGCGGAGTTTTACCGCGAGGCGTGTGAACAAACCAGTATCTGAGACACTAGTACGTCGAACGACTCTATATGAATTGATAATACGTTTTCCAAAATCATTTGTTTAACCATTCATTGTAGATTTTATATTTTCTTAGTTAGTTTCCAATGTTTAGCGGAAGCATTAGTTTTTTTTTTATGGTTGAGCGGAAGCATAAAAATAAGTAGAGAAACGGGCGCCAACACAAACGCCAAAACAAATGAAAAACCCAAAACAATGTTTGTAAATGAGACTCGATAAAAGGTGTCTTGATCAATGCAAGTGAGTGCACCTAGAGCTCCTAGCGTCCTGAGAAACATGTAAAGAAACAAGTGTCAACATTAAAGAAGAGTGAGTTCACAGGTTTTCATAAATTCGTTTGTTCGGTTATAAGTTTGTTTCCCCCGTTATCCCTAACCCGGGATAACGGTTTAGTTCCATTATTCCCAACCCGGAATAATACTGATAGTTTCATTATTCCTTACCCGGAATAATACTGATAGTTCCATTATTCCTTCCCGGAATAATAATGATGTCCCATTATTCCTAACCTGGAATAATAACGTTGTTGTTCCATTATCCCTAACCCGGGATAATATCGTTGATTCGTAATTAAGTTCAATGTTCATATATATAGGTAGCTAGCCTAAAGTTATATCACGTAAGTGTTTGCGATCGAAGCTGACTGTTGTGCCTCCGTGTTGCCAGGCCTATCACTGACCATGGCGAAGTTAGGCCAAATTATTCACCCGTTGACCATACCCGGTCGGCTAGCGCGACTAGCTCGGATGGGGCTTGTCGGGCCCAGTAGTACTACTTATAATTTCCCCGCTATTTAAACCCAATACTAACGATCCGAGAGATTGTCGAGGACTTGTGTGATATAGCTGCTTAGTGACCATAACGTACATTAACATTAACTTAGTTACCGAATAGTTAAGTGACGTTAATTTCGTATAACGTAAAGAGATAGAGTTGTAGAGTGTATACATGTTTCTCCCCCTGTTGTTTAAAACCGGATAAAATTAGGGGCCGTGAACTCACCTTTAGTTGCTCAGTTAGTGTAAGACAGAAGTTGCAAATGATGGGACCGCTAATTGCGTCCTAACAAGTCAATTGATTTCAAGTTAGTGTGTGAACACACCAATACAAATCCTACACATAATTAACGCACAAGCGGTACACACAATCACAATTCCTAGCACTCAAACATGCATGCAAGTATCCTCATATGAACATAGTGATCAAAACAATTTATCATGAACACAATCCAATCCATGCAACACTTTGGTACACACATTCGCAAGTTATCAAGTTTCAGCTTATATACTCATAATTCGGCTGTTTTTGAGGATTTTTATAAAATAGTTCCAACGTTCCAAAAATTCTAATTATTTTACAGAAGGTGACAACTATACTGTAGAATTTTATATAAATTTTTCAAGTCCTAACACTTTACCAATTATTCATAAATATTAATATACTAGGATGCAGTCAGATTCGTCGCTTTCTGACTGCAGTCCACGGAAGAATTCATTTAAAAATCACCGTTCGTCCAATTAACAAAATTCCAGTGGGAGTTTCCCGGAAATTTCCATATCTTGTTGCTGTACAAATTTCATGATTCGACTCCCTACAGATTATTAGATCCGACTCGATGAACAACTAATAAATTTTCAGAATTTTCACAGCTTCAGTTACTGAACTTAATTGGCCACTTAAAAATATCAAACGACTTCAGAAAAATATGAATCCAGCGCCATTAGAATCGTTTTTCAAAACTCTACGTTTTAGACTTCAGAAAATCCATTTTTCGATAAATAATGACCAAGTTACAGCCAGTTGAAGTTGGCTGTAAACACCATTCAGCATCCTGATTCAGCACTTCATCACAATCTAACTCGCTTAAACCATCGATACATTGAACATATGCGATCAAGAACAGAATTTCCAATCATATACTATCATATATATCATGCCCATGCAAACCCTAATCATAACCTATGGTTTTTATCAACAAAACGCAGCCTAATGTTTCTAGATCCCGCTAATCATCTTAACCACAAACATCATAAATAAATCGGCTAACATAACACTACATTCAAAGATATAAATCCGAATATGATCTTGCAAACAATGATAAATCATAACCTTTAATAACAAGATCAATGAGCCGAGACTTGGACAAGAGCCGAGAACTAGATGGGACTGATTCGGATGTTGGCGAGGCTTGCGACCGAGAAGAAGAATGGTGAGGGGAGGGCTGCCGCGATTCAAGAGGAGTGTAACAAGGCTGTCTTGCGATCGAGATGATGAAGGAACGGCTGCCGTCGGCTGTTTTCTCAACTAGGGTTTTTGTGTTTTGTTTTTGTGAAGCAAGCTCATGCATGTGTATGTATATATAGCGCAAGGGATGAAGGGAAAGGGAAGGGTTTATGGTTTGGGATGCTCGCGGCCGCAAAGGGGTTCGGGTGGGTTGGTTTGGGTTTAACACTTGGTCCTCAAGTTTGGTTAACTCCTTGAGTCGCAAGGAAATGAGGCCGGCTCGTGTCGCGGTTCGGTTTGATTCGTCTATATATTTACTATATATATTTCATAACTAAAACAAATCACGAAATCGAACATCACATAATAATTCACCAACTTATAAACGTTTAATACACATAGCACGTAATTCATTTGACAAGTTCACGAAATTATCGTAATTATTTCGAGGGTGCAATTTAAGTCTCCGAATCAATTTAACGTAGGAACGAATAACCGTGAAGTAGTGCGTTTAAGATATCTGAAAAACCGGGATGTCACATTATCCCCATGTTGAAAGAATTTTCATCCCGAAAATTGAGTAAACGCGGTTTAGAATGCAGCGTACATGTTTAGAGTGCCACGCACACAGATTTAGTTCGTTAACAATGGTACGCGAAATTACAAGAGATTCCCAAGTGCCATGCACAAGGATTTAGTTAACAATGGTACGCAAAATTATGAGAAATTCCAAGGTTGTCACATCATCCCCATGTTGAAAGAATTTTCGTCCCGAAAATTTAGTTGCTGGTATCATTCAGTTTGCTGCTCAGCTGCAAAGAGGTGTGGGTATTTGCTTTTCATTTGGTCCTCTCTTTCCCACGTGAACTCCGGTCCACGCTTAGAGTCCCAACGAACCTTAACGATCGGAATCTTGCTGTGCCTTCGAGTCTTGATCTCATGATCTCGATAGGTTGTTCCACAAAGTGCAGTTGTTCATCCACTTGGATCTCATCCAATGGAATGACTAGGGTTTCATCTGATAGACACTTCTTCAGATTTGACACGTGAAAAACGTTGTGAACTCCACTGAGTTCGGCAGGAAGGTCTAATTGATAAGCTACGGGTCCAATACGTTTCAAGATCACAAACGGACCTACGTACCGTGGGTTTAGTTTGCCTCGTTTTCCAAAGCGGGTTACACCCTTCCAGGGTGACACCTTCAGTAGGACGCGGTCGCCTACTTGAAATTCGAGCGGTTTGCGTCGTTGATCAGCGTAGCTTTTCTGTCGATCTCGTGCCGCCGCCATGCGGTTTCTGATTTTTACAATCTTTTCAGTAGCCTCAAGTATCAACTCAGGGCCTGTGAGTTGACTGTCACCGACTTCTGCCCAACAGACCGGTGATCTACATTTACGACCGTATAATGCCTCAAACGGTGCTGCCGAAATACTCGTATGGTAACTGTTGTTATACGAGAATTCCACTAAAGGCAGGTGGATTTCCCAACTATTCCCGAAGTCTACTACGCATGCCCTAAGCATGTCTTCCAAGGTCTGTATGGTCCTTTCGCTTTGACCATCAGTATGAGGGTGATAAGCTGTGCTCATATCTAAGCGTGTGCCCAACGCTTTCTGAAGTGACTGCCAAAAGTTGGACGTGAAGCGAGCATCTCTGTCTGAGATGATGGACGTTGGCACTCCGTGCCGAGAAACTACTTCCTTAATGTAGATGCGAGTCAACTTCTCCATCTTATCTGTTTCTTTAATAGCTAGGAAGTGAGCGGACTTAGTTAAACGATCCACGATTACCCAGATGGTATCGCAACCACCCAAAGTTCGCGGGAGTTTAGTGATGAAATCCATCGAGATCTGATCCCATTTCCACACTGGGATCTCAGGTTGTTGGAGTAGCCCCGATGGCTTTTGATACTCTACCTTGACTTTTGCACAAGTCAAACACTTACTCACGTAGGTGGCTATATCAGCTTTCATGTTGGGCCACCAATACGCAGCTTTAAGGTCTTGATACATCTTATCCGAACCAGGATGGACAGAGTATTGGGATTTGTGAGCTTCGTCCATGACTAGCTCTCTGAGGTTTCCGTAGAGAGGTACCCATATGCGATTCATGAAATACCGGGCTCCATTGGGTTTTACTTCCCAATCGCGTTCCATTTTTCCCACCGATTCGGCCTTGATGTTTTCTTCCTTAACCGCTTCTAACTGCGCGTCGCGTATCTGTTCGGGTAACCCCGAATGAATGGTGAGCTGTAATGCTCGTACCCGACGCGGTTTCAAGTGTTCCTTCCTACTGAGGGCATCAGCTACCACGTTAGCTTTACCCGGGTGATACCGAATGGCACATTCATAATCGTTCAAGAGTTCGACCCAGCGACGCTGTCGCATGTTCAACTCCTTCTGATCAAAGATGTGTTGGAGGCTCTTGTGGTCTGTAAAGATTGTGCACTTCGTTCCATAGAGGTAGTGTCTCCAAATCTTAAGTGCAAACACCACTGCTCCCAATTCTAGGTCATGTGTTGTGTAGTTTTTCTCGTGAACCTTCAATTGTCGGGATGCATACGCGATGACCTTATCGCTCTGCATGAGTACGCATCCCAATCCCTGAATGGAAGCATCACAATATACTACAAAATCATCCGTCCCTTCCGGCAAGGACAGAATGGGTGCACTGCAAAGTTTCTGTTTCAGCAATTGAAATGCTGCTTCCTGCTTATCACCCCAAGCATACTTGATGCCTTTCTGGGTGAGGGTAGTAAGCGGTTGCGCGATCTTTGAAAATCCCTCGATGAAACGTCTGTAGTAACCAGCCAAACCCAAAAATTGGCGGATCTCCGTCGGTGTCCTGGGTGCTTCCCAGTTTTTGATAGCTTCAATCTTGGCAGGGTCGACGTGGATACCCTTTTCATTTACGATATGCCCGAGGAACTGAACTTCCCGAATCCAGAAATCACACTTTGAAAGCTTGGCATATAGTTTCTCCTGTTGAAGTAATCCCAGCAGTAATCGTAGATGTTCAGCATGTTCCTCTTCACCTTTAGAGTAGATGAGTATGTCATCGATGAACACGATGACAAACTTGTCGAGGTATGGTTTACACACACGGTTCATGAGGTCCATGAACACCGCAGGTGCGTTGGTGAGACCGAAGGGCATGACCAATGTGACATCCCGGTTTTTCGGATAACTTAAACGCAATACTTGTCGAATAAATTACGTGCTACGTTATTATGTGATATCCGAGTTTGTGCTTTATGTTAGTTATAATGTATAGACGTAATAAATAAACAAATGAATCGAGCCAAATCGCGACACGAGCCGGCCTCTTTTTCTTGCGACTCAAGGAACTAAACTTGGGGATCAAGTTTAGAACCCAAACCTTAAACCCAAAACCATGTCGCGAGCAAACAACCCAAACCGACCCACCCAAGCCCTAGGCCGCGAGATCAAACCCAAACCGCAACCTATACCCCTTTCTTGATCATCTTGCGCCTATATATACTAACACATGCATGTTCCTTCACAACACAAAACCCTAATAGCAAAACAGCCATCGGCAGCCTTACTCTTGTCCCTTTGATCGCGAGCAGCCTCCCCTTTCAGTCCCTCAACCGCAAGCAGCTTGTTACGACTCCATCATCATCTCTCGGTCGCGACAGCAGATTGTTCATCTCATTCTTTCGGTCGTGATCTTGCTTGAACAGCCGAATCCATTCTCATCCAAGTCTTGACTCGTTATTCACCATTATTAAAGGTTAGGATTTATAATCGTTTGCAAGATCATATTCGGATTATATGTGTTTGAATGTAATGATTATGTTGTTAATCGGCTGATTGATCATTGTTTGCATGTATGATTGTTTTCGGAACTCATAGTTTGCGAGTGTGTTTTGTTTATAAAGACTAGAGATATTGATTAGGGTTTGCATGGATGTAATATATGTATTGATCTATGATTAGAAAAATCGGTTCTTGATCGCCTAGGTTCATTATATTGACGGTTTATGCGAATTAGTGGTAACAAAATGCTGAAACAGGTTGCTGAGTGATAGTTACAGCCGACTTCAACTGGCTGTAACTCGGTCATTAGTTGTCGAAAAAACGGATTTTCTGAAGTCTAAAATGTAGAGATTTGAATAACGAATCTAATGGCGCTGGATTCATATTTTTCTGAAGTCTTTTGATATTTTTAAGTAGCCAAATAAGTTCAGTAACTAAAGCTGTGAAAATCCTGAAATTTTGTTAGTTGTTTATCGAGTTGGATTTTATAATCAGTAGGGAGTCGAATCATGAAATTTGTACAGCAACTAGGTATGGAAATTTCCGGGCAACTCCCACTGGAATTTTGTTAATTGAACGATCAGTGATTTTTAAATAAATTCTTCCGTAGACTGCAGTCAGAAAGTGACGAATCTGACTGCAGCCTAGTATATTAATATTTATGGATAATTGGTAAAGTATTAGGACTTGAAAAATTTATATAAATTTCTACAATATAGTTGTCACCTGCTGTAAAATAATTGGAATTTTTGGAACATTGGAACTATTTTATAAAAATCCTAGAAAACAGCTGAATTATGAGTATGTAAGCTGAAATTTGATAACTTGTGATTGTGTGCACCAAATTGTTGCATGGATTGGATTATGTTCATGATAAATTGTTTTGATTACTATGTTCACATGAGGATACTTGCATGCATGTTTGAGTGTTAGGTATTTTGTTGTGTGTATCACTTTGTGCGTAAATTACGTGTAGAATTTGTATTGGTGTGTTCACACACTGACTTGAAATCAATTGGTTTGTTAGGACGCAATTAGCGGTCCCATCCCTTACAACTTCTTTGCTACACTAACCGAGCAACTAAAGGTGAGTTCACGGCCCCTAATTTTATCCGGTTTTAAACAACAGGGGAGAAACATGTATACACTCTTCAACTCAATCTCTTTACGTTATATGAAATTAACGTCACATAACTATTCGGTAACTAAGTTAATGTTAATGTAACGTTATGGTCACTAAGCAGCTATATCACTTAAGTCCTCGTCAATCTCTCGGATCGTTAGTATTGGGTTTTAATAGCGGGGGAATTATAAGTAGTACTACTGGGCCCGACAAGCCCCATCCGAGCTAGTCGCGCTAGCCGACCGGGTATGGTCAACGGGTGAATAATTTGGCCTAACTTCGCCATGGTCAGTGATAGGCCTGGCAACACGGAGGCACAACAGTCAGCTTCGATCGCGAACACTTACGTGACATAACTTTAGGCTAGCTACCTATATATGTTAACATTGAGCTTAATTACGAATCAACTATATTATCCCGGGTTGGGGATAATGGAAACAACAACTATATTATCCCGTGTTAGGGATAATGGAAACAACAACTTTATTATTCCGGGTTTGGAATAATGGAACCAACATCATTATTATTCCGGGTTTGGAATAATGGAACTAAATCGTTATCCCGGGTTAGGGATAACGGGGGAAACAAACTCATAACCGAACAAACGAATTTATGAAAACCTGTGAACTCACTCATCTTTAATGTTGACACTTGTTTCTTTACATGTTTCTCAGGACGCTAGGAGCTCTAGGTGCACTCACACGCATTGAACAAGACATCTTTTATCGAATCTCATTACAAACAGTGTTTTGGGTTTTTCATTTGTTTTGGCGTTTGTGTTGGCGCCCGTTTCACTACTTATTTTATGCTTCCGCTCAACCATAAAAACTAATGCTTCCGCTAAACATTGGTAACTAACTAAGACAATATAAAATCTACGATGAATGGTTAAACAAATGATTTTTGGAAAACGTATCATCAAATCATATAGAGTCGTTCGACGTGCTAGTGTTTCAGATTCTGGTTTGTTCACACGCCTCGCGGTAAAACTCCGCAAGTGGAAATTGAGGGTGTGACAGATTGGTATCAAAGCCACTAGCTATAGAGAACCAGGTTTGCATTAGAAGTAGACCTAAACTATAGCTGAATACACGACACTAGACGTAGTTTGGCACCGAATCAATTTAAGTCTCCGAATCAATTTAACGTAGGAACGAATAACCGTGAAGTAGTGCGTTTAAGATATCTGAAAAACCGGGATGTCACATCCGGTTCACCATACCCGCGTCTTAACCACTCCGCCACACATCAGCTTTTGAAAGAAACCCGGACAACAAAGGTTTTAACCTTTGTTTCCGACCGAGCTGAGCGCGACCAGGAGCGGACAGCAGCCCTTTTGGGCAGGATTTTATGTTTTTTTTGTGTTTTAACTTAACTTTTAAGCCATTAATACTCACCTAAACCTCACCTAACTTACCCTAATCCTTTCCTTATAAATCCCACCTATAATCCAAGCATTTTTACACTTTAATCTCTCTCAAATCTCTCTCAATCCATCCATAATCAGCTGCAGATTTGCTAGTTCGAGCAGAATTACTCATCTTCACTAAAGTGAGTTTAACTCACTCATTTCTTAACGAAATCCTTCCATTCTTTTTTCCACTTGCTTGGATTAACCTAAGGATCATTTCCATTGGTTTTCCATGGAAAACCAAGCCCTGGAATGACCAGAAAAAGGTTCCAAAGTGGATTGTTTTATTTTATGTTCTTATAAACTTGTTAATCTTTATCAAACTTGAGTCTAACTCATCTCAAACCTATTTCCTAATGCTTACAACACTCCTTGTGGTTGGTTAGGCTTAAAAACAAGGTTGAGACATTCAAACAAGAGGTTTAAACCTCACAAATACTCTGTTTTGAATGAACTTTAAAAGTTCATAAGAGGTGCAAGACTTGAACTTGTTCATGTGAGACTAACTAGGTGAGCTAGGGCTCTCCTAAATCAAAGTCCACACACCACTTGTGTTTTAACTAGATTAGTGTATCTTTTACTACTATTAAACTTGTTCTAAGACCCTCATTGTTACCCTTGGTGACTCGTGAAGTGGTGAACAATCATATGAGGTCCAAAGTGGATGGCTAATCCTCCCACCTCCTACTTGACTTGCATGATACTAAGAGGTTCCAAAGTGGATGGTTCATCCCCCCACCTCCTACATGATTATAATAACTATATATAGACTATATTATAAATCCGTAAAACCGAACCCTTGATAATGATTTAATAGTCATCTATCAAGTTAATAAGTTTATTACTAATGTATTTAGTTCCTTGTCACGATTCTAATAGGTCTTGAACCTATGAAAACACATTTGATCCTTACGGATTCTTTATAGTGTCGTTGGCGAGTGCTACATCTTAGTAACTATTTTATGTTATAATACTTCCGTGCTTTATCACACTTATTTTAATCATGCTCGAATACTCCTAATCTTCCGTTTAAACTTGTTACTCATACGCCCTCTTTTCCTCTTGTAGGATAACTCGGCGTTCTTCCCATCAATCAACCACCTTCACGGACTTGCCAAAGTTAGAGGACTTAGCAAAACCGTGAGTATACTCGAACCCCTTTTACGTTTAACACTTTTGGGGTGCATGTTTACATAACAAAAACAACACAAAAACTTATGCTTTATTACTTGCATGAACAATCCATTATACATGAACGCTTTGATACGTATGTTATGCTTATACTAGGACTGAACGTATGCGATACTATAGACATTAGCTTACTTTGAGCCTCCATTTGACATGTATAGCGCTATAGGAGTGACGCACCTCCCGTGAACGTGTGGTCATGTTGAGTTATTTATGCTAGTTGCGTAAATAGAGGGTTGACTAGAAATATCGCATGCCTTGTATATTGGCTCATATGTTAACTTAGTTGCCATGTGGATTTGTTTAAACTTATGTTTATACGTATGTTATGCTCAAACTTGTATACTCGCCTTTGCTTTTGCATTGAACTCGTATTTTAAATATGTTACAGGTTGAGAAGATGATGCTATGAAAAGAAGTAGCGATTGGCGCTAGATACACACATAGACGTTAGGTTTATTATTGTCGTATCAATTTTGTTATGTTGTTATTTGTCAAACTTGTTGCATTGTTGTATTTCTGAAATTATGTTGTACTTGACAATCCTTATGAAATGAAATTTTGTTTGATTAAATATTTTCACCAAATAACGTTATGATGCTTTTGAACGATTTGTTCGTCTCATCCCGATGTTTCCGCCATCGGTTGGGATGTGACAATAGGGCTACTAATACATCATTCATAGCTTGGATATTCACCATTTGGCTATACACGCCATATTCTATTTGATTGTGGGCTCTACATATTTTACTTGGCTACGCGCCATATGCTTGGTCACCAACTATAGCGTGTGGTACGACATACGCAATTTCGTAGTCAAGACAAATGCACGAAAAAACCAATATACTTGATAATTCGAATAAGTATTCCACACGCTATGCGATAGGAAAATTACTTATTCGGGTATATACTCTCCACGCCAATAGGCGACATAGATAACAAGAAACACTCACGCCATAGTCAACGAGGATTACTCGCACGAAGTAGATTAAACAAAAATGTTACCTACTGTAAGTATTCCACACGCCAATGCGCGACCGGGAAAAATACACAGTAGCTTACATAAAGTGCTCTTTCACGCCAAGCTCGTAAACACTTTATGATTTTGATCAAGTGTCTCACACGCCACAGCGCGACAGAGAGTATAACTTGTTGAAATTTAAGCAAATATTCCACACGCTGGTGCGTGAGGGGAAATATATTTGATAAATTAATAAGTGCTTATTCACGCTAAGCGCGTATAAAGCACCCAATTATCTGAATACATCTTCGTTAACGCCATAAGCGTTACAAAACACTTTCTTATCTCAACGAATGTTCACAAAAACATTTGTAAACACAACTCACCACCGCATTTAAACTGCAAAATACGTTGAATCATAGACGTTACAATACTATACATAACGTAGTATTAGTCATAAAGATACAGCGCTAAAAGTGGGCATCTTGGTAATAGATGCATTCAACCACTAATAATCCAGTGGGTATCTTGGTAATAGATGCACATAACTACTGATAAAAAACCAAGTACTTGTCCCATAATTATAAAAACATTGTGGGAAACATAAATAACGCTCTAAACACCCTTTCGGGATCACTGAGCATAGCAAGCACTTCTGCAGGGGTGTATTGCACTTCATCATATCCCACTACAACGTTGATCGCCAAACCCGGGTCATCGATAACAACGACTGGTGCAACCACCAATGGTTCTACATTCACCTACGGTGGTACAACATCCACATCCGCATTCACAACCACCAACGGCTACACATTACGCCAACGGCGATACACCTAGTGACACGGACGCGTGGCAAGGATCGTCAATGCATCGACATCAACCCTTTCAATGGTTCGAATGTCATTTAGATCATTTTCTAAAGGTGATCTCTTTTCCATTTTTCGGATTCAACCTAGTCCGATATCATTATTTTCAACCATAATACCGGACTGGGGGACTCGAAGGGACATGGTCTCAAATGCCATGCAAGTCATACGCGCACTAGGCCATACCCATACTCAACAACCAAAACACTCAACCTGTTCCAAGGTTCACGCGCGGACGTGTACACATACGCGCAACCTTGGTTGCTCATATGAGTGCGTCAATACAAAAGACAGCAGCCGGGCTCTACCCAACCAATTTCTACGATGAACAATCATGCGCCTTTCATTGCTCCATGATCTCCACTCACAGTTAAAGACAGACGTAACAAGCGCAGCTAGCAAAACTCACGCACCTCGGCGATAGGTAATCCTAGAATCAATTTTCACTTCTAGGCACTCCTAATAAGTCTAGTGATCCTCTCAGCGCTTGCACGCTAGAGCAACGCTAGACTAGGGGACTTGACGAGGTAGGGTACTGGACCCGACCCAAATGACCCGTCATTACCGTTACCATATTTTATTATGTTATTTATTATTGTGTACTAACCCGCGAAGCCTAGCGCAATATAGTTTATGCTATACTAGGTTGTGGGCTTGAAGAGACAACCCCTAACTGGCCCTGGCCCATTGAGGTTAGGGTTTCCCATGTCTCCTATATAAGGAGGTCTTCACCTCATTATTAGGGCATGAGACATGAGGGCAACACTTTTTGTAGTTGGAAAAAAGAGGATTCTTCCTCTATCGGCCGTCTCTACCCCACCTCTCTCTTTTCTTCTGTGCAGGTCTAGGTTCAAGAGGAAGAACAAGGTGTGGATCTCGGTCTCTTGTGGAAAGCGGTGAGTCCGTGTTTCTTCAGTAGCCTTTTGTTACAAAGAAATTTTTTTCAATTGCTAAAAATTTAAAAAACACTAAGGTGTCAAGGTACACTCAAGACACATAGGCTTTGCATGGGCCTAGGCCCAAGGCGCAAAAGAAACAGGCCAGAGGAAAAATAACACATTTAAATGTAAAAAATAAAAAATTATTTTGTATTTGAATAACACTATTCTTCAAGTAAAATAGAGAAAATATATTATATGACATTTAATAATATCTGATCAGTACCAAAACTTCTCAAACAGTAAAGATTTAAATGTAATTCCAAAACTTGTAAGTTTTATAGTTCTAACCTGGATCACATTTCAATTTGCTTCGATCGTTATTGTGGAGAAAATCACTAAATTTGCATAAGATAAAAATACAAAATAAATCGGTATTT
The DNA here is from genome assembly GCA_947069175.1 of Scalesia atractyloides. NCBI lineage: Eukaryota > Viridiplantae > Streptophyta > Magnoliopsida > Asterales > Asteraceae > Scalesia > Scalesia atractyloides. The sequence goes on from CAMTDV010000017.1 coordinate 74,682,615, forward strand.
AGTGCGTCTAGATAGCTGAAACGAGCGCCTAGTAACTAGAAGTGTAATTAATGGCCTTGCCTGGAAAATACACCTAGGCACATAAAGCAAGGGCTTTTAATATCTATGCTTGGAGCACCAAGGCAAAAAGGTCCCAGAAGCCGAGTTGTAAAGCAACGGCGCACACACCAAGTTCGCAAGGCACATCAGTACGTGAGGCGCAATATAATTAGATGATATTTATATATATGATAGGTTTTCATCATCACATATTCAAAATTAGATAAAATTAATCTCCATATACGATTTGATATACAAATAGTCTATATGTTCAACCTAAAAAGTTATATATGCACAGAATCTACCTATGTACATGAGGCGTGCTTGGCACGCCCGTAGAAGTCTAAAGCGCAAGACCCTGCATCGTAGGTGTCTTGCGCCAAGGCACACTTTTAAAACCAAGATATAGATTATAATAATGCTTGATTAAATAGGTCCATATCAAACTTTCAGATATTCATAACAAATCAGATACTAAAACAGAGTTTAAATACAGATACACGAAAAAAAATGTATAAACACAGCTTTTTTCTACACGTTTTGAACACTACTGACAGAGATAAATGATAAAAGTTACCGACTGAAAAAAGTTACAGAGATAAATCAGGACCTTTACCTGTAATCTTGTTTGTTGACCAAACTCATCAACCCTCATAGAAACTTTTGACGCACCAATAAAGACACTGTATCCTACATGTTTGATGAATAGATAATTGCAACATAACTAAATGGTTTTATGTGATGTTTGGAAAGAAATTGTAGAATTAGAAGGTATCCCGCATCGGAGTTAAAAGAAAAGGAAAAACAACAGAGGGGTGCTACCCTAAGGTCGGCTCTAAATGGTCGAGCCTACATTATAATTTGTGGCAGTTGGTTCGCGTGGCCTCTGCACAATACTATAGTTTAAATTTTAACTTTCTTTGATGTTGTGCATTAGTTTTCAAAACTTTAAGCAACAGAAAGCATAAAAAATCAACAATTAGAAACTTGTGTAGCATTAATGGGCTTAGTTAGTTAGTTTGCTTTGAATTTGTATAGGCAGCACAATACTAAAGTTTAAATTGTACGAAATGATGTTGGAAGTTGTACATCAGTTTAAATTGTACTAAATGATGTTGAATATGAATAAACTCGCGTATATGATGTGTGTGGTTTTGCCTAAAGTCTAAGCTTTAGAAACCCCATCGCTTCAGGGCGCCTCATGCTTTTAAAAACCAAGGTCCACCCTTCAGTTAACATCTTGTTTATGATAAAATTATATATCATTCTTGTTTATACTCATGTATAAGGCATACAATCCAAATTTCCCACTTTTTTATGCGTTCCATTAAGATCAAGTTTATGCAATTTTCTAGGGATCGATACCTGACTTTATTAGGGTCTTCCTTAAAGAGATGGTGCAATTTGCATAAGATACGTTTGTTCTTAAATATTACAAATGTGTTTTTGAAAGCAATGAATATAGATCAGAAGAGAACTTCGTAGTTAAATAAATTATAAGACCAAAGGGTGTGGGGTTCGTCCCCCTCTCGTCTTGGGTCGTCCCCGACGTTGCACACCGCCCCCTGCGGGTCGTCGCGGCTCAAACAGCACAATTCCGACGTTTGCGACGCGTAGAAAATTCTAAAAAAGGTGGGCCCCCTTCAAACGGTAACCTGTATAAAAAAATAATTTTTTTAAAACCTATAAATACCCTTTCATTTCACCCTTTTTATACACAAATTCACCCACTCTCCAAACATTTATCTTCAAAAAAAATCCCTATACACAAAAACCTTCTCTAAAAAATAGACAATGTCATCTTCCACTTCGTCGGGTTCGACGGATACCAGAGAAGCCGTACAATATTTTATAAACACGGTGGTAAAAGCCGTACAATTTTTTTTTATTGTTATGTACTTTGTTTTAATTATTTTATTAAATAAAAAATAATAATTATAAAAAGGGGGTGAGGACGATCCTCCACACCCTTAGGTAGTCACTAAAGAGATGGTCCTCCACCTGTGTGACGTGACGGCTATATGGCGGGTAGTCCCCAAAGATACTACCCAAACCACACGGCCACACCTCATGGTCTAATAAGACGATTCAGGACCTCATGGAGAAGTCTTCAACCAGTTAACGAAATAAGTGTCGTAAGCTCCTAACGGACAAATGGACAATATATTAGCATGGTGAATCAAATATTACAATTATTTAATGTATCAATTCTTATTCAATATTTTCAAATATAAAAAGTTTGTTTATATTACTTGAGAAATGATCAAATACAAAGGACTCTTACTGTATAAGAAGGTAAAGAAGAAATATTCTAGAAATATTCCCTAATGTGAACACATCAAAAATACTTAAAAAAAAACAAACACACAAATTTTTCTTTTTTCAATATTCTATTAAAATAATCGCTACTTTAATTTTTTTAGTGACGATAAAGTAGCAATTATTTTATAAACAATATTAAAAAATTTTGTGCTTTTTAGATTTTTTTTTTTTTAGGTTTTTGGAGGTTTAGTTTTTAGAATTTAGCTTGGGTGGGGGGTTGGGTGGTTGGGGGGAGGTTAGGTTTTTTGGGGTTTTTGGGTGAGGTATAGTCTTTTTTTTTTTTTTGGGGGGGGGGGGGGGTTGGGGGGTTGGTTTTTGGGGGGGGGTTTAGTTTTGGTGTGGTGGGTGGGGTAGGGGGTTTTAGGTTTTTGCATGTACATATTTTTTTTTTTCTTATAGACAAGATTATGGACACTTGTCACTCTATGATTCCTTCTTACACTTCTTATTTTTATACTCCTTTGTAGAATAACTCAACTCTATGTTATTTACTATCTATATCTATAAATTATAATAAATCAGAACTAAGTTACACGACATCTTCTTAAACCATTTATTGCCACCCGGTATCCTATCGTTCCTTCTTGAATCGATTTGAGCGGTAAAACCACATAAGGCCTCCGCTCTTTTTCTTCTCGCGTTCCAAACATATTCACACGTTCATTCTTCATCTCCTATTCACACCGTTGCTGCTTCTTCTGCATTCTTTTTTTTTTCGCCAGTTTCTTTCATCGTCTCACGCTCAGAATGAAAATATAATCTCCTTACCAAAATGCAATGGTGTCTTCTTCTCCTCAAGGTGATTCTCAGGCATTCTAACCTCCGATTTAGATCGCTACTTCTCCTAATCCTCATCTTTTCTGTTTCTCATATTGTCAATGTTACCTCTTCACTTTCAGTGAACCCTAATTCGCTGTAAGTTTTATCATTGTAACAATTAACTACGACTAAGTGTTAATCAATTGATGTTTTAATCGAACTTTTTATGTTGTTTTATTTAGGAATTGGAGTTCAATTGGATACATGTGTTAATAGGGTTTCTAGGTTTTGCATTTCGGACAGTTGGGGGTGTTGGTGGGGTGGACATTTTTGTTCCTATGCTTACTATTGTGAAAAAATGAATTTTGATTTTGGTTTAAAAAAAGATTCCTGGTTCCAGAGTTAAAACAACGATTCATGGTTCAGATTGAAATTGTAATGAAATCAGTCTTTTTCCATGGTCAGGTAATCAACTCCCATTATCTATATTTTTCAATTCCGGTAATGTTTGGACCCAATAGGTGTCACACCCCAACCGATGGCAGAATCATCAGGGCGCGGCACTAGGCGAATCAGATTGCTCGAGAGAGTCCATAACAACTATTTACGCGACAATACTTAAACATTCGTTATCCCATACTAACAAACATATAATCCATAAATAATTATTACAAATATCAAAACATCTCTCAAACAAACATAATTCGATCTTCCCTAGATTTTCTATTAAAATGCGTTTCTAGAAATAATTCCTAAATCCGGTTTGCGGCAAATAGATCTCAATAACCTGCAACATACGTTAAAATAATTTATCAATACAAAATGTATTGGCGAGCATACATGTTTTGGTATAATAGCATCATAGATAAAAGTGTAGCGAATCTCTTCATACATAAACATGATTCATACAACACATAAACTCACAAGACAATTTATCATGCTAACTCGCTGAGAGCTCGCGCGTACTTCCTAGGTAAACCCCGTCGGGTGAGAGCCCTTCTACAGTACCGTACTAGCCAAGGTGAAGATAACGAAAAGTGCCATAGTTTATATGTTCTAGCAATCACGTATCAATATGTATAACAGATATTCGCATGTGATAAATCAGTTTAGCGTGCATTGTATTTTTAATAAGAACGTATGTACACCCAAAAGTGCATTAAAGCGAAAATGGGTCAAGTATACTCACAGTAGGTGCGATTAGAGGAGAGTAGACGACTGTTAAGAGGTGAAGACGAGTGTCGGATCAGCCTGCATACGCGAACGGAAGTGCATCAGTCTCCGAAATGCTGAAACAGTTAAGTTTGGAATGGGCAGTATGCAAGTTCGGCCGAACTTGTATGTAAACATACAAGTTCGAGCAAACTTGTATAGATTTGTTGGGGTTGAGTCAAGTTCGGGCGAACTTGTATGTTTCTCAGGGAAACTTGACAAGTTCGGGCGAACTAGTGATGATTTGTAAAGTGGAATGACAAGTTCGGCCGAACTTGTGAAGTGTCCTGATAACTTTGCAAGTTCGAGCGAACTTGTGGTTTTATGCTTGAAAAGTTGAGTGTTTGGACTCAAGTTCGGCCGAACTTGACCCCTTGAGGTCAAGTTCGAGCGAACTTCACTAAAATGCTGCACAAAATCAGTTAAATCTCGAGCGAACTTGATGTTTTCGGGTCCAAAACCTTGCGTTTTCACGTCGTTTGCTGAGTAAATCAAATGTCGACCCCTCCAACCTTGTGCTACTGAGCAAAACTTAGGTCGAAGTGGTCTTTTATAGCAGTTTTAGTCGTTTTACAAAAGCGTGGGCTAATCAGGGCGAACTCGTGGTTCGTTCGGGTTAGTCCGGCTTGTGTAAAACAACACAAACGTTCTTGTGCTTCCAGATCTGGGATCGTGAATGACAGATGCTTCGGTCCACATAAAAAATGAACGAAACACACATCAAAAGTCCATATTTTGTGTAAAAATCGATATTTATAAAAGTTTTCCTCAGATCTATAACCTACAAGTCGAAATCATAAAGATTTCATGTTCGGGGAGCCACAGCTATGCCCAAACGAACTTGTTTAGTGTAGATCTAGGTGAAAAACAGAAGATTTATAAAAAAAGATGAAGGTTTTCGTAAAAGAAGATGTTCAGATGAAATCGAAGGTAGAACCTTGTGTAAAATCGTTGTAAACCTTTGGAGATTGCATAAAACAGGTTGGTTCTTACTTAGGATTCGAGGGTTTCGGGTTAGGAGAGCTCTGGGCGAAGTTGCAGCAAGCTCAAATGAGAGAATGGGGCTGAGTATTTATAGGCGAAGTGAAAATGAGAGCTGGTGGGAGTCAAGTTCGGTCGAACTTGCATGATTTCATGCAAGCTTGGGCGAACTTGTTAGATTTTCAAGAGGCCTATGTCAAGTTCGGCCGAACTTGCTGATTCTGTGAGAATCTAAGCAAGTCCGAGCGAACTTGAGGGGAAAGAGGGGTTTTTGTGGCCAGTCAAGTTCGGCCTAATTTGGGATCACCCAAGTTCGAGCGAACTTGTCCAAAAACTCTGGATTTCTTCGTTTTTCGATTATTTATCGATTCTTCGGCGATGTAATCGCGTTATATAGTTACATTTAAGCGTTATAGCAAAGTATTAGGCGTATTAAACGGTCATATTTACTTAAAGTTCACAATTATTCGAAGTTTGATAAATACGCAATGAAGTACGCGTCTTTGTTCCCAAGTCTTACGAGAGTCGCGTTGCAGTTTAAGCGCAGCAGATAGCCTCGGGAATTTCACGCAAAGTTGATAGTATTAAGTTTGTGCGAGATAAGCGTTGTGTTAATGAGATATAATGCGTTGTGGTGTGATATAGTGTGAAAAATATGTGATGTAGTGTAATAGGCGATATAGGTTACATTATGATCTGAATCTCTGGTGCTAGGCGTAACGAGAGCAGCGAGCTGCGATGAGTTAATGAGTTGCGACGATGCGGGTTGTTACAGTCTCCCCTGCTTTAGGAAATTTCGTCCCGAAATTTTTTCGAAAGGGGAGACCTTGAGAATTTACACAGGTGGGTAGCGATAACGGCGATAGGGCGATGAGGATGAGCGATTGATCGATCGAGGAATTACGAAGGAAAATGTCTCGGTGGTGCAAGAGAATCGATTAGTAAAAATGACTTCGTTGACTCGTGATTACGACACACGAGTTGGTGAGTCAAGTATGTTTTAAGGTTTTGAAAAATTTTGGTTAAACTGTTATGAAAAGGCTTTTGAATCAAAACTCGATTTAGGGAAATTTTCTTACGAGGTGGCGTTAGGTTGAGTCGATTTAACCCACGTTGTAAGAAATGTCTTTGTTGGTCAAAGGTTTTAGATAATTCAAAAATTTTAGTAAATGACCCCAATTTTGTAAACACTCAAAATCTTTTATTTAGAAACTTCCATTTATTTCCAAACACATCGGTAAAAATATGTTTTAACGGTATCAAAATTTTTAACTAATGTCGAACCCCACATGGCATCATCCCATGAGAGTTTGTTAATATGACTAAATCACTTATATATAGGAAGTACCAGCGGCGTATCCACCATGTTTTAGTCATATCACTTCCATCTCATGGAGCGATGTCAGGTGTGTTGACAAGATATGGATAGATTTCGATATTCTTAGTCCAGATGATGAAGGGTTGGACCAAGAGATTATGAGGCTTGAATAACGTTGAACCCCACATGGCATCCCTTTCACGGAAGTTTGTTAATATGGCTAAAACACTTGTACATAGGAAGTACCAGCGGCGTATCCTCCGTGTTTTAGCCATACCGCCTCCGTCCCGTGGAATGATGTCATGTGTGTCGACATGGCATGGATAGACTGGCGATTGGAATAGCGAAGCGGTAAGAATAAGAGGTGCGATAAGCGTCAAAGCGTCACGAGGTGAGGACGATAATCGAAGTGATAGCGTCCATTCGTGATAAGCGGCAAGCGATAAAGCGACGAGCGATAAGCAAACGAATATGATACAAAGTCGAGATTATAATGTGATAGGCGATGCGATAGCGATGCGATATAGACTTTATCGAAAACGAGTTCGCGTCGATGTAGACTTACCAAAAGTCTAGCGGTGGTGTGTTCGAGATGTGATGAGATGTTACGCCTTGCGGAAGTGTTTGCGTGTGAAAATTATCATCATAATATTATAGGTCTAACTACACATGGCATGTTTCCACGGGAGTTCGTTAGCATGGCAAAGCACTTATATATAGGAAGTACCATCGGTGTATCCACCATGCTTCCACCACACTGCCTCCGTGCCGTGGATAGGTGTCACGCTTTGTCAACATGGTTAAGACGCTCATATATAGGACGTACCAGCGGCGTATCCACCACGCTTACCCATGCCTTTAACGTTAGGCACCATCATAACTCACTACGATCCCCATGCAGACACCGGGTTAATCCCGTGTGCACCCGCGATTAATTAGTATTTGCATGATTATCGTAACTTAATCTGAAGGCGCATTGTGGGGGTAGAAACATATTAATCGTGAATAATCGTATAATTTAAGTAATAATAACTAGTGTGTGCGCTTAGACTACGTGCGAGGTTCGAGAGAGATAGAGAGGCATCGTTCGTGAGTTGAAGCGATATCAAGTAGTAGGATGATTATAAAGCATAAGCACTAATGTCGAAAATCGTACCTTCATTGACGTCGTCCTGCTCCTGGTCGAGGTTGATGTCGACGTCTTCCTCTGCAGGGGCTGCGGCTTGGGTTGGTGACTTCGGGGGTGTCGATTCATTTTGCTGCCGTGGCCTTGTCCGACATTTGCTGGTGTAGTGACCAAAGCAGTTGCAGTTGTCGTAGTAGCGGCAGCTGGTCCGGCTGGATGGTGATAAGTACACGTCAGACACTAGGGATGAGGTCCGGTGTAGTTACGTCTCGGGTAAATGGAACTGCTCGGAGAGGTTCAGGGTTGAGCGGTTCAGTCGCGGAGTAGTTGAAACTCGAGCTCTTTCTCTTGCGGCTAGGCTCGACGGGTGCTTGCGGTGGTGTATCGTCGTTGTCGTCATCGGATCCGTCGTCGGAATCATCGTTGGAATCATTGTCAGAGTCGTCGGACAATTCGACAGTAGCTTGATTCAGATTCCTGGCAGAATTCTTGGAGAAATATCTATCCAAGACTCGCTGGTCGTTGATTTCTGCGGCCAGTTGGTAGGTTTCTTCTATAGTAGCCGGTCTTGCAGCTTCGACAAAATTTCCCACACACCCAGGTAAGGCACGAATGTACTTCTTGATGGCCTTTTCGGGAGTGTCGACTTGTGTTGGGCAAATGATGCTAAGCTGTTTGAACCTTGCTGTGAGGCCGGCGTTGTCACCTCCAATTTGCTTGATATTCCAGAACTCGTTTTCTAGCTTTTGGACTTCGTGGGGAGGGCAATACTCTCTCCTCATGAGCTCATTCAGCTCCTCCCACGATAGCGCGTAAGCTGCGTCGTTTCCACGTTTGATGCGCTCGACTGTCCACCAATCGAGTGCTTGGGATTGGAATACTCCGGTAGTGCATGTGGTTTGGAATTGCTCAGGGCACCCACTCTGACGAAGGGTAACCTCGATGGCATCAAACCACTAGAGCATTTGGGATATACTTCCTTCACCTGTGAAGACCATTGGGTCACAGGCCTTGAACTGCTTGTAAGAGAACGCAGACTTTGCTGCATTGGACTTAGAGTCTTCCGAAGTTTGAGAGTTGCTAAGGGCTTGAATTTGAGTAACGATTTGAGGAATGACCTTGGCCATTTCCTTAGCCACAAGTGATGCGATCCTCTTGTCGGACTTTCTTCGTGCTTGACGCCGAGAGTTGGAAGCGTTCGAAGACATCTGGAATGAGATTCGATCATAATGATTTGTATTTTGCGATGCGATTTCACACGTTAAAACTTGTTTTAGTTGATATAGTAATACGTATTTCACATAGGAGCCACATAGGAAAAACACATATCTCCTGAATTCTCACGTATTCACATAAGCGCGTGTAGTTACATGCTATAGGTATATATATAGATATTTAGATATGTATATATAATTGGCGGTATTACGTGAGGACACGATTAGGGGAGTTGTTATGATTTAGTTATGTTGCGAGCATTAGCTTTTGTTTTGGATTGCGATGGCTGTGCGAGTTGTGCATTAACATAGAAAGATAAAAGCGAAAAAGCGGTAAGCGAAAATTGATAAATCGAAAACTTTCAAAAAGTATAAAATTCGTTTTAAATATGCACGAGGCACATTGAAAATCGATGATGCGTAAAATCGACGATAATAGGCTTAAAATCAATAGAGCGTCCTGGGTTTTGAGACAGCGACTACCCAAAGTGCTTTGATCATTCCGCCGAGTTCGGGCACACGCTTTGGCCTAATAGATAAATGCTCTCACCGCCCTGCGGCTAACGACATCACCCTTCCGGTTACTACGCGTCCCAAAGCGTTGGAAACAATCAAGACTTTGGTGAGATTGAAAATCGAGGAGTGGGACGAGTTTTCAAGGTTCGGGTTTCACCCATGACTTGATAACTTCGAATCCCTGATTGTGGTTTTAACTCCCGGACCCATCAGGAGGTTTCCACCGGATAGAATAGGAAATTTCCGTTAAGATGTGGATATCACTCATAACTTAATAGACAACTCGTGCAGATGAGATTACGCGGAGTGAGTGATTCGTTGAGAGTTCGCGGTTTTCACACCTATTCCCGACAATTCGACTCGTTTGTGTGATACGAGCGTTCTTCATGTGTATTGTGGCAGCTTTAGGAAAAGCATTGTTTAGAAGTTCGTGTCGAAAGTTTCTTGTCAAGTTCGGGCGAACTTGGCATCACACTGATGTCAAGTTCAAGCGGACTTGACTGTTTCAGGCGAACTTGTTATATGTTGAGAGGGACAGACAAGTTCGGTCGAACTTGGTCAAGTCCGGTCGAACTTGATCAAGTTCGGGCGAACTTGATTAATTTCGAGCGAACTTGTCCCCCAAGTTCGGGTGGACTTGCTGTTCGTGTTTATTTTCGGCGTTTAATCGATGCGAAATGGTCTGATTTGGTGTCTTAAATGTAGACTAAGTCGAACATGGCAATTCTACCTAATTCCCTACAGTTATGGCTCTGATACCAATCTGTCACACCCCAACCGATGGCGGAATCATCGGGGCGTGGCACTAGGCGAATCAGATTGCTCGAGAGAGCCCATAACAACTATTTACGCGACAATATTTAAACATTCGTTATCCCATACTAACAAACATATAATCCATAAATAATTATTACAATATCAAAACATCTCTCAAACAAACATAATTCGATCTTCCCTAGATTTTCTATTACAATGCGTTTCTAGAGATAATTCCTAAATCTGGTTTACAGCAAGTAGATCTCAATAACCTGCAACATACGTTAAAATAATTTACCAATACAAAATGTATTGGCGAGCATACAGGTTTTGGTATAATAGCATCATAGATAAAAGTGTAGCGAATCTCTTCATACATAAACATGATTCATACAACACATAAACTCACAAGACAATTTATCATGCTAACTCGCTGAGAGCTCGCGCGTACTTCCTAGCTAAACCCTGTCGGGTGAGAGCCCTTCTACAGTACCGTACTAGCCAAGGTGGAGATAACGAAAAGTGCCCTAGCTTATATGTTCTAGCAATCACGTATCAATATGTATAACAGATATTCGCATGTGATAAATCAGTTTAGCGTGCATTGTATTTTTAATAAGAACGTATGTTACACCCAAAAGTGCATTAAAGCGAAAATGGGTCAAGTATACTCACAGTAGGTGCGATTAAGGAGGTAGAGATGTGAGAGGTGAGCGAGTGTGGGATACTGATAGCGACGGAGTGATCATCCCGAAATGCTGAACGGTAGTTGGAATGGCAGTATACAAGTTGGCACTGTATGTAAAATACATTACGAGCGAACTTGTATGATTTGTTGGATGGCAAGTTCGGCGAATTGTAAGTTCTCAGTGAATTAACAGTTCGGGCGAACTTTGATGATTTGTAAGTGGAATACAAGTTCGGCCGAACTTGTGAAGTTTCTAGAACTTGCAAGTTCGAGCGAACTTGGGGTTTTATGCTGAAAGTTGGTGTTTGGACTAGTCGCGAATTGACGGGGTCAAGTTCGAGCGAACTTGACTAAGTTGCAATCATTTAAATTAGCGACATTATGTTTTCGAGTCCAATTTTGTCTTTGTGATAATTTGTCCACTAATTGTGCTATGACAAATTGGTCGGGTGTCTTTAGAGCTTTTAGTGTTTCACGTGGACTTTGTAATCGGTTCGTTGGGTTAGTCGGTATTAATAAATTCTTGTTTGATTGGTTGTTATGTTGTCCTTCAAAATGATAGTGTATTGTGTTGTATTAAGTTTCTGTTTACCTGTATAACTTTGTGAGCTATCCCCGAATTGTTTAGTGTATCTAGGTGAACAGAAGATTGAAAAAACGATAAGGTTGTTCATAAAAGTAATGTTCAGGATTGAATCGAGTAAAACTTGCGTTATGATCGTTTGTGAAACATTGAGATGTGCATAAACATTGGCTTTTACTTAGGTTCGAGGGTTTTCGGGTTAGTGAAAGCTTGGGCTAATTGGCTGCAACTGTGGCGATGGGTGAGTATTTATAGGCGTATGAAAATAACAGCTTGTGTTGAGCAATTTCGTGAAACATTGCTTGATTCATCAAATGAACGAAACTGTTAATTTCAAAAGGTATTTGGTCAAATTCGATTAACAGTTTTTGTTTCTTAAACTACAAGTCCGAAATATAATTTCATGTTCTGGGGCCACAGCTATGCCAAACGAATTTTGTTTTTAGATTGTGAAAGAGATTAAACTATAGATGAAGGTTTTATAAGGATGTTATATGAATCGAGTAGCTTGTTAAATGTTGTAACTTGATTCATTAAACAGTTGGTCTTATTAGATTCGAGGTTTGGTTAGAAATCTGGATGAAGTTGAGCAGTCTTAAATGAGAGAATGAGGCTGAGTATTTATAGGCGAAGTGAAAATGAGAGCTGGTGGGAGTCAAGTTCAGTCGAACTTGCATGATTTCATGCAGTTCGGGCGAACTTGTTAGATTTTCAAGAGGATTATGTCAAGTTCGGCGAACTTGTTGATTCTGTGAAGAATCTAAGCAAGTCGAGCGAACTTGAGGGGAAGAGAGGGTTTTTGTGGCCAATCAAGTTCGGCCGAACTTGGGGTCACCCAAGTTCGAGCGAACTTGTTCAAAAACTCTGATTTCTTTGTTTTTCGATTGTTCGGCGATGTAATCGCGTTATATAGTTGCATTTAGGCGTTATAGCAAAGTATTAGGCGTATTAAATGGTCATATTTACTTAACGTTCACAATTATTCGAAGTTTGTTTAAATACGTGATGAAGTATGCGTCTTTGTTCCCAAGTCTTGCGAGAGTCGCGTTGCAGTTTAAGCGCAGCAGATAGCCTCGGGAATTTCACGCAAAGTTGATAGTATTAAGTTTGTGCGAGATAAGCGTTGTGTTAATGCGATATAATGCGTTGTGGTGTGATATAGTGTGAAAATATGCGATGTAAATAATAGGCGATATAGGTTACATTATGATCTGAATCTCTGGTGCTAGGCGTAACGAGAGCAGCGAGCTGCGATGAGTTAACGAGCTGCGAGGATGCGGGTTATTACAATAGGAACTCTTTATCAGTTTTAGTTTGTAGACATGAAGTAGAGCCATCTAGGAGATTTTAGATTTTAACTGTTTTTATGGATTGTTTTTACTCTAACTCTAAATCTCTAAATCGAATGTTGTATACACTCGAATTCAACTCAAATATGGACAGGGGTCGGTACCTTCCCTTCTAATTTTCACATTGTTAGGATTAGCTGTTTGTATAAGATTAATCCATCATACTGCCAAGTTGTTTGTATGAGAATGTGTCATTAGTTGGTTGTTGATGGTTTTGCTGGTGCTGCTGCTGGTCCATTTTCTTAGGATATGCTTGGTGCTTTTGTCTACGTTATGATTTTAGACTAATTGTTGCTCTTTGTTTAAGTTTTAGGTTGATTGCTTTTTTTCTACATATGTGATACGATAATTTCATGTTGGCTTTTTTTATTTATATAATACGATAATATCATGTCAATACAAAATCAAGAGAACGAATATGGCCATTCATAAAGGTCTCAAACTCGAACGAAGAATGAGGGTTGTAACTAATAATCTTTCATGAAAGTCCCCACTTAGTGTATGCGTGTCAAGGCCGGCCTTGAGCAATTGCCGGGTGGGCGACGGCTCAGGGCCAAAAACCTAAAAGGGCCCGTAAATTTTTTTAAAGATTTCGATTATAGTTTATTTGTCTGAAGAGTATTAATATTTACTACATGGAACTGTAAACATCTGCCCCTATAGCCTAGTGGAAGTGTGCTGGTCATGTATACAAGGCGTCCGGGTTCGAGTCTCCGTGCTTGCCAAATATTTTCATTTTGTAAACATTTTTTTATAGGGAACAATGACACTATTGGCCCTTTTTATCTCAAAAAATCATTATCAATACATAGTTACAAACATCCAATTGGGCCTGCACCAAGGTAACTAGTTTAATATAGAGATGGGCATAATAACCGGTTCCAAACCCGACCCGGTGGAACCTACCTGGGACCGGTTCCGGTTCCTACCCGACATATAGTAGAACCGGTTCCGGGTTCAAAATACCCGATGGTTCCTACCCGGTTCCACATTTTTGGAAAAAAATAAGTTCCGGAACCGGTTCCAACCCGTACCCGGGTTGTACACGTAACCGATTCTTATCATACCCGGTTCCTACGGTAACCTTCCAGACCCGGCGTCAATATATTTTTAATATGAGTTTTTTTTATAAGTCTTTGCTAGAAACAAGTACCCGGTTACACAAACAACCTAAACAAGAAACGTTAAACAAAACATATAAAACACTAAACATACTAATTATAAAACACAAATGGGTTTACAATACATAAAACAAACTAAACTTTCGATGACCCGGTCCCGGATGCTTCACCCTTTTCATTGTTTTTCGCCTTTGTCACCGGACAATGGCGGTCGGTGTGTTTCTTGAGCGTTGAGTTGGCCGCCGCCTTCATGAACTTCCCGCACCCCTTGCATCTAGCCATTTCATGGCTATCCGACATCAAGCACAAGTCAAAGTGCTTCCAAATAGCGGGGTTTCTTTGGTTTCCAAAACAATCACGACCTCATCGTTGCAAGCCATCGTTATCTCTTGTTAAAGTGTTAAGTTTATATAGAAAAACCGATTCTGTAAAGTGTAAAGTGTAAAGGGGTTTATATAGAAAAACTGATTCTTAATCAGGAACCGGTTCCAACGGTAACATTTATCAAGAACCGGTTCCACGGTAACATTTTTATCAGGAACCGGTTCTGAACAGTGAAAGTCAGGTTTTGACTGTCAGGAACCGGTTCTGAACAGTAAAAGTCAGGTTTTGACTGTCAGGAACCGGTTCTGAACAGTAAAAAAGTCAGGTTTTGACTGTCAGGAACCGGTTCCCAACACTATCAGAAACCGGTTCCGCACCATACCCGGTTCCACACCATACCCGGTTCCATAATACCCGTACACGGTTCTACACGGTTCCATATTCTTGGGTGTGAACCCGGTTGGAACTGGACCCGGTTCCACACCATACCCGGTTCCAATGACATCTAAGCAGAACCGGGTCCGGGTTGGAACCGGTTCCGGGTAATAATAAAACCCGATTATGCCCATCTCTAGTTTAATACCCGTCCGGTGGACCGGTTACGCTAAACAACATAACAAACAAAGATAATCTATATTTAGTGGACGAAAATCTAAACAACATTACAAAAAAACCGTATTTGCAACATATATGATTTTCCTTAAATAACAATGAAACAATTAAGGATGGCAATTGGTCGGGTTTGGGACGGGTTTAGGTAATCCAAAACCCAAACCCGTTTAGATAAGCTTGTCCCAAATCCGTCGGGTTTCTAGCGGGTAAATACCCATCGGGTATCGGATTTACCCGCGGATTTTAGGTAAACCCATTAATTTAAAAAAAATACCCGTTGGGTATACACGACCCAAAACCTACCGGGTATCCATCAGATAACTACTAATCAGTTACATAATATTATTATTACTATAAAATAACTACAATGTATATGAAATATAATACCTATATGTATAAAAAATGGATGTGCAATATATATACATATTTAAAAATATAACAGAAATTATATCAGGTATACAATCGGGTAAGGTAAACGGGAATATCATAAAATTCCAAACCCACGAAAAAATAAGAACCCGTCCCAAAACCGATTATCAGAACCTAAACCCATCCCAAATATATCGGGTTCCGGGTTTACTATCGAATTTAGGTTCGATTCATAACAATAAACATAAGAACATAAATAAACATCAAACATTTACCGTAATATAAAGTTAATCCAGGTAATCAACACATGCCGACTTATAAAAGTATCGTTATTTACGAAGTTAAAAGTTAATTAAGCAAGAGTAACGTACAACTTCCATTGCAGGAACACATATAGCAACAGTTGAAAACAACTAAACACATGATATTAAAATATGTATAATTAATTATATGGCATCTTTACGACATGTGAAATAAGCCAAAGTTGCAAGTGAAGGGGATTTCCCAGAGTAGGGTTTTTGAAGTCATTTCCACCATAAAATAATTATAATTCAAAATTTTTAAAAAAAATTAATACTTTTCTGATGTGGGGTAAATACACATATTTGTCCTGTGTAAAATTAAAATGTATAATTATTGTATAGGTTTCATTTGTTTTTATTTAATAATTATTACTTTATTATATTATATTGTGTTTTGTCAGGTCCTGGTGTAAATAAAGTGAAAACGAGTAATAAGGAAATAACTAGCCATTTGGGCAGAGTAGGACGCCAGTAACCCAATTGAAATTGCTGCTATTTTTCTTGAACAGGCCGAGCCTCCTATCTCTATGTTATCTGATGCCATTATTATTAATACTATTGATGGTGTGCAATATATTATTATAAAAGGTGGCATGGAGGGAATTAAAGAAAAGTTGGAGGCCAAAATAATAATTATTATTGTTGGAAGATATCATTAAAAGGGGTCCGTATTGGGCTGCAACATCAAATGAGATAAATAAGTGCTTGGGCTGAAAAATAAAACCACTCAAGGAATTATAGTGGGATGTGTCATATTTGTTATGGGCCGCAAGAACTAAAAGGGAGGCAGCGTTTTGTTTTGTGGTGGATTGAGACGCAAGATATTATATATTCTCATTATTTACAATTCATTAGAGTTATATGGGAAAGATCAAATACAAATAAATTTAACATACAAAACATACAAACAAAAGGAAAAGCAAAAAAAAAAACGTAGTGGCATTTTCGTAAATATCAGTAACTATCAAATTATCATACAAATGATCCTGTAGAGTAATTTTGTAAAATGTTCTTGTAGAGTAATTTTGTAAAATGATCATGTAGAGTAATTTTGTTAGCATTTAGTTATAGGGTTTAGCTTTATGGTTTAGTTTTTAGCTTTTAGTTTTGGGAGGGGGGTTGGCTTTTTTTTAGGTTTTTAGGGGGTAGGGTTAGGTTTTTTGGGGTTTTTGTTGGTTAGGTATAGTTTTTTTTGTCAAAATTACTCTACAAGAACATTTTACAAAAATACTCTACGAGCTCAAAATTACTCTACAAGAACATTTTACAAAATTACTCTACAGTATCATTTGTAGGGTAATTTTGATAGCTACTAATATTTACGAAAATGTTACCGCGTTTTTTTGTATTTTCCTTCAGTTTGTATGTTTTGTATGTTAAGTTTATTTGTACACAAACTTTCCCCTAGGGATATATAGATTACGAACAAGGACTTCATAAGACTCAATCAGAAGCTTACGGCTGAACAAGGGGGACTACCATATGAACGAACAGAAGAGAAGAGAGGGAACGCTCAAGAGCGGAGGAAAGTTATACGGTTCAAGGCTGCGATCAAGATTCAAGTTCGGGTTCGCAAACGGTTCAGTTTTGATTTTAATTTCCTTATATTATTCGAACATATGAACATGTTTTGTTACCCGGTTCAGTTGTATTTCTTTTTCGTGACTATGGTTCTTGGCTAGACTTCTTTTAACTGCCTAGATTGGATGATGGATTTATGAAGTTTGGATTTTTATTATGTTTAATTATTTATTTATGGGTTGTTGATAAAAGTAGTCGGTTTGGTTTATTAGGTTTAATGTATATGCATGCTTTAAAGTATTTTATTATCGTTTATTGTTTCGTATGATTCTTGGTGACTGTCTATATCACGGAATAGATTCATACTAGGTTGTAAGTTTTGGTGAGTGTCTATATCACGGAATAAATTTATAGTCTTTAGGGTTAATCGGCCGATACACCTTAGAAGTAATATTTGGTAATTTAATAAACTAAAGTGTTCTACTAATTTCAATAGCTGAGAGGTGCGAAATTATTGTTAGGTCTTCGTCATTAAATTGCTAGGTAGGATGTATGCGAGGAGTCTGAACTCGTTTCCTTAGTGATAGTTGTCTAACAAGTTAAACTAAAATTCCAAACTTTTCCTAGGTTTATAACCCGAGAGGGAGTGAATTGAATTAGGGTACTTTTAGAAACCTAGATAGCCTGAGAAGGAGTCTAGTCACCGGTAGTCATAACAGCCTATTTAGAGTTTCATAAGTTTCACCTTGATAGGGTCGAGAGGCTTGTTTGGTATCTCGGTAGGTTTAGTATATTAAGATCCCGGTGCCATAATAATTAATAAACATAATAAAGTCACTACTAAAATAAATCAGGAATCCAGTCTAGGCAGTTGTTCCCATCATCTGAGTAAAACCCGAGTTTAGTTCGTGCGTAATTAATTTAATTAGTTAGTTTAATTTTAGTTGCAAATTTAGGATATTTAGAAACCCCCCTTTTAAATATAAAAATGGTTAGTGTCGTGTCTGTATCAGTCTAGGTCTACATAATTTAGTTAACGTAATTAGAGAGTCTCGTGGGTTCAATACTCGGACTTACAGAAGTTATACTACATTGACCGGTACACTTGCCGGTTGTGTGGTCTAGGTTAGAGAGTCTTAGTTTTATAAATTTAAAGCTTAGCGTGTCTAATTTAGGATTTAATTTAGTTAATTTATTTAGACCACTTTTAGCACATCACTTTCACATAAACATCTAGTTAGAACAAAAACCCTTTCAAAGTCGGCTACTTTTTTCAATTGCCACTTATCTTTCTTTCAAGGAAACAAAAAACATTTTCTGGCCACCGAAGCTTATTTCAACCGTTCTATCGATAAATGATAATAACGAGTTGCAGTATCCATCAACATTCAACAAACCAACCTGCAAGATTTTCGCACCTCTCAATTACCTTTTGACATAAAATGGTTTTGTAAATATTAAAAAGAGGGTATTTTAGAGATTTTACCGGCTTATCATGGATGCCAAGTTAAGCCCATGTTATCACTTCAAGAAGCTCTTCTAGCAAGCAAATCACAGTAGGCACATTTGCTTTTACACGGAGAACAAACTCTAGTTCAAACAGCGATTAAATACAACTTTTTTCACTCCGATAGTATCATAAATTGGGCTGGAATGACTTGACAACAAAAAGAAACACATAAAATATATTAAAACAATGGCATAAACCACCACTATCAATATCACAAGTGCAAGAACATTCATTAACTCATACCTTGCTTTACTTATACCTGTGACATAGCTATACTGAAGTACTTCTTTTTTGTGTGAGATTTTCTAGTGTATCTGAACTGCTCATATTCTTGCTTTATTTTTGTGTAATTGAGCCTGCATATTCGTAATCACCACATGGATTTAGTACGCGCTGAAATGACTTGACAACAATAAAATGAACGTTACCCGCAAGACCCAACTCAATCAGTTTCAGAGAGCCTCTTGATCGACAATTTAATCTGGTTCCAATAATTCCTTTCAATCACATGTCCATCCTTTTTGAGATAGGAACAAATAAGATCAAGTGGTTAGAAATTAATCCTATTAGATTGAATTTGAACATTCTTTTCATCAAATGGTAACAATTGACCGATTCTTACAAATTGTATTATCTTGGCATTATATTCAAGAGTATCACGCCTCATAAAACCAACTAATAATTTATATAATATAATTAACTACTTCAAATCGAGATCCAACAGATTAAGACGTTCAAAGGCATTGATTTTGTAGAAATATATATGTATATTCTTAGAATCTTATGATTCTAGATGCCAAAATACTCGTATCGGAAGAAGAAACATTCACAATTTCATAAACATAGTTATGTCTGTATTCATATAATTTAACCGAAATATAGAAGCGTAGAAGCAAGCAAAGATGTTTCTTTGTCAACTCTGTTGATTATAGCAGCAAAGAATAAGGAAAAAGAGGAGAACATGGGAGCAAATAGCGTTGTTATACTTGTAAATAATAGGGATGGAAAGAAATCTTGACAAATTATACCGGAGAAGGAGACGAACTGTAGGTCTTTTCATTTTAGGATTTATATGTGACTAAAACCACCATTCCATGAATTCAGCCGGAGTGGGTATGTAACCGACACTAACCGAATGAAAACATGTGTGAGAGAGAGAGTATAAGTATGACATCTCTCTCTGAACTGCTTGGAAAAGGTGGAGGTAACCACCACTTAGGAAAACCCTAAAAAACTGCTTTCAACAGTCACTTTTAGCGGTTATTTTTGTGAGTTTGGTTATTTTTGTGAGTTTAAAGGGCTGATCCGACGGTAGAGATAGATTTGAAAAGTGGTTAGAATTAATGGGTTTAATATATATAGAATATCTTTTCATAACTGATTTAATTGTATCTTTCATAACTTATTTATTTTTCAGATAAAATATCTTAAGTAATTTTCTTTTTATATTTGATTAAATCACGATTTACTAACATTTAAGAGGAATCAAGGTATAGAAATGACGATTCACTAACATTTAAGAGGAATCAAGGTATAGAAATGGCGATTTTTTTTTGAACGGCAAAGGTTACATAATCCCCACTTCTAAATTACATCAAATTTACCCCATGCCAGGATTTGAACCCTGATCTCTCCCCAAGAGGCACAAAGCCTCTACCACCCCACCAAAGTGGTGATGGCAAAAGGGAATCAAGGTATAGAAATGGCGATAAAGAAGAACCATGGCATAAAAATGACGGATTGCAATGGGATGGTTCTAGTTTTATTTACGTATCGATATAAGTTTCGTTTAAAACGGAACTATGCGTGATAATGAAGAGTCATCTAAGCATAGACGAACAAGTCATTAAAGTTTTTTTTTATTTCCATTTTTACGTGATTTTGATACCGTTTTGACTTGGTTATTTTCATTACGATAATTTTTATGTTTCGGTCTGACTATGACGAGTCTACATGTTGCAACGCATGTGCATAGTTCAATGGTTGTACGTCTATTTTGTGTGGTTTAATGGTCCCGCGGCTACACGCGAGTCGACTTATGAGTTTTTTATAACAATTATCTTCATATTGTGGGTTTTTACTTTTTATATATGTGATTGATGAGTTTATGTTATAGTGGGGCTGGGCCAAAAAGAATTTTAACATTCTTGAAGACGGGCCTGATGCGTGTGGTGTTACTGTTGATTGTTTCTCGTGTATGTACTCCTGTAACCTTCTATACATATCAATTTGGGTTTGTTTTATCTGAAGTATATCTCCAACCAACTGGGTTGGGTTGGAAACTCGGAATACAAACACTTTTTTTTGATAATTGTTCATTCATTTCTTCATTTTCTTAATAATTAATGCACGTTAGAGCAATTCGTTATGGGACAGCCACATTAAAGGATGCTACATCAGAAGCCATAAGGGACTGGGTGACAAATGTTGAAACAACCCATTACTTATTGGGTTCTGTTGCAGGCCCACATTGCTACCACATTATGCTATGCAAGTTCTGTGTTGTAATCACTGAACAAACAAGAAAACAATTTCCTAGAAAATTCTACCCCCACCCACCATTTATTCTTATTGTTAGGTCATGTGTCATGGTTCTGAGGGAGGGTGAGGGGCTGCTTGGAAATGGAAAGGGGAACAACATGTACAAACAACTGGTCTGATCTCTGCAAGTCCAGAAGGTAAGAATGGTGGAGAGTAGAAATGTCTCATAACCTTAGAGGATCACGTGGCAGAGGCAGCGGCAGCGGAGGGTGTGGTGGAGGTCGTGGTCGCATTGGAGTTATTGAAAGTTTAAACCTAGGTAATCAAGTGATTGTTTATGCATGTGCTTTTGTTGATACACCATATAGATGTGTATATATTGTTACTAACAGATGATATTGGCATATGTATGAAAAAAATAAGTTTGTGGATTTACCTGGTTTCACGCTCCTTCACTAACCAATACCATTGAAATAATATTTATATTAAATAAACTTTAAAACATTAAATAAATAGAAAATTCTAATTGGTTGAGAAAGATGGGGCCCACCATCACACACTCCTCCACACCAGTTTCCACTCCACGGCCCCTTCTCGAGTGTGCCTCACCCTCTTAACGCCATGCCCCTTGCCACATGGCAGGGCTGTTTCACGATAGTGGATGGCCTAAAGCATAAGGAACAAAATTCGCAGGTTGGTCAGTTAACAAGTCATATGATGTAAAGTTATGGTTCGGCTTGAGACACTTTGTGCCAATTGCCTAAATCTTTTTCTATACATATTCTATAGTTATGGTTCGGGTTGAGACACTTTGTTTATAAGGAGATTTTCAACATTGTAATCGTTGCATATTCATGTATTTCAATTTGTCGTTGTACTCTAATATATCCGTTTCTGTTTTAACGTGTATAAAATCCTAATATTTATGTCAACGATAATAATGAATATATTTTCTTTAACAACCCATAAATTCACAGGTTCTTAAACTAGTTTTATCATAATATATAAAAATTAATAATTAGTATTTCAATAATTCGCGTTAGTCTCCTAACTTTTTTCTTGATGGCATCCTAAATCAAATAAACAACTTAGCAAGTAATCTGAAATGTAGTTAAATGAATAAAACTCACAAGAAGGAAAAGAGTTGCATTCTTATAGTAATAGGATAGCTTTGTAATCATCATAAACAGGTCAGGTCAACCCGACCCGTTTGTGACACTTACTAGAAATTTATCCATTTTGACGTGCCACTTTGCCACCCATAATTTACCACCAACCTCTATTATTGCACAAGAATTCTGGCCAAAAAAAGAGACAAACCATTCATGCTAGTAGTCAATGTCACAAGACGCGAAAAAAGTGCATACTGGGACAGAAACAAAACGTGAACAGTAGTATAAAAAAACATATGTAGGTAGAAATAAAAAAAGAATACCAAAAAAGGTTTACAGAATTAGTAATTAAAATCATCAAATTGATGCCAAAAGTTAAAAACTGATGACTATGCTTAGAAACAAGAAACACTCGTTGCTCAGTACACCAACAAAATGGCACAAAATCTCACCACGTGCCCACGCCTGGTTGGTTACGCTTTTTTGAAAGCTCATCACCTAGGTGTGTGCCTCATGCACTTTTGACTGCGATGCATACATGTCTATAGATCTTGGTTTTATAAAAGCACAAGGCCACACCAACGCAACTGGTTCCCCGGAGTCAAGTCGCGAGGTAAAGGCGCACACATCAAGTACACGAGGCGCAAGATAACTATATAATATTTATTATATATATATATATAGACTTTCATCATCACATATCCAAAATTTAGATATAAATAATCTCTATATACAATTTGATATACAAATAATCCATATGTACAACCTAAAAAGTTATATGATAAACCTCCTCATGCACAAAATCTACCTATATACAAGAGGCACGCCTCAAGTAAACTTCATGTATGCCCAACGCCTGTAGAAGTCTAAGCGCAAGACTCTGCGTCAAAGGTGCCTTGCTCCAAGGCACACTTTTAAAACCAAGATATAGATTATAATCATGCTTGATTAAATAGGACCATTTAAAACTTTGACATATTCATAACAAATCAAATACTAAAACAGAGTAATAAATTGAACAGAAGTACCTGCTTGCGGTATTTTCAGTAATTAGTGAAGTAAGGATAAACTGTTTACACCATGAACATCTTCCTGATAAAAGGAATCTGTACAAAGATGCATACCCAATTTTCATCATAGAATAAAACCAGTCAGATTATACAATCAGTAAATTTGTCTTTTCAACATCTCGTAAACCTCAACGCCTTTAGGATGACGCTTAACCTTCTCTTTAATAAATTGTTTTTCCGAACAAGCAAGAATGGTGCTAAGAGCTATATCATTAGTTGCTCCTTGTTCTTTTAGCCACTTCTGAAACATACACCGAAGTTTCACCTTTTCCATAGCGTAAGATAACGAAGACGGGTATCCGGTTATAGCAGATAACGGGTACCCTAACACGTTGACCAAAAAGTCGACCTTTATTTCAAGTACCACTTTCGACTGGTTAACTATTTGAGGTGATGATTTCACCATTTCCATCACATCTTTTGGGTCAAACCCGATGTTGACCAAACAATTGAATCGTTCGTGAAGTTCTTTCGCTTTCCCACGACACCGTTTAAGGGCTCGTTCCATCTCGGTTGAATTTTCGACGAATCCCATATCTAATAGGAACTTTGTTCTCTCTATTGTACATCGTCTTGATGACGGAAGTGGTGTAATCTTTGATCCGATAGCTAAATTCTGTAACACTTCTGGGTTATCCATGATTATCTCACAAAGTCGTTGTTTTCCGACATTCAAGCAATTCAAAGACGTTTTCACACCCTTTAACGTACACGAGCCAGGTATATGTGGGTACGAACAAAAAAGCTTTGCAATGTCATCAACATCCATTTCAATTCCTGTTAGAAATTTATACGAACGCCTTAAGTTCGAAACAAAATCCCGGATCTTCGTATCTGGAAACTGAGAAAATAAGGACAAAATATTGTTCTTCGAAGCTCCAAATTTAAGCAGGAAGATTATAACCGAAATTGTTGTGATTCCCGAATCTTGTAATAAAATGGTGGGATGTTTATGCGTTAATCTTCCTAAACACTCGTTTTTAAAGCCGAATTCTTTTAAGAAGCACAAAACTTCAAGCATATGTTTCCAATTGTACGATTCTTCGTCTGATAAATGCTCAACAAACCAATCGTTCGCGATCCTGATAGTCTTTAACTCCAATACAGCCTTAACAACGTCACTATTTTCACCTTCGATTAGAACCGAAGGACACAAACCCACAAGTTTAACAACCGTAGATTGATCTAGACCTAAATCTTGAAGATCATGAAGCCGTGACAGCAAAAATCCACCATTCGATCGAAACGCTTCTCCAACTTCCTTATAAATCTTTCCTATCTTGTTAGGGGCAAAACCGTATTGACACAACATATGATACTTCTCCAACAACACACTGTCATCACTTAAAAACATCAACTTACGCGGCAAAAGCGTCGAAAACTCACACGGTTCCAAACCCATGCTCTCGAAAAAGGGCTCGAACTCGTTAATCGGATGGTAACGCAAGAACCGACTAACAGATTGCCCGATATGTTCCCGTTTCCCGACCCTTTTTAGCAGCTTTTCAAGAAACCTAGGTGAATTTCGACTAATGTTTTCGGCATCTATGAACTGTAAACTTCTAGTGGAATGCAAGTAATCTAACAAAGCATCTTCGGCTTCTCGACAGTTTACATGATACGATAAACCGACATTTTCATCATCCAATTTTGGGCCATTGTTGGATTTACAAGCAGCTTTTGTGCTATAAACCCTAGGGTTTTGGACCCCAGGTTGTGACCCAGATGAGAAAATTGGTTTTTTACTCAAATCAACAACAACCCATCTAATAAAAATTGAATTTTTAAGATTCTTGATATGATACATGAATGGTTTGGAATAACTTTGACAAGATATTGATGAATGTGAGGTTCAATAGAAAGGGAAAATAGATGTCTATGTATAAGTAGATGCAGAGGTTACAGAGATGAGAATTTACCTTGGGAATCAAATGGTTTTTGTTGGTCTGATTGTCGTCATTACTGGGGGGATGTGGTATATGCAGCAGGGGTAGCCATTAGAGAAGCTCTCAACGAGGGTTTATCGGTTTTGAGTCCCTGGGGATGTGGTATATGCAGCATGTGGACATTTTTGTAACATTTGTTTATGTCCTTCAATTATTTTGGAAAGACAAATAAACCCTTGTGGTGTATAATAGATGGCTATGAATAGGGTATACATAGGTGTTAGTGATCCAAGTCTCATACTACTTTTAAAAATCGTGTTTTGTATCCGGTTCCATACTCCATGAGTACTCTTTATTCAGAGTTAATTACGTTTTTGCGTCTTTGTGATTTGTCAAAAATCACTATTTCAGTCTATTAGTTTAAAATAGAGTAAATTACCAGTTTTGTCATTTAGTTTACACCAAATTGCAGACGCTGTCCTTTTTTCCAAAAGTTTATAGACGGTGTCCTTAACCTTCCAAAATCTTGTACGTTATGTCCTTTAAGCCAAACCCAGTTAGATTTTTTTGTTAAATCTGATTATGTGCAAGCCATATGAGAGCACTCATGTCATTTCACCTTCTCAATGGGCTATTTTGTAAAGAAATGTTTTTAGGTACCATTTTGTATCAAACTTAATAATAAAAAAATACATATATAAACCGTCTTTCTCCTCTCTCTCAAATCTGAAATCCCCTTTCTCTCTTCTCTCTAAACAAAAGTAGCCTGAAATCCCTTTTCTTTTCTCTCTCTCAAATCTGAACTCCCCTTTCACCGACCTTGAGATGGTGGTGATGGATTGGCTCGCTGTTATGCTTCAACTACCAAAATGCTTCATGTTTTCGGGTTCTAGAGGTGGAGTTTTGCAATCCACCACAAGCGAGTCGACTTTGTGCACCCTTGTTGCAGCTAGAGATCGTGTACTTAATGACATTGGGATCGAACATATCGGCAAGTTAGTCGTGTATGGGTCTGATCAAACGCATTCTATGTTCAAGAAAGTGTGCAAGATAGTTCAGCGGTGGTGGTGATTTCTGCCTTTAGTTCAGCGGTGGTGGCGGTTAGGTGCGGCGGCGGTGGTATACGGCTTCGTTTCTGTTTTGCTCCGGTGAGTTTTGTAGTTACTGTGTTGGGTTTGATTTGAATTGGTCTTGTTTTGTTTTTAGAAAATCAACATTTAATTTGGTGGTGGTCAGTAGGTGGGGGTGGAAGCGATGAAGGCTAGGTGATGGCGGTGATGGTTGTGGTGTGGTGGTGGTGGGTTCAAAGTAGAGAGATGTAAAAGATAGAGAGAAAGAGATAATATTTAAGAGTATTTTATTTTTTAGTTTTGTACAAATAACCTTGAATAATATTTTTTTGTTTTACAAAATAGCCTCTGGGAATATGAAATGACAACAATGCCCTTATGTGCCTTGCACATGACCAGATTTAACCAAAAAAATCTAACTGGGTTTAGCCTAAATGACATAACGTGCAAGATTTTGGAATGATAAGGACACCGCCTGTAAATTTTTGGAAAAAAGGACAACGCCTGCAATTTGGTATAAACATAAAGGACAAAACTTGTAATTTACTCTTAAAAAAATTGCCAAAATAGTTCCTGTGGTTTTACTTTCGTAACTATTAGAGTCCATCCACACTAACGTCATCTAGTTATCCTGTTAGTTTATTTAAAATGACCATAATGCCTCTGTTATTAAAATAAATAAAGAGTTAGTTACGTTTTTCGTCCCTATGGTTTGTTAAAATTAACTATTACAGTCCATTAGTTCTAAAAATTGCTGTAACATCCGTCAAAAACGGATTTACCAAACCCGCTCCGTTTATCAACCGAACAGTCAGTCAAAATTTTCGTTGCGAATTAAATGCCCAAAATATTTTTAAACGATCCGTAATCAATTATTATACGGGAATATATATTTAGTTTTTGAAAAACTGTCAAAAATCGCAAAATAAAAATGATTTGCTTCTGCCGGGTTTCGAACCCGGGTCTGTACCGAATCAGTTCAGCAACTTATCTCACACACATAAACCACTGCGCCGCGGATTTTGTTTGTTATATATTGAAATCATTTAATTGATAAAGTGTCGTTACGAATTCAAAACCGGCGCCCAAACGGTTCAGTCGTCGGAATCCCGGAAATCTCGCGAGTCTTAACTACAATTTACGTTATAACGTAAACCTTTAACCAGACATCGGTTATAACCGATGATTGAAGTCCGCGACCAAAACCATAACCGCCAGGAAATTTAAATCAGTGAATCCAGTCGGAAATCAGACCAGATTCTTCAACATTTTGCCTTATAAATTGACCCACAACCGACGACAAACCTTTTCGCTCAAAACCACACTCTTCCTCGGCGTAATTCCACTCGCCGGAACTTTCCTGTTCGTCGCCGGAAAACCGACTTTCCCATTGCCGAGCCTTGCTGAGCCTCTGAAGCTTATACCGGAGATACCCATACTCTTTCCAAGCTTTCCGGAGACTTGCTGCTGCAAGACACCTGACGCCGGAGTTGAATTCTGTCGCCGGAGTTTCTGCCGAAAAACAGAGAGTCCAGTCGGTATACTTCTCCGCCCAATTTCTTTTCCTTTTCACATTTATCTCACCGTAACGAACTGAAACACACTAATAAACTGATAAAAATATTGAACCAGTCGATTTCCGATTTCTGGTTCAAACCGGATGAAGAAGACGACGTAATTCTGTATCATATAAGTATAATATAAATCATGAAATTAATCGGGTTAGACATACAGTCCAGCGGTGGACTGTGTGCACATATAAAACGCAAAACGTCTCAAGTTCGATTCCCGTCTCACACACGCTGCCTTAATAAAAATCATTTTTGTTAAACTGAACCGGAGTCGCCACAGTTATATGTTAAGTATATTAATAACCGAATAATAACCAAGTTAGACACACAGTCCAGCGGTGGACTGTGTGTTTGTTTATATCACAGGTCACGAGTTCGAGTCCGGTCTTCAGCACCGACTCGGACAATTATCTCTTCTTTTTAAATAAGGCAGAAAAGGAAATAACTAATTAGTATTTAAGTATAATAAAAATCGAATGATATAACAGGTTGAACACACAGTCCAACGGTGGACTGTGTGTTGGATTAAACCACAGGTCCCGGGTTCGAGACCTGTGGAGTGCACGACCGTTCCGCTTAAAATGTTTTTAAAATAAAATGAATTTCGGTTTAATCTAATTAATATATATATATAATTAAAATCAGATATATAACGGGTTAGACACGTAGCTCAGTTGGTAGAGCTGCGTGCACGCGTACGAGAGGTCTCGGGTTCGAGCCTCACTCAGCGCACAATAATATGCCATCGAACCGGTCAACGGTCAGGTCAACGGTCAACGGGCCGGTCAACTGTCAGAAAAAAATAAAAATTTTTTTATTATTTTTATTTAATTATTTTAATTAAAAATCAATTATAAATATTTAAAAATAACATTTTTAAGGTTAGAAAATAGCCTCAAACTCACAAAAATACACCCAACAATCCTACTAAAATAGTTTAATAAAATCCGTTTACTTACCAAACCATAATGCGATTTATCTAGGTTAAATCTCACTCGTGGTTAAAACCACTTCGCGTGCATTCAACGTCATCAACCGAACGCACCCACTGTGAGTGAATCTTACAATTCCCCTTTTAAATTACACGTTTTGGGGTGTGTCATGTGTTATGAAAATAATTAATTTATTTATTTAAACTTGTGCCATACCACATCATGACTTAAACTTAGATTGTTTTTATTGTTGTGATTTACTTATATTCCTTTTGTCAAATTATATGAAACTCATACATTAAGCCCATCAGTTCCTCGTGGGAGACGAGTAGAACATCGCGTGCTTCAATTCAAATTCATTATTGTTCATGTGTGTATCATTGAGTTTATTTGTTTGTAGTTGTGTCATTCATATTACCATGTTTATGCAATTCATTCATCAGGCCCCTCAGTTCCTCGTGAGAGACGAGTTGAGCATCGCGTGCCTTTAATTGTTCCATTATTATTCATGAGTGTTCCATTTAACATCTTATGATTGTCGATTAAGTTACATCTATTTTTACTCATGTTTGGTTGTGCACATATTTCATAATCAATCTAAATAAATATGTTCAAATGTTTTCCATAGGATTCACTCGCCAACATTATGTTGATCCAAAAACCTTTTTACACATGATACAGGTGAACAGGTTGAAGCAAGGAAAACATAGGATATGCCTTAGAAGAGAACCAAGAAGCTTAGACTGATAGTTAGAACATGTTGTACCATTCATTGTAAATTTCCATTAAATTGTATTAATGAATATGAAACATATAATAAATGTCATGAGCTTTGATGATAACCCAATCATGCCCCGATCACCTTATCCGCTGCGGGTCGGGGTGTGACAGATTGGTATCAGAGCCATGACTATAGGGATATAGGATAGGTTATTAGACCCTTAGAGCCTATACTATAGTCTGCCCAAATTTTAAATTGATTAGGTGGTTACATACAAACTTGTGATATTTATTTGTTTCATATTTTTTTACATTTAGTCAAACATACATGCTCATATACATATTCATTACACATATATACATATTCATTATACATATATCGATGTTCATGTATTCAATTTATTTTCATACTCTCATTATCCAAAGATTTTGTGCAATTTTCAAATCTCATCAAAGTAAGTTCTGCGACGGGCATGTAGTAACTGGAAGGGTACAAGTACCGGTAGTCGGAACGTCCTGTCTAGGCTGGCATTCGTATAAATCCAATATAACGGACCAGTTTGCCTACCTAGGGACCAACGATGAGAGTACGAAGGACCTATTAGGCCAAAGCATGCCACACCAAACGTCGTTCGAACTAACCCTACTTTGAGGTGTCACCGTGTCTACACCTGGACACATTCCGAACATCACACGTTGTATACATACTTCTCGATTTTCTCCGGGTTTTTGTGTACGCAACCAGGCAGAAACCGTGCGAACCATATGAAAAACCGGTATTCATGGGGGCCCACATGATTACACAGGTAAAGTGTGGCGGCATGAAGGGCCTAACAGCGAGCAAAACCCAAGACATCCAATGGATGTAGTAATTTATTTATCTATAATTATTTTAAGAATGTTCGTTCTTGAATGCGACCCATGATCCCAAAAGCATCCAACTCATACTCTTGTCATGTATTCATTGTAGATGTCTTCTAACCTCGCCCGTAGGAAGACGAGAGCAAGAAAAGCCCGCGAACGCATGGCTGCCTTAATCGCTCAACAAATGGCTGCCGTAATACCCAATATTGTAATCCAAGTTCAACAATCACTTACCGATAATCCTGTCAATCAAGCAAACCAAAACATTTTCAACTCTCCCCCAAATACCACTAAATGTACCTACAAGCACTTCAAATCATGCGACCCTCCGAAATACAAAGGGACTGAAGGCGTCACTACTCTTCTCCATTGGTTTGAAGAAATGGAGAACACTTTTCTAAATTGCGATTGCCCTGATGATCGCAAAGTGCGTTATGCTACCGGTCAATTATATGGGATAGCACTTACTTGGTGGAACACAGAGAAGGCCAAACGAGGTGTGGAAGATGCTATGTCCTTAACTTGGATCGAATTGAAGGAAATCATGACCAGACGATTTTGCCCAAGGAGCGAAATCAAGAAGTTAGAAGATGAATTTTACTCATTGAAGCAAATGGAAGGAGACCACATCACCTACAACAAAAGATTCCTCGAGTTACATCAAATGGTTCCCAACATGTTCACTCCCCTCTACCGTTTAATCGAGCACTACATTCGTGGTCTTCCGTCAAAGATTCAAGACCCTGTAGTAAGTGCCAAGCCTGCAACCTTGGAAGCAGCAATGGAGCTAGCAACAGAGCTCACCGAGAACCGAATCCGAAACAAAGACTTCAAGGAGGAGAAAAAGAAGGATAAAGAATCGACTGAAACCTTCGACTCCACCCAAACTGAATCCCCTTCTCAACCCAATCCTAAGAGAAGAAGAGTCGGGCGACTTTTCGCTGCGACCCAACGAAATCAACCAGTTCTACACGCCATACCCATCCGAGCTATCCCAATCACCCAAGTGGCACCCAACTCAGCTTACCCAACTAAGAAACCATATCTTGGACCTCACCCTCGATGCAACATCTGTTTTTATCACCATCCCCTTACCCTACCTTGTCGTCTATGTGCAACTTGTGGACGCTATGGTCATTTGAGCAATGTTTGTCGCACCTTTCAAGACCAAACCTTTTCCCCTACTCAAAACATGGCCCAAACTTATCACCAACCCCAATACCCCATGTTCCCATATGTGCGAGCCTGTTTCAATTGTGGCGACCCTACCCACTTTAGAAACACATGCCCTCAATTGGTTAACGTTATCAACACTCAAGCCCAATCAAACCCAGTTAACCAAGTAAACCAAGAAAACCCAACCACTATGCCACCAGCAAGAGGAAGAGTCTTCAATATCAACGCCAATCCTGTCGAAGATAATGACGGCCCAAACGAAGATACTCAACTTGTCCTCTTCGCCGAAGATCCAGATTCAACTCCTAACGTTTAGTTTTATGTTTTTCCATGTGTAGACTGTTAGAGAAATTATTGGATATTATATATTATATATCGTTTTCAATACATGCAATACGTTCGGCTCCGTTTGATTGAGCCTTGAGCGCACATTTCAATTTACATTTCCAGTTCATGCAATACGTTCGGCTCCGTTTGATTGAGCCTTGAGCGCACATACAATTTCATTATCAGTATCTTGTGGTTGTGGTGTTTGTAGTAGAGTCGCATCGAAGTAACCATAACTTGCGGATAAAGTCAATGAAAATTTGACAAGGATATGGTGGATACGCCGCTGGTACTTCCTATATATAAGTATTCTTGTCAAATGATCGGAGGCATTATCAGGCGGTTATGAGAGGTTCCATGCATAGGATGATTGTGTGATGGTTGTTTAGATTAAGTTGTTCAATTTCAGTATATTCAATACGTTCGGCTCCGTTTGATTGAGCCTTGAGCGCACATACAATTTCATTCAATACGTTCGGCTCCGTTTGATTGAGCCTTGAGCGCACAGACAATTTCATTATCAGTATCTTGTGGTTGTGGTGTTTGTAGTAGAGTCGCATCGAACTAACCATAACTTGCGGATAAAGTCAATGAAAATTTGACAAGGATATGGTGGATACGCCACTGGTACTTCCTATATATAAGTATTCTTGTCAAATGATCGGAGGCATTATCAGGCGGTTATGAGAGGTTCCATGCATAGGCTGTTTGTGTGGTTAAGTTATTCATTTTCAGTACATGCAATACGCTCGGCTCCACCCGATTGAGCCTTGAGCACACAATTTCAATTTCAGTACATTCAATACGTTCGGCTCCGTTTGATTGAGCCTTGAGCGCACATCCATTTCATTTTCAGTACATGCAATACGATCGGCTCCGTTCGATTGAGCCTTGATCGCACAGATATATTTCATTTCAGTATTTTATGTTGTTGTATTGGTTGTAGAGTTATAGGACTAATCATAATTCACTGATAAAACCAATGAAAATTCGACAAGAATATGGTGGATACGCCGCTGGTACTTCCTATATATAAGTATTCTTGTCAAAGGATCAGAGGCATTATCGGACGGTTATGAGAAGTTCTATGTAGGATTTATTAGTTTCTTGGTAACCAATCATAACTTGTGGATAAAAACTAATGAAAATTTGGCAAGAATATGGTGGATACGCCGCTGGTACTTCCTATATATAAGTATTCTTGCCAAAGGATCAGAGGCATTATCAGGCGGTTATGAGAAGTTCCATGTAGGATTTAGTATTGCTTTGGTTGGAATTTGTGTTACATTTATATCATCATGTTATTTAAAGAGATTGAATTGTGATCCATTTCTACATAAACTAACCTCTCCATCATAACAAACGAGAGAGGAACTTCCATCATTCAAACATATATGCTATCAGAATGTGGATTCAAATATTTGCTGTTGTGTTTATTCATGTTCACATATTTGCTGATGTGTTTATTCATGTTCAAATATTTGCTGATGTGTTTATTCATGCTCAAATATTAGCTGTTGTGTTTACTTATGTTCAAATATCAGCTGTTGTGTTTTTATTTATGTTCCATATAGGTTGTAGTGTTAGAAGTTTTGCCTTAGGATATAACCATACTTTCCCAAACGTATCTAAACTCTTATGCATGATATCATTTTTTTAGCAAATCATTTCTGCTTATCAATACTTATACAGTAGGCAACAAAAAGCGATTCCTGAATAGGGTACTTAACCCTTACAAGGAACGTTACCGCCTCGAACAAAAACTTAAGCCTTATTTTGCTAAGCATACAACTGTCAAACTAAACATCATCATTCTCATAGCCAAAATATATCATTATTTAAATTTCGGGACGAAATTTCTAAAAAGCAGGGGATACTGTAACATCCGTCAAAAACGGATTTACCAAACCCGCTCCGTTTATCAACCGAACAGTCAGTCAAAATTTTCGTTGCGAATTAAATGCCCAAAATATTTTTAAACGATCCGTAATCAATTATTATACGGGAATATATATTTAGTTTTTGAAAAACTGTCAAAAATCGCAAAATAAAAATGATTTGCTTCTGCCGGGTTTCGAACCCGGGTCTGTACCGAATCAGTTCAGCAACTTATCTCACACACATAAACCACTGCGCCGCGGATTTTGTTTGTTATATATTGAAATCATTTAATTGATAAAGTGTCGTTACGAATTCAAAACCGGCGCCCAAACGGTTCAGTCGTCGGAATCCCGGAAATCTCGCGAGTCTTAACTACAATTTACGTTATAACGTAAACCTTTAACCAGACATCGGTTATAACCGATGATTGAAGTCCGCGACCAAAACCATAACCGCCAGGAAATTTAAATCAGTGAATCCAGTCGGAAATCAGACCAGATTCTTCAACATTTTGCCTTATAAATTGACCCACAACCGACGACAAACCTTTTCGCTCAAAACCACACTCTTCCTCGGCGTAATTCCACTCGCCGGAACTTTCCTGTTCGTCGCCGGAAAACCGACTTTCCCCATTGCCGAGCCTTGCTGAGCCTCTGAAGCTTATACCGGAGATACCCATACTCTTTCCAAGCTTTCCGGAGACTTGCTGCTGCAAGACACCTGACGCCGGAGTTGAATTCTGTCGCCGGAGTTTCTGCCGGAAAACAGAGAGTCCAGTCGGTATACTTCTCCGCCCAATTTCTTTTCCTTTTCACATTTATCTCACCTTAACGAACTGAAACACACTAATAAACTGATAAAAATATTGAACCAGTCGATTTCTGATTTCTGGTTCAAACTGGATGAAGAAGACGACGTAATTCTGTATCATATAAGTATAATATAAATCATGAAATTAATCGGGTTAGACATACAGTCCAGCGGTGGACTGTGTGCACATATAAAACGCAAAACGTCTCAAGTTCGATTCCCATCTCACACACGCTGCCTTAATAAAAATCATTTTTGTTAAACTGAACCGGAGTCGCCACAGTTATATGTTAAGTATATTAATAACCGAATAATAACCAAGTTAGACACACAGTCCAGCGGTGGACTGTGTGTTTGTTTATATCACAGGTCACGAGTTCGAGTCCGGTCTTCAGCACCGACTCGGACAATTATCTCTTCTTTTTAAATAAGGCAGAAAAGGAAATAACTAATTAGTATTTAAGTATAATAAAAATCGAATGATATAACAGGTTGAACACACAGTCCAGCGGTGGACTGTGTGTTGGATTAAACCACAGGTCCCGGGTTCGAGACATGTGGAGTGCACGACCGTTTCGCTTAAAATGTTTTTAAAATAAAATGAATTTCGGTTTAATCTAATTAATATATATATATATAATTAAAATCAGATATATAACGGGTTAGACACGTAGCTCAGTTGGTAGAGCTGCGTGCACGCGTACGAGAGGTCTCGGGTTCGAGCCTCACTCAGCGCACAATAATATGCCATCGAACCGGTCAACGGTCAGGTCAACGGTCAACGGGCCGGTCAACTGTCAGAAAAAAATAAAATTTTTTTATTATTTTTATTTAATTATTTTAATTAAAAATCAATTATAAATATTTAAAAATAACATTTTTAAGGTTAGAAAATAGCCTCAAACTCACAAAAATACACCCAACAATCCTACTAAAATAGTTTAATAAAATCCGTTTACTTACCAAACCATAATGCGATTTATCTAGGTTAAATCTCACTCGTGGTTAAAACCACTTCGCGTGCATTCAACGTCATCAACCGAACGCACCCACTGTGAGTGAATCTTACAATTCCCCTTTTAAATTACACGTTTTGGGGTGTGTCATGTGTTATGAAAATAATTAATTTATTTATTTAAACTTGTGCCATACCACATCATGACTTAAACTTAGATTGTTTTTATTGTTGTGATTTACTTATATTCCTTTTGTCAAATTATATGAAACTCATACATTAAGCCCATCAGTTCCTCGTGGGAGACGAGTAGAACATCGCGTGCTTCAATTCAAATTCATTATTGTTCATGTGTGTATCATTGAGTTTATTTGTTTGTAGTTGTGTCATTCATATTACCATGTTTATGCAATTCATTCATCAGGCCCCTCAGTTCCTCGTGAGAGACGAGTTGAGCATCGCGTGCCTTTAATTGTTCCATTATTATTCATGAGTGTTCCATTTAACATCTTATGATTGTCGATTAAGTTACATCTATTTTTACTCATGTTTGGTTGTGCACATATTTCATAATCAATCTAAATAAATATGTTCAAATGTTTTCCATAGGATTCACTCGCCAACATTATGTTGATCCAAAAACCTTTTTACACATGATACAGGTGAACAGGTTGAAGCAAGGAAAACATAGGATATGCCTTAGAAGAGAACCAAGAAGCTTAGACTGATAGTTAGAACATGTTGTACCATTCATTGTAAATTTCCATTAAATTGTATTAATGAATATGAAACATATAATAAATGTCATGAGCTTTGATGATAACCCAATCATGCCCCGATCACCTTATCCGCTGCGGGTCGGGGTGTGACAATTGCCAAAACAGTATCGGCATCCTTCCCTTTACTTTCCACTCTCCCCGTTTCTTCATATCCGGCTACCTGATTTCCCCCACCACAATCGACGTTAGTAAGAAAACTTGAGGCCTACCCAGAACACTTGAGGGGTGGAGATGAAGTATGGACGGTGCTTTGTGTAGTGGTTGGAATTGGTAGAATCCATCACTAGAAAAGGAGTTGACCGATGATTTGTTTGAATAGAATGGCTACGGGGTGTGAGGGTGGTGGTAGTTTGATGACAAGGGTGGGCATAATGGGTGGTGGAGGTGGTCATCGTACATGTATGTGTGTTTTGTGGTGGGAGGTGTTGAAGATGGATTAAGTGCAGAGGGTGTGGAGCCGGAGCAGATGATCTTCTGGTTGGATTTGAAGAAAGAAAGAGAATGAAAAGCAGAGCAAAGGATAGTAGATTGATAAAGCAGTTAACCGCCATTGTTGGTAAGTTGAATGTGGAAGTTGTGAAACCACATATTTTGGCAATTTTTAAACTAATAGATTGTAATAATTATTTTCAACAAACTGCATGGACGAAAAGCGTAATTAACTCTTTATTTATTTATTTTGTAGTTTTAATAACAGGGGCATTATGGTCATTTCAAGTAAACTAACAAAATAATTGGATGACGTTAATGAGGATGGACTGTAATACTTACGAAAGTGAAACCACAATGTCTGTTTTGGCAATTTTTAAACCAATGGATTGAAATGGTGATTTTCGATAAACCACATGGACAAAAAAGATTAACTCTTTTGTTTATTACTCATTACCCATTAGATTCGTAGGTATACAGTATACCTTATTAAAAATCAAATACTTAACTACATTTCTAATAGTTATGTAGTTTTTCGAAAGTTTAACAAACTATTTATTATATTTTTTTAAAAATAATATATCAATACGTCTAGTTTAACGTGGGTGAATGTATTTGAGTAATTGAGTGGATATCATATGAAACCATATCCATTTAGAGCGTTCACAATGAATTCCAAATCCTTTCCATATATTTTCATTTAAATAATATTTTTTATACTTTTATCATTAACTTTTCTTTCTTCTTCACTCACAACCATTTTTAAAAATATTTAAAAAATTTATACAGTTTTCTCTCTCTAGATTTTTTTTCCAT
The DNA here is from genome assembly GCA_947069175.1 of Scalesia atractyloides. NCBI lineage: Eukaryota > Viridiplantae > Streptophyta > Magnoliopsida > Asterales > Asteraceae > Scalesia > Scalesia atractyloides. The sequence continues at coordinate 74,720,116 of CAMTDV010000017.1, forward strand.
ATATTTTCAGATGAACAGTAATTTTCCCATATATTTTCTCTCTCCTCCACTCACAACCATTCAAAAACACTAACAAGCATTCCTTATAATATAACTAAATTACCTCACATATATATAAGTATTTCATTATGAATGCTCTTAGAACCTATAAATAGCTAACTTGAAATTCAAATAACATCATAAATAGTTTTAAAAATTTATACAATACATAAGATCTACATAGTATTTTGTTATGTTCGCGCGCTCGATCTCTCTTTCTATATATATAGAGAGAATTGTAAAGTCAGGTAAGAAAATACATAATGAAGTTCTTATTTAAAGGGTTGTATTTAATTAGGATTGGAGCGCGCGCTTCGTAGCGGGATGTATTTGTTACACGATATATCGATGATATATTACAGATCATTCATAGTTTAATATACCCGACGATAAAACTAAGCAAACAGATAGAATTAAAAGATAGCTTTAACTATAATAAGATAAATTAAAATAATTAAAATTGTTGCATGATATATTGAAAGGTTATACACCATGTATGCTTTAATCTAAACGACGGTAAAAACAAGCAAGCAACACAACTAAGTAAACATGTCTAGAGTTAAATGCAGGGGCGGACCCACCCTTTGGTGTGGGTGGGCGGCCGCACCCCAAAAAAATTTTAGTGCTATTTTCCGCGAAAAATCCCAACTGCACCCCTTGGAAAATCCCGACAGCACCCCTTTGAAATTTTCAACCGCACCCCTAAGAAAAGAATGTTAGGAATTTATATAGAAAATTTGTGAACACGGATTTAAACCCGACCCAATTATGTAAACAAGTTAGCCCACTAATCCCTTTAAATAAAGTTTGTATTCTTGTAACCCAACATCAAGCCCAATTAAGTAACTTTATATTAAAGCGCAACCCAAATAACTAAATCAATTAAACAGAAAATAAACCCAAATACCAATCGTCCATTGAGCTCCAACTCCTGCCCTCCCTCTGCTGCCAGCGATGTCGACAAACAACCCCCACCCCACTGTTGCAGACGAGTTTGACGGCCAAAATTCTCACCGGAATCGCAAAAATTACAGCCACAACAGTAGCGAATCGCAAATATAATAGAGGTAGCTTGATTTGTTTTTAGTTCTTTTGATGTTTATGTGGTTTTTTTTTCAAGAGATAATATATATATATATATATATATATATTAATATATATTTGTTACAAAAGTTTAAATTTTATGTGTTTTGATGTATTTTTGGATTATTCTAGTCTTTAGTAGGGTGGTTTTGTTGATAATATGATTGTTGGTTGGTAAACAACAGTTACTAGGGCTTGAAATTCAAATTTTTAAATTGAAAATTAAGGAATATGGACTATGGTTGAACACTTGAAGATCCTTGTTTATTTTGTATGTGATAGGATTAGAAAGGAACCATGAGTAGGGAAGTTATGGAGCGATTTCTCAAGAGGAAAGGGGTTGAACCATTTTTTTTCGCCGGATTCTTCTAATTAAAGACCAAGGTTTTTTTTTTTTTTTTAACTTTGATGCCTTTTTATTGTTACGTTACTTACTTATAATGGTTTTTTATTATGTTTACTTGTTTTACTTGAAACTTTGTTTGTTAATATGATAGGAAGTTAGGAACTAGAGTTTGATTGTTTGAAAATTGAAATTAAACCGACCCGACATGAAACTTTGTTTGTTTATGTTTACTTGTTTTACATGACCCGACCCGACCCGCTATGAAATTTTGTATGTTAATGTTTACTTGTTTTACATGACCGACCTGATCCGACCCGCTATGAACCGAAATTTTTTTAATATAGTTAATTGTCTAAAATCTTTAAAAAATTTCCGCACCCCCAGAAAAAAAAAATCCTGGGTGCGTCACTGGTTAAATATTAACTTTATTTATAATAAGTTAACTAAATAATAATTAATATAAAAATTTAAACTTATAAAAAAGATAAAAGAAAAAATATTTGTAAAAAATAAAAAAAATAACTTTATTCAACTTTAAGGGTTAACTCTATTAAAGTATGGGGGTTGAAACGTAAATCGCTTATTAGAAAAATAATTATATTAAACTTTCGTGTACAAATATATTAAAGTTCTAAATCGTTTATAAAAAAAAAGAATTATTAGTGTTAGAGGACGTATAATAACTATATTAAATTTAAGAGTTAGAAACATAAATTAACTAAAAACATAGCAATAATGTAATAGTTATGTCAAATTAACAAAAATAAACAAAAATACTAACAAAAGGTGAATAATAACTATTCACAATTGTTTTGTTATTTTCTATACTATACAAAACTAAGATGGGGGAATAGTGCTAGGTAGCTACCTGACACTCCCCATTGGACCAAACAGTTTATCATTTTTATACACCTTAAAATTACGGTTTGTCCCCAGTTTAAAATTACGTTTTCACCCTCTGCTCAAAATATAATTATGCTTTTGTCCTCAGCTAAAAATACGATTTTGCCCTTGATTTAAAATTATGATTTGACCCTCAGCTCAAAATTACGTTTTCGCCTCAGTCCAAAAGAAAAATATGTTTTTGCCCCCAGCTTAAAATTACGATTTTGCCATCTCTTCAAAAATAGATTTTTTCCCGGCTTAAAAAATTATGATTTCGCCCTCAGTTCAAAATTACGTTTTCACCCATATTCAAAATAAATTACGCTTTTGGCTTCAACTCAAAATTACAATTTTGCCCTCGGTTCAAAATAAAATTATGCTTTTACCTCCTGTCTAAAATTACGATTGTGCCTTTAGTTCAAATTTATATTACTGTGATACCCCAAGTTCAAAATTACGAATTTGCCCCTGGTTCCAATTTACAAAACTGTCATCACTTTAGCTTTTGTCAAATTATTAACTCTGTCAAAAGATAAAATTTTCCCTTACTTAAAAATAATAACAATATTACCATTGTTCTAGTTTTTTTTTCAAAACTATAAAAGTGTTTTGTTTTAATTGGTTGACTCGATTTAATTGTTTTCCGTGTCAAGAAGCTGCCCAACACTCGCTCACTATTCGACCATTGCCCCGCAACGCGGGCGGGGCATCAACTAGTTATATACAACTAGAGAATTACCTGCCGCGGTGTGGCGGGGTATTTGGTTTCTATCAAGTCACAAAAAAGGTACAGTTCATGTAGTCATCCTTTCAAGTGTTTTCTAAATCATTGACTCCTTTAAGCGTGTTCAAACGTGAAACCACTCTAAACAACAGATGCATATTGTGCGCAATGCTTAGTTCTAGTAGGATGTCTACCCCCGTAATCGAAATCTGCCAAACCACCTACATATACTACACATAGCCGGCTAATACCAGCAACCGTCCAATTTTAGATTTGGCCTTTTAACAACAATCCCACGCATGATCCAAATCATGTAAATAACACCTACAATGATTAATGAATAAAAACTTTAAGTTAGTTGAGTTTGTCACATTTAAATAGTTGTTTTTGGTATGAAAGTAGAAGTAAGACCTAGTTACTAAACATTCAATTGGGTTAGACAACCAAACCCTAACCAATCCATCCAACTTGACTGGAAAAATGACCCTTCTCAAAACTGAGGTCATTTCACCCATTACCAGATCTAACAATCATATAATGAGTAAAAGTGAACTTCACAATAAAATGAGTAAATGATGACCCAACCTAATCCAATCCAACTTTTTTTTTTGAAGGCGACTTTCTACAACAGGCGATAGGAATCGCACCCACCTCATTGGCAGGCCCTCCACCCCACTTTGGCCAATATGTTGTCTTAACCGGGCCCACGCTTGGCATCAGAGTTTGGTTTGGCGCTCCCCGCGAAAATTTCCAGCCTACGGCCAAGACTATGTTGTCTTAATCCAATCCAACTTGACTGGTCGCTTTGACATAGGGCTAAAATGTCTCTAGTCAAATTCAACAATCATGTAATGAAAGTGAACTTACTCTACTAAAAAATCTGTAAATAGAACCAACTCGATCTCTATCCGTACATTTAGTAACCCTGTCAAGATAAAGCATGGCTTCGTGTGGGAGCAAGCCAAGGTCAAGTAGGAAAGGATGTGTGCTGTGTATCACATCCATAGACTGCTCCAACTTGTTTACCTGGAGTCACCCTCTCTCTTCTTCTTCAAAGTGTTGCTTGCAATTCTCTTGAACACATAAATCGTAACTTCACATCAATGATGAACTCATATTACCTGTGTTAGTAGTGGATATCAAAGATTATGGTTTGAAAGGATTATATACAATATTTCCATCAACAGTACAAACATCATTTTATTTTAAAGGGAACTACTGATAGTAACAACAAAACTAGACTCAAATTTAAAGCAAGCGTTAAATCGAACTTGCATAAATGATAGGGGATACCGGAGCAAAGTGTGGATCCTGGCATCTTAAAACTCTAATTCCTGTCGGGGTTTCCGGTGACGCGAGCTTTAAGGTGACAAATTTTTTCAAGCTCTATTTGTGAGCACCTATTTTGTTAAAGATTATGGATTGAAAGCATTGTACATACAATAATATGTTATGTAATCTGGAAACCTAGGAAATATATATGTAAAACAAACGACGTAGAATTTGACGATTCTGAAACTGAGATACCTTAGCAAATAAAACAAATATATGTAGAAAGCATAGGATGCTACGTGGCGTCATAACTCATAATTAAGGAATGCAACTTAGTTTGATAAGCGTGAATAGGCTTTGATAATCATTAATAGGCTGGTGTCAAATGTCAAACAACTTAACAAAACCTAAGAAAGAAAATAGTATTTGGAGAAAAGATGATAATCACATATCTGATGCAATACTAATAGGAATTTTCAACTTATACTTTTATGTAAGACATTTTCTCAAACAACAGTTGAATACATTCAAAGCTTCTGGTGTTTCATATCCTAAATTAAACACACTAATGTAAAATCCATGAACCAAATTACTTTGCAAAATTTACCTAAAACACTCAGTTAGGGACGAGCGAATGGTACCGGACCGGTATTGAATCCACTTTTGAGGATTTTCGGTACCGCTACCCACTTTTGTGGATTTTCGGTACCGGTACCAGTTCAATACCGAATCACTCATAAGCTAAGACCAAAATTGATCAGCGTCATAAAAGGTATAGTTTTGCATAACAATAAAGATTGAAGTAACACACATCAAAGTATCCAAAAGCAACATCAAAATGCCAAAGCACGATTTGATTCCTTATCTCACAAAGGCTGGGGAAATCACAAAGCCACACCTGCTTTCTGCGAGCGGAGTAGAAGAACGCCCGGCTAAGGTTCATTCCTTCAACTTTAATCAGAAAGGGCCAACGGAAAACCTAATATACAGACCGTTAGAGGATGCATAGAGCTCCGGTGAGCAAAAAACCAACGTTGCCGGCAGAACACGTGGCAAACCTTATCTCACAGAACACGTGGCAAACCTTATCGATTTCGCGATGTTTGTCGCCAGGCAAGCTGTTGTTTATCGGTTGTATAAGCTGGTGGGTGACATGTGTGTATGCTATTGTATAGCGGTGGTGATGTAGGTCACGAAAACCTGAAAACTAGAACTGTAGGCAAGAGTCTACTCAAATTGTTATATAGTATAATATAATTTAGCTATTCAAATAATAATTCCAAGTTGCCAATGTCTTCCTATGTTAGATCATGGTGTTAAGGGGTGAACCCCATTATTTATAATAACTAAGTGGATTTTTTATAATAGTAAACTTAATTATTAATCTAAAGAAAAGTGGGTCAGGGAAATCTGAGTTATATAATTATATCAATCAAATCACACGACCTACCCTGATTCAAGCTATGAAACGGAAATCTAATTTTTATCCATAAAAATGAGTCTTCCTTATAAAACTCAACCAACTTCGCAATCGGGTCACTTTAACTCGTTGTCATTTCCAAAATCTCCACATAGTGATGAATATCATAGCCTCAATGAATCTCTTTCATTTCTTAGTAGGGGTGGCAAATCGTGTCTTATATTTAATAAGTCTCTGCCGACACGAATAACACAAATATTAAACATGAATACAACTTGTTTTAAACGACTTCATATCTCATGTCTATAACATAGTTTTATGTACATAGAAGAAGAAAAGATGGATCCTAGCCTCCTAATTGTATATAATTTTAGAAAGGTAAAAACTCACATAGTGTACTTTTTAGTAAGCAGATCTAATCGTGTCTTGTACAAGTGACCAGTTGCTAGCTCTATTTTTTAGACCTGTGTAATACCCTGTTTTGTAGACAAAAATAAAAAATATATATAATTTATATTTCATATATTGTCAAACAAGTAACTATCAAGTAAGATGGCTATTTGTAAAACGATGGACAAGTAATTAGTATTATAGGTAATAGTATGATAAAATATATTATCTTTGACCTTACTCCGTATTTATTAAAATTTAGGTTTTGAGATGTAAAGAACAATAAGCAGGTTTCATATACTTACCCATAGTTTTATAAAAAAACGTCATATAAAAGTTGTAAGAGAAAAACAAGATTTAAGCTAATTTAGTTAGATTATAATAATATTAATAATAATATATAATTGTAAATTTACTTATATGTACGTATAAAAAATTAAATAAATAAAGAAACTATAACTAGTTATATATCTAATATATAATACAATATGTCTCAGCTAAAAAAATTAAATAAATAAATGAAATTATTATACTGGTCATCAAGGAAATAGTAGATAAGGAGAGGTAAAGATTTAGATGGATACGTGTACACAAAAATGTTGACAGAACATCCATACTGTCATATTTAATTTTCTTCCTTGTTCAACACTTCCTAAACTTTACTTAGCCATGAAGAATCTACTCTAACTACTATATATACGAGCAAGATGGTAGTCTCGTAATCACAAGACAAATATATAGTTACATGAACTGATAAAGAGATATATAATAATAATAATAATAATAATAATAATAATAATAATAATAATAATAATAATAATAATAATAATAATAAAGTGTGTTGTTGATAGTTTACGGTGTTGACGGTGACTAAATACGGTGGTAAGTTAGTAGTGAACTTTTGTCGGGTTAAATAGTTGGATGGTGAATGTGGGTCTCGTGTTAGAAGTTTAGGCTGTCACCCAGCCCACTTCTACTAAGGTGAATACGTTTATTGCTTTCAAAATTATATAAACTGTTTTGGTTATATTTAAAACCCGCATGCGAACTATCATGTGTTTAAACCATAGAGGGTAATCTATAGAAAGCACTCGGGCTATGATGTATACGTATAATTTGATCAAATAATACATGCACTATGATTATGATCTAGTGGGTCTGGCATAAATAAATCTTTAGACCATGGACGTAAAATACTTAAAGACACCGATAGTAGTGTATCTTAAAGTTGCGGTACTAAATTTTTATGCCAATATAGATAGTTATTCTGAATGTGTAGATTGCTAATCCAACTATGCTTAAACAATATTAATACGCCGCATGCTTAAAATGATTTGTGTCATATAAACGATATTCACCAGCTTAGCTTAATCGCCGACATATTATTTTTAAACATTTTTAGGTAAAGTATAAAATATATGTTAGGCACATGTGCATGCTGAAAGGATATATAGATTCCCTAGACATAGGATACCTGGTGGTTTATAACATATAGACAAGAATAAACGACGAAGGGATTAAATCGACTCCTCAAGCCTAAGAAAATTTATTTCTTATATATTGTAAGCGTGTTTAGACAAAAGGTTTTGATATAATATTTTGTATTGAAAACATACGGATTTTTAAATCCTTGAATATATATATATATATATATATATATATATAAGTTTTTTATATGGGACCGATATTATTCCACCGCAATATTTTATAAATAAATAAAAGGAATATCAAGATACCAACACGTCACACGTCTAAGGGGTCCTCTTGATGGGTTGTGACAACCTGTGTTGAGACTCAACCACCTTCAACAAATTTGTGACAGAATTGAATGAACCTCAACTAGGAAGTCTGAGCCACACGAAGACATACCACCAAACAAACCTAGCCGAAAGACATGAGACCAACAAGTGTGTCTGAAGACTCTTGTATGGAATGCATCTGCCACAGGTGAGATTATCTAGAGGCACTCCACGTTACAAAGCCCTTCGTAGGAATTTTATCTAGAGTCACTCTCCAAACAAAGTAGTTAACCTTTGAAGGGACCCAACTATTCCAGTTGAAAGTTGAAACAGATAATGCATTCCCCAATATTAGACTTCCTAGCTAGCTCTTTCCTAAAGATGCTCATCGAGAACTCCACCTTGGTCACTTCTTTCCAAACCCACTTGACTTTCTTCCCGGATAATCTATAGGGTATGAGAATCTCCATAATGCGACCCAATTAATTAAGGCGAAACATGGATATGTTTTCCACTCCTATCACCACTTTATAACATCACATTTTTTTACATCCACTCATAACGTTGCCACTCTAGCAAAAAAAAAACATCTGCCTCCCATCCCAGACAACCCCGATAAGGTAGTCCGATAACCTTAAATTGTGTTTCTCCACGTGTCTATTGACCGACATGATGTCTTTCCACATCGTTATGGCATTTTTCTTAACTAGGAAGCGCAAGAACGAATGTATAACCCATGTATGGAACTGATAACCTTTTGCAATAAGTGAAGAGGGTTTTCTTTGAACTGCCACCTCCATTCGACGAGGAGAATCTAGTTAAGGCTCCTAATATCCCCCACCTCGAAACCCCAAGATGTTTATGCTTCGTAATCAAAGCCTAGGATGATTATTTATCATAAACATGTACAAAAGGAAAAACGGCTAGGATTATATTATAATGAAAAGCTATTACAAAAAAACAAAGAAAAGCAAGACTATAAGTAGAGTAACTATCTAGGGGTACATACTTTATTATGCTAACATCCCCCCCCCCCCCCCCAAACTCACATTGCAACAACAATAGGCATTGAGAATTTGTCACACAAGAAACGAAACCGAGTTACCGAGTAAGCCTTCATGAAAACTTTAGCAAACTGCGAGGCAGATAAATAATATGGTAATGAAATGGTCCTGAGCTGTAGATAATGAGAAGTGAAGTGGCGGTCAATCTCAATATGTTTTGTTCGCTCATGAAAAAAGAGCTCTTATCAATCTACATAGCATTTTGCTCATCACAATTTAAGGGAGTACACTAAGAGATTGTAACCCCCATGTCTGTAAGAAGACATCATACCCAAACAATTTCCCATGTAGTCACATCCATAGCACCATACTCAGCCTTAATAGTGTGACAACCGGCAAACTAATGGTAATTTCGTACAACTTAACAACTAAATTATACATTAATTGCGTTCGTTACGACTTAAAATAAGCATGATTAGGTCACGTAAAGTCTAGCAATCATAGGATATGGTTAAATATGTCAAATGATATCGTTACATTAGCCACGTCGCGAGAAAACAACAAACTTTGTCCAAATATGTGGGTGAAATGCTGAAAACACTATTCACCGGAACACACTATTCATGTCGGCTAGTTCTGAAAATTGTCCGAACGAGCAACGAATGGCATGGAAGCATATTATAGTTGACATACAAATAAAAAAACCCCTAATTAGGGGCACCAAAAGCTAAAACACATAAACTTTCTGGAAAATGCACATACACATAAAGTGTCCGATCTGCGCAAACCGTAACAAAAATAAATTGTCCTCGACATTAAAGTACAACATTTTAATGCTCATAAGACATGTATATAAGGTTATATAAACTTAGGGGTATCAATGGGATACCCGAAACATAAACTCTCGGGTTACGCCTCCAAATTCACACATGTTTATTATGTAATATATATATATATATATATATAGGATTCGGTTCAAAAGAGAACTAATCCCAGTTGCGATAACCATGAGAACTCCTATCATCCAATAGCATATTTACACATCACCTATAACCAAATTAAATCAAAAGGGCATTTTAGTCTTTTACTCCCATGTTACATCTTTTCTCTCTCTTCTATTTAAAAGTCAACATGTCACATTTTTTCTCTCTCTTCTATTTAAAATTCAACATGAGATATCTATTGAGTCGTGATTTTGGGGTGTGTTCGTTTGGTAAGATCCTCAAATTTCGTAAACCCGAAATCGGGGTGTCGGGGGCGTAAAAAGATGTTTGGCGTACAAAAAATTTGTAAAAAAGTTTTTGAAAAAAAATTGTAAAAAAAGATTTTCTAAATTTTTTTTGTAAAATATTTTTGTTTGACGTAAAATATTATTTGTTTTTTGTAAAAAAGTTTAAACCCGTAAAAAAATGTTTTTTTGTAAAAAAACTAAAATTTGTTTAAAAGTTTAAAACCTAGCACAAAAAAAGTTTAAACCCGCACGTAAAAAAAGTTTAAAACCAGCGCGTAAAAAAAGTTTAAAACCGCACGTAAAAAAACTTTTATAGTGGCGTGTAAAAAAATTTAAAATCACGCGTAAAAAAAGTTTAAAACCGGCGCGTAAAAAAAGTTTCTAAAACGGCGCGTAAAAAAGGTTTGAACCCGCGCGTAAAAAAATTTGAAACCGCGCGTAAAAAAGTTTAAAACCGGCGCACAAAGAGAATTTTAAACCGGTACGTTAAAAAAGTTTAAAACCGCACGTAAAAAAAGTTCTAAACCGGCGCGTAAAAAAAGTTCTAAACCGGCGCGTAAAAAAATTTCTAAACCGGCGTGTAAAAAAAGTTCTAAACCGGGCGTAAAAAGAGTTTGAACCCGCTTATAAAAAGTCTGAACCCGCGCGTAAAAATGTTTAAAACCGGCATGCAAAAAAAGTTTGAACCCCTACGTAAAATAATTTTCTTACTGCATTATTAAAAAATAACATTAATTAAATCACAAACACTAATTAAAGCACAATGATTACAACTTTAATTACCAATCATTAAAGAGCGTAGTAAAAATACCAATTTACCCTTATCCCACTAAAAATAAAAAATTATTAATTAAAGCATAATAATTACAACTACTTTATTGTCTTTTAATATAATCCATTAAAATACTTTTGATCATTGGTTTATATTGGTTCCTACGGTTCTCACAACTCAAGGTGATTCTCATTTACACATCCCATATATATATATATATATATATAATATATATATATATATATATATATATATATATATATATATATATATATATATATATATAACCATGATACTCCACCATCGACCATACTTCCCCCTAAAACACTAGATATGATGATGAATGTGTATGGTAGGCAAGATTATAATCTTGAAGAATAACAAATATCTTCATCACTTCACTATATTCTTCATTTGCAACACAAGAATAACACCCCAAAAACCTCTATTCTTTCCCCTTGGTAATCGGCCACAACAAGTGCCACCCCTAGCCATCATCTTCCACTAATAAACACCATAAACTACATCATTTCAAGCCATATCAAGAAGGTTTAAGGAGTTGGAAAGCTTAGAGTCATTTGGGAAATACTTTGGAGCTTTTAAACTCTCATAATTTTCATTCTACAATCCATTGATCCTTTGAAAAGTTGGAAGCTCATCTTCTATTTATTTTTTAGCTTGTTATAATATGTAGTTTACTAAAATACATGTTAAATCATCTTGAACTTCAAGAAAACAAAGCTTAAAAACACTAATCTCAACATAAAAAGTCTACTAATGTGATGTATTTTGTATTGATTATATTGTTTAGTGTTAGTTAGCTTATATATTCTTGATGATCTTGTATGAAACTTGATTAAAAATGGTGATTTAAACAACTTGATGTTTAAATCTTAACAAGATCATCATCCACACAATCCATGAACTTTACTACAAAAATAAAAGTGATTTTTAACATTTCATAACTTTCATAGAGATTAAAAATCATGATTTACACTAAGATGGTTTTAAAAGTGTGTTAATCAAAGTTGTTTAAATGGAAGAACAAGATTAGTGTGTTAAGTATGATGGTTTAAATAATCTTGTTAAAAGAATTACAAAGTATCATTATTTTTACTAGAAAGTGTGGTTAAAAATATATATAAAGTTCAAGGATTATGAGGATATTTATGTGTGAAATATTACATGCAAAAAGTGGGTTTTTGGAAACTTGATTTGAAGATTGATTGTGATTATGTGTTTAAACATGGATTAAATACGTTTTTAAAACATAGAAAATGTCATAGTTTAGGGGAAACTATGGTGAAATTTTCTAAAAATCTAATCGTGATTAAAGTTTGATTAACGGGACTAAACGCGAATAGTGACCTTAGTCGTCATTAAGGAAGTTTTAATGAAAAGGTTTACGCCCAAAACTATAAGAGTTTTAATAAACACTTATCTATATATTTCACAAGTAAAAATGGATATTATGTAGTTATATGTATATATTGATCACCACCATATGTGTATATGTATAATACTTGTGTATAAGGTGTATTTATTAGAGTTAGGGAATACTACACAAATACAAAACATAGTATACATGGCGAACTTATAAATTCCCACAAGTATTAATATTGATATGAATCTACACATATACCCATACTTGGAGAAAATTATTACACCAAATACACACATGAAAAGTGTTCATGTTATACTCTTAAACGACCCGGGGACGACGAAGAAATGAACATCAGACGAACCGTAAAATAACTAAATATGTTGATCAAATAATATATACTCGAAACCAACACAAACCATCAGATAAACGCCTTAACGAAATAAATGCGTCGCCATCGGAAACAATTATACTAGCGTCTCGACACAGAGCGTGCACATACCGTGGACGGCAGTCGGTCACTCCCAACGCGAAAATATATGTATTCGGTTACTACGACAAAACTCTAAAAATAATATATTTTTAGACGTCGGAAATATAAATATATTTCAACAAAATAATTCCGGAAAGTTAAAGAAATAATCAGTAAGTATAAAGATATAATTATATACGTACGAAAATACCCTTCGTGGAATCTCAATAATACAAGGAGAATGTACATGTACACGAATACGTATAAATACCAATAATAAAATATACAAATACAAGTATAAATACGGTATACGTATACCTATAAATTACACAAGTACATGGTGATGTACTCAAATACACTTGTTGAAGTGTACACTCACAAGGAATAACGTACATGTACATCAACATATATACGATATAAAAATAAATATTTTATAAAAGATATACATATATATTTGTAGAACGAATATACATACTCAAACCGAACATGTTTATACTTGTGAAAGAGGTTCACTATACTTAAAAAAATATATTTGGAGATATATATATATATATATATATATATATATATATATATATATATATATATATATATATATATATATATATATATATATATATCACACATAACGAACGTAAACCGTGCGCGGCACGGAGACGCCAATGGGCTAGGGCCACTCACACCGTGTGGATCACAGAGACTCAAATGAGCTAGGCCCATTCTCACTTGTGCGAGATACAAAGACTCTCGTGGGCTTGGCCCACTTATACTCGTGCGGGGCAGAAGACTCAAGAAGGGCGAGGCCCATTCGTACACTTTATGAACACAAAATATATATTTATAAAAGAAGTGTAAATATATATATATATATATATATATATATATATATATATATATATATATATATATATTACACGAACATACGAAACAAATGCCAACATAATTAAAATACACATGGGTTCAAAATACAATAACGTTCAAGATGAGCAGCATGTACACATTTAACATAAACCCAAGTTTCTGATGAGTTAGAGCACTTGTAGGTTATTACGCGCTTTGGATACCCGATTTGCTAGCCTTTATATGGACGCAAACTTGTGAGTTCATGTCCCCCTTTTCTATTAAATGTTTCCGGTTTATAACTCTCGGGGGGAAATACATGTTTTTGATGGTATGGTTTAGCTATGGAATGAAATATTAGATCATGTGAGACAATGGTATCTCTTAAGTGCCATTACTCTTTTATAAGACTGTGAAACAAGAGTGGTAGATCTATCGGGTGTAGGCGAGTCCACTCATGGGTCCTTGTCTGGCCGCATGTAGTGCTTTTGTTGTCCACCCGGGTGGACTAGACTGAAATCGTCTAAGGTTGAGTGCTTCCTATGTCGTCACTGATGTGTATAAAATGCAACATAATAAATTACATCAAATGAGGCATAAAACTAACCCTTTTCTAGTACTAATGTTGGAAAAAGCACGTTTCTTTGTTTTGAATTTACAAGACCAAATGAGCTTAAAAGAACAAAAGAAGCAAATAGGTAGCTAAAACCAGCATAAATACAAGAAGAAGGAATAACGCGACATGCCCGAACCCTCAACAGCACCCCAAAGACAAAAACAAGGAAACAAAAGCTGACCACGGGGCCGTGCCCAGCCAGGCATGGGGCGTGGTCAGTCCTTGCACTTAAAGACAAAGCATGCAAAAGTTTCTATGCCCATCACGGGGCCATGCCCAGGCCACAATGGGGCATGACCAGACTCCAAGATTTGCAGAATCTTGATAGTACAACGAAGAGTTGACCACGGGGCCATGCCCTGGAGCCACGGGGTCGTGTGGGGCCCTCTGCTGACAGCTGCAATTAATGAAGGAAGAGAAGAAGCCGGCCATGGGTCGTGCCCATTGGACACGGGGCCGTGGCCGGGGTACTGTTTTGACTATAAATAGGGGTGCTTGGTGCACTTTTAAGGCATCCCTTGCCAAACCACTTCTCTCTCACTTTGCCACCATTCCACCACCACTACAACACCAACACCCACCACCATCGTCCATCTATCATATTTAGAGTGTGCAGTAGTCTCGGGATCCAAGATTGATTGTAAAAGTTCTTGTCAAACAAAGGCCATGCTTGGGTAATCTCTTACATCACTTGGTGAAGACAAGTCTTTAATGTATTACTTTTGATTATTAATCTTTCGGCACTTTTTTAATTGGGTATGTATTAATGACTTTAATAACTAGTTTCTTATGTTGAAAGTGAATTTTCCTAACCATTTCTTCATGATGTCATTGATTTGCTCATTCGTGTCTTTACGGTCTATATAAAGCATGTTAACTACTTGGAAGGGGGTTAGAAGGGTGGTTTGGTAATGTTCTTGTCTCGTTCAGTGTATAGATCCTGTGAGGACTTGGTTCAAACTTACTAGGACCTCCTTCAATGCCCCACGGGTATTGGATGTCAGGGGTGCGAATAGCTTGAACCCCTCATATGTAAACTACTATTAAAACTTTAAACCAGCTTCTTGGGATTGTATCCTTGCTAACTCAAACCACTTGGCCGGGGGTAACGTCACCTTCAAAAGAGGGGCCTACTACTTTTCGCATTAACTTATTTAATTATCTTTCAATATTCCAACCCTTTGGGATTGTATTCCTGCTGACTCAAACCACTGGGTTGGGGGTAACGTCACCTTCAAAAGAGGGGCCTACCACTTTAACTAAGATAATCTCTTGAAAAGTCCGAAAGTGCGAAAATCATCAAAGGATACATTAAAGAGGAGTTGGATCCAAGTGATTCTATCTTGTCTATTTGTATCTCATTTTATTTACTTTTATGTTTAAAACTTTTATCCAAAAAATTTTAACGATTAGACGTTGACGATAAACCGGTATTAAAAGCTCATGTGTCCTTGGACGACCTCGGTATCTTACCAACACTATACTACGCTCACGATGGGTGCATTTGCCAAGGGTGTGTTTAGTGTTAGTAGAATATCATGTTGTATAAATTTTAAACTTGACTAATGCGTAAAAATGGACTTAAAATATTAAAAAAATCATATCACGCTCGACATGCACCAAGTTTTTGGTGCCGTTGCCGGGGACACAAAGATTTAAGAAAGTTTAAAATCGGCAGCCTAATTATTTTTAACATTTTTTTCTTTTTTTAGATTTTTTTTCGGTTTTTAGCAAATTCTGCCTTTTCTGCACAATTCAGCACGGGCCGTGCCCGGTCAGACACGGGGCCGTGTGCAACAACTTTACTGGCAGTTTTTACTTTCTGAGTTACAGAAGAGCGACCACGGGTCGTGGAGTTGCACCACGGGGTCGTGCCCGGTTCCCCAATAACTGGGGTCAAGAATGCAATAAACTGTGCCTCGACCATGGGCCGTGGCCATTGACCATGGCGTCATGGTAAAAATATCTGACCAACGTTCTTTTTGTTTTAATCGCAGAACTTAGAACTCAATCGCAGGGCCTGAAATCTCTATGCAGTGCATGAGCTCCAGTTCTGATAAAGACATCAAAGAACCTTTAGACGAACCCGAACGCTTTCTAAGAAAACTACTAAAAGCCAAAAATCAAGAGAAAGTTTCGGGGAACCAACTACCAATGGCGGACCAACGTACTTTAGTGGATTTCCTACGGCCAACGGTCGGTAATCTCAGAGTCGCCATCAATGCACCAAACATCGATGCAAACAACTTCGAACTTCGGCCGCATTTGATCCAAATGCTCCAAAACTCCGCCATATTACCAACTTTTTGGAAATATGTGACACTTTCCGGATCAATGGAGCATCAAACAACGCCATCCGCCTCCGAATGTTCCCATTCTCGCTAAAAGACCGAGCTAAAGCTTGGTTCAACACCCTCTCAAGTGGATCGGTAAACACTTGGGATGAACTTGCCCAAAAGTTTCTATACAAGTATTTCCCGCTCTCCAAGACCGCTAAATTAATGACTGAAATAAACACTTATTCCCAAGAGGACGGGGAATCTTTATATGAACTTGGGAAAGATTCAAGGAGCTATTAAGGAAATGCCCTCATCATGGTCTCGCAGTGTGACAACAAGTATCCACCTTCTATAATGGACTATTGCCACACACGAGACAAACACTCGACTCAAGCTCCGGGGGACTTTTAGGTAATAGACGCCCAAATGAAATTTATAATCAAATTGAGGAAATTGCTCAAAACAATTTTCAATGGCACACCCCCTAAGGTTCAAAGTCCATTGCCCCGGGTGCACATAAAGTAGATGAGAGCACCTCTTTACAAGCCCAAATCGAGGCCCTATCCTCGAAAATAAAAAAAATTAGAAATGGCAAAACAGCCTCAGTTATGGCTTGTGAAGGGTGTGGTGGGCCACATGAGAATTGGAGTTGTATGAAAGAAAGGGAAAATCAAAAGGAAATGGTAAATTACGTAGACAATCGACTTAGACCATCAGGTCCCCCAACGGGTACATACAACCAAGGTTGGCGAAACCATCCTAACCTTGGTTGGAGAGAGCTGGGAAATAGTAGTAACCAACAAAATCAAAATCAAAGACCAAACTTTCAACAATAACCAAGAAATGAATCACAAAATTTAACTCAACAACAAGGGGGCCGGGAAAGGCTTGAGGACCTCATCACACGCCTCATCTCCGAAACCCGACAAAAGGTACTTGGATCGGTTCTCACAAATAGACTCTGGCATTAGAAACCAGCGAGCTAGACTTCAAAATATTGAAAAACAATTAAGCCAACTAGCCCAAAGTTTCTCCGAGAGACCACAAGGCGCATTACCTAGCAATACCGAAACCAACCCAAAAGCACAAGTACACTTCATAACATTAAGAAGCCGGAAAGTAGGTCCCGAGGAAACACCACTACCCCCACCAACAACAACTACCCGAACAAACCCCAAAACCATCCTCAACCAAACAAGAAACAACCATCTCACAAAATCCCGAACCAACCAAAAACCCCTCGGTACCCTACCCCGGTCGAAAACTGCGCCAAAAGACCGACGAGCAATTCACAAAATTCATAAGCCTACTAAAGCAATTGCATATTAATCTCCCATTTGTAGAAGTCCTCACTCAAATGCCTAAATACTCAAAATTCATGAGAGACTTCCTCACCCACAAAAGAAAGATTGAGACATTGCAATTGGTCAACCTGAGTGAAGAATGCTCTGCCGTACTCCTCAACAAACTTCCCCAAAAGAAAACCGACCCCGGAAGCTTCACCATCCCTTGCTCCATTGGGGATCACCCATATGGAATGCATTAGCCGATCTTGGGGCTAGCATCAATCTCATGCCCGCATCAATGTTTGATCGACTAGGACTCGGAAAACCAAGTCCCACAAAAATGAGCATACAACTTGCCGATAGGTTGGTCAAATACCCACTACGTGTCACCGAGAACCTCTTGGTAAAAGTCGGATAATTTGTCTTTCCAGCCGGCTTTGTCATACTCGACATGGAAGAAGATACCGAAGTTCCCCTCATTCTAGGAAGACCATTCCTCGCCACCCGCTCGTGCCATATTGGATATGAGCGACGGGAAATTAACATTGAGGGTAGGAGACAAGGAAATGAAGTTTGGGGTAGGAAAAACGAAGACCCGGTCAACTACATAGATGTCATAGACTCAAGCTTGGATGACGCGCTCCGACGGTGCAACACGGGATGCGAGACATCCCGCTCGGGTAACATATGAAAGGATTTGGGTCTAGCCAAGGACCCTTATAAACGTGGCGCACCACGGAGGCATTCCGTGAAACTATCCTTAGTGTTAATTTAGTTTAACTTTTCTGTTTTCTAGTCTAATCTTACATTTCAGTAATAAATAACAATCGAAAAGATGGAATTTGCCAAAGGGACGTTAAAACCACAACCCATGCACGTAAACAGTACTTTCCGACAACTTTTTCAAACCTTTCAGCATGTGCAGCACGGGGGCGTGCCCAGCTCAACACGCCCCCCGAAATATGAAAGATCAGGTAATTGACCATGGGCCGTGCCCAGTGGACACGCCCCGTGGTCAGCCTTCTGTACAATTTTGGTACTGGCACTCTGACCACGGGGCCATGCTCGGATAACACAGGCCCGTAGCCAGGTGCCCGGTATCATAAAAACTTGTTTTTAACACGCTTTTACACATTCGAATCAACCGAAAAACTTATTTTTGGACACATTGAGGACAATGTGTAATTTAAGTGTGGAGGGGGGGGGGGAGGAAGCTAAAATCTTGAATCTTGAAAGTCCTAATAATATACATAAAACTCGTATTGGAACCGCTATTCACCCCAAATCTTTTCAATTTTTTTCATTTTTTTTACTTGTCTTAGTTTAATTTTGGAATAATAAGTTCTAAAAAGATTGCGTTTTTATAAATTTACAACCGATAGCGTGTGATAAAAAGAACCAAACAAGAAAATTATAAAAAGGCATGATAAATCTTTTTAAAATTTGATTATATATACTTGTTCACACTATAAAACCATTCCCACAATAAGTGAGTTTTGAGCCTTTAACGAGCATACACACATACATCATTAACTAAATGCTCATTTTTAGTTTCTTGTGTGAATAGCCGCTTGGTTCTTACGACTCTAGAACTTGCCAAGACGATACATTCCCGGTTCTCACCGACTTTAACCCAAGTAAGTAAATGATGGAGGCATTAGGACTAAGTTGTTTTTAACACGCTTTTACACATTCGAATCAACCGAAAAACTTATTTTTGGACACATTGAGGACAATGTGTAATTTAAGTGTGGGGGGGGGGGGGGGGGGAGGAAGCTAAAATCTTGAATCTTGAAAGTCCTAATAATAAGCCTTACACAAAACTCGTATTGGAACCGCTGTTCACCCCAAAATCTTTTCAATTTTTTATCATTTTTTTTACTTGTCTTAGTCTAATTTTGGAATAATAAGTTCTAAAAAGATTGCGTTTTTATAAATTTACAACCGATAGCGTGTGATAAAAAGAACCAAACAAGAAAATTATAAAAAGGCATGATAAATCTTTTTAAAATTTGATTATATATACTTGTTCACACTATAAAACCATTCCCACAATAAGTGAGTTTTGAGCCTTTAACGAGCATACACACATACATCATTAACTAAATGCTCATTTTAGTTTCTTGTGTGAATAGCCGCTTGGTTCTTACGACTCTAGAACTTGCCAAGACGATACATTCCCGGTTCTCACCGACTTTAACCCAAGTAAGTAAATGATGGAGGCATTAGGACTAAGTTGTTTTTAACACGCTTTTACACATTCGAATCAACCGAAAAACTTATTTTTGGACACATTGAGGACAATGTGTAATTTAAGTGTGGGGGGGGGGGGGGAGGAAGCTAAAATCTTGAATCTTGAAAGTCCTAATAATAAGCCTTACACAAAACTCGTATTGGAACCGCTATTCACCCCAAATCTTTTCAATTTTTTTCATTTTTTTTTACTTGTCTTAGTTTAATTTTGGAATAATAAGTTCTAAAAAGATTGCGTTTTTATAAATTTACAACCGATAGCGTGTGATAAAAAGAACCAAACAAGAAAATTATAAAAAGGCATGATAAATCTTTTTAAAATTTGATTATATATACTTGTTCACACTATAAAACCATTCCCACAATAAGTGAGTTTTGAGCCTTTAACGAGCATACACACATACATCATTAACTAAATGCTCATTTTTAGTTTCTTGTGTGAATAGCCGCTTGGTTCTTACGACTCTAGAACTTGCCAAGACGATACATTCCCGGTTCTCACCGACTTTAACCCAAGTAAGTAAATGATGGAGGCATTAGGACTAACCCAATTTTATTCAACACCATTATTTTCCTTCTTTTTAATCCGCTATAAAAAATCCCCATAGTTAACCCCTTTTGAGCCTAAACCTTTTCATTTCAATAACCCGTAAGACAAACACCCATTACCCACTAAAACTTTTTTTCTTTCAAACTCATTTGTTTTAAGTAAAAGCTCGGTTATCTTGTGACTCAAAAAAAAACATAGTTTTTGCAATAACCAAACAAGTTCCTCAAAAATCTTGTTTAATATGCTTAGTTTCAATAAATGTCACAAAAACAAAAAGTTTTTACGACAGCCGACACTTTTACGCTTTTCGCCATTTTGCTAACTACTAACCCAAAAATCACATACCCTTAGCCCAAGCCTAACCCTTTCAAAAGTCCTCTTGATATTTACAAAGGTTTATAGTTAAAGAGGAGGAGGTTTGATTGCATGGCAAGCATATGGTGTAACACCCCAAAAACGTCGCAGCGTAAATACAAACGTAATGGTGACGGAAGCTAGTGCCCATAAATATCTTAGTAAACGATGCATCATTGATTTTGGACATTTAACTTAACTAAAACATAATTTTTAAATATTAAAGTTTAAGCACAACCACAACATAATTAAGTTGTCTTGATCCTTGTGGATCTTAGTACAAACATGGTCCCATAAAAGTTTTAAAAGTTGTCCAAAAGATTGTTATTTAAAACAAGCATCACAACCACAAGATACGCCAAAGATTCCCGAAGCCGAACTCATGTACCTGAAGAACACGTTAAAATCAAGTGTCAACACAAAGGAGGGTGAGTTCACGTATAATTCAAATAATAATTAATTTGATCCAAGGAAAACTTTCATATTATGTGTTTGTTAATAAAACATCCATATAATCTTAAGAAAGTCAATTTAAATTTCCTTAATGAAAAAGACAAGGGTCAGTCGTTGTAAGCATTTTTCCTTTATGAAAGCCTTACGTAAACCTGACGTCTTCCCAAGGTTTATGCGTATTAAATTTCTAGCATCAAATGTTCAGATTCG
The DNA here is from genome assembly GCA_947069175.1 of Scalesia atractyloides. Lineage (NCBI taxonomy): Eukaryota > Viridiplantae > Streptophyta > Magnoliopsida > Asterales > Asteraceae > Scalesia > Scalesia atractyloides. Next base: position 74,741,715 of record CAMTDV010000017.1, read on the forward strand.
TAAGTTTGCAAGACGTTACGAGCTATATATTTACTATGAATATATAATCAAAGCTAGATAATACAAAATATAAATTCATCGCTTGACTTGACCCAGAGCTACCGGTCACGACGGGGTGGTCAACCCGATAGATCTACCAACAATTCCACGCATATTATATTAATGATTAAACGACAATACCTGATCAAGAGCCCGCAATGGGTCTCTTATATAATGCATGCCTCACGTATAATACATATATCTTACTAAAATGATAAATTTAATACTATGTGTTGTACGAATTTCCTGTGTCCCAACCGAAACGTAAGCCTAAATCGTTACTTACTCTCTTGAGATCGTGCAAACCCGTCACAACTTTAGATTTAAGCATTTATAAATCTACACAGTCGTTTTATCCTCAAAACACCGTAATAATCCCTGTTTCATCCCCGAAACGCATATATCATTAATCAAATCCCGTGCTCCCCGAAACATATTTCTATCAAAACCGTTTATTCCTGAAACATATTTATATCAAAACCATATATTTTCCACAATAATATATTCATAGTTTAATCAAAGGTATATTTTATACAAAAGCGTATACTTATCCTTTTAAGGCGTCTTCTTCCCCCAAAACAGTTATAAAACAGTAAAAAGATGGGTTTATTGACACTCACCTTTGGGTGCGTAATTAAATTAGCGCAATTCCCACAAATCGATTCTACACGTCCTAATAATAATAGGAACGATTTAACAATCAATATTCTATAAAATCCCTAAGTTTCTCCAATACTTAGAATTTTCATATAACTTTGAGATTTTCTCGAAAAGTCTTTGTTTTGATTATGTTGGCCATTTTATATATATGTGTGTTCATATATATTAAGATTTTCATGACTTGAACGATTTTAGTGGTGACCCTCAATATGTTATATCCGTTATCACATCCGTTTATAAGTAATATATCTACGATTTGCGCATCGTAATATATATACATTAGCGCGAACATATAAACAAATATCCTAATACACATATTTTGTTAATCTATATATATTTTCATTCTTAAAGCACTCATACATGAAATAACTTATCAAGTAAACCCATGTATCATTTTCATGCTCGACAAACATGTTACACATTTAACGTGATATTTACTGATATTACCGATTTATCCGCCTAAGTGTACATGCATAGTGTAAAATCCTACTCTCATGTCATCATTTAGCATGTCATATCAAATATTCTCATACCACATCATAATATACACAAAGTTCACTCTTGAACAATCTATGTTCGTGTACATTGAAATATGCGTATTTTGTGTTTTCGGTATCGTTTTCGGGCGTCGGAAGTCACGTATGACTAACCAAACACCATGGATACTTAATATAAGTTAATATACTTATATTTATATAAAAACTATCAGTTTACTTACTGATCTAAAACAGTTTAACAAAAATCTCTTAAAAAGACGATTTTTACCGTTTTTAACACATAGTTTTGTACCGAACTTAACCATAAGCATTCCAAATTGAAACGACTTGATATTTTAACATAACGCATGTTATTTACTGAATAAAATTATGCAGTTTTTATGTAAGTCACATAAATCATGCGATTTATCATACTTTACAACTCTTTAAGCACTATGTACAACATGTGAAGCTAGTAAACTTTATGACAAGTTTCATGCTATTATAACACTTCAAATATTATTATTTTTAGTGTTTAGAATCTGATTAAAAATAATCATTATCATGCCATATCTTATTCATCATTTCATGACCATACATCCACATGCATGCCTAAGTACAAGCATCTAATGCATCCAATTTACATCATCATCATCTTGTATGAACTAAAATCTATCCAACATATATTAAACTCATGTTCAAACATACAAGAACATCATAATCTCCATATGATAATTCCCTCATCATTTCGCATAAATGCAAGAATCACGTTCCTACATATTTATGAACTAACAACAAGATTTTCACATGCATGCATACATGCATATATATACACGGCCACACACACACACACACACATATATATATATATCTATATATATATGCTTCCAAAAATTCACTTTTTATATTCATCTCAAATCACCAAACTTTCATATGACAACTTTTTAAACATGCATGCATTCACCTTTCAAACATCATATCAAACAAGATTTAATCAAAAATCAAGTCCCATATATGTATATACATACACATGGCCTCTCATATATATACATACATATCCATTTTTATTTTTATTAAAAACCCATTTGTTTTTAGTTTCAAGTTTATGTTTAAATCCAAGAACAATAGAAACTTTCCACTATCATTTTCATCACCAAGAATCAAGAACTTGTTTGAAAGAAAAGATTTTATACCTTCAAGATTTTTAGTGGGTTTTGACAAAAATGATGATATGGAGCTTGGTTCTAGCTTGGAACTCCTTGACAACACTCTTGAATCTTCAAATGGACTTAAAATGAGCTTGAATGATTATGAATCTTCAAGAGTAAGGTTTGAAATTCAAAAATGGTAGTGAAAGACGGGTGTTCGGCCGAGACTCTTCAAGAAAGAGAGTGAGAATGATTTTTGATGTTGTTGGAAATATGAAATGTTGAGTATGGAAGGGTTTTAATGATTAGAATATCTTTGGAGGCTACACTTGGCACAATTACCTCAATCAAGAAAAGATGGGCATCCCCCCTAGCCGCCACCTCCTTCCTATACTCACATATATACACGCATACGTACATATATATTACATATATAGGCCATAAACTTATATTTAACTGGTTACCGGGTATTTTATCTAGCGTTTTAATCATGTTTTATGGAGTTTTAAATTATTTTTAACGCTCTATAAAAATAAACTCACCAAAATATTGCTGAACAATATTTTATTTGACTAGGCTGGCTGCGTTACCCGTATTTGGCAGTAACGCATTGTGTAGCGCGGTACGTGTTTAAACTCGAGAAAATAGAGTTTCTAAGCGTTTTAATTTATTTTTCCTCACAAACCTGATTAAATATATTATTTTAATCATAACGGACTATTTTTAGGATTTTAACATTAACCGGGGTCACCGATGTTCGTTTCGCATTTTAACCGTTACATGATAAGCGTTTATCTTAAAATTGCCAACATAATTTCTAATAAATTTTAAATTTATTAACACATCAAATAACATCAAGTTCAATAAAATTTGCCTTTTATTAATTCATAACACGTGTTACGATGGTACAAGCTCAAAATAACCGGGTGTTACAGTCTCCCCTGTTTAAGGAATTTCGTCCCCGAAATTCTTACACTACAGGTTTAGTTTTAGCACTAGGTCTAAAGAGATGCGGATATTTCTGTTGCATTTGATCATGTTGTTCCCATGTGAACTCGGGTCCACGTTTGGAATTTCAGCGAACTTTGACCAACTTAATCCGACTCCTCCTAAGCTTCTGAATCTTCTCATCCAGAACTTCAACAGGTTCTTCAATAAATCTCAGTTTATTGTCTATTTGAACCTCGTCATGGGGTATGATTAGTGTCTCATATGACAGACACTTTCTCAGGTTGGAAACATGAAATACTTCATGAACTCCACTCAATTCCTATGGTAGCTTAAGCCTATACGCGACTGATCTAACTCGAGATGCGATTTCGAAAGGACCTATGTAAATGTGGGCTTAGATTTCCCCCTTTCCCAAACCTAACAACACCTTTCCAAGGTGACACTTTCAGCAGAACACGATCTCTGACTTGAAACTGCAACAGTTTCCTTTGGTTGTCTGCATAACTATTCTGTCGATTGGCGGTAGCTTTTAACCTTTCCTTGATCTGGACAACCTTGTTGGTGGTTTCCTGGATAAGCTCAGGTCCGGTTAGTTGCCTTTCGCCTACTTCAGCCCAACACAGGGGTGATCGACACTTCCTTCCGTACAAAGCTTCAAACGGAGCGGCTTTGATACTCGCTTGATAACTATTGTTATAAGAAAACTCAGCTAACGGTAAATGAGTATCCCAACTTCCACCGAAATCTATCACACACGCTCTCAACATATCCTCTAATGTCTCAATGGTTCTCTTACTCCGACCATCCATTTGAGGATGATAAGCAGTACTCATGTCCAATCGAGAACCCAATGACTCTTGGAGAGATCTCCAAAATCTGGAGTCAAATCGTCCATCTCTACTGGAGATAATTGACAATGGTACTCCATGTCAGGCTACAATCTCGTTAAGTTACAACCGCGATATCTTTTCCGTCTTGTCTGTTTCCTTAATGGGTAAGAAATGAGCAGACTTCGTCAATCGATCCACAATTACCCAGATGGTTTCATGTCCACATGACGTACGGGGTAATTTGGTGATAAAGTCCATTGAAAGATGCTCCCATTTCCATTTAGGAATCTCTGGTTGCTGCAGAACCCAGGCGGCCTCTGATGTTCAGCCTTAACCTATGAGCACGTTAGACATTTACTCACATACTCCGCAATATCTCTCTTCATATTCGGCCACCAATATAACTCTTTGATGTCCTAATACATCTTGGTAGAACCTGGGTGAATAGAATATCTGGATTTATGAGCTTCGTTCATAACCAGTTCATGAAGGTTACCCCTAGACGGAACCCAAACTTGGTTCATGAAGTACATCACTTCATCCGCTTTTGGTATCAGTTCACATTCCAAACCTCTCAAGCCTTATATACTCAGATTCTCATCTCTCAAAGCTTCTCGCTGTGCATTGCGAATTCGATCAGTCAAATTAGTCTGAATGTTTAAACCCAAAGCACGAACACGAAGAGGCTTTTCTCACTCTTTCCTACTGAACGCATCCGCAACAACGTTTGCTTTACCTGGGTGATAGCGAATATCACACTTGTAATCATTGAGTAATTCTACCCAATGTCGTTGTCTCATGTTGAGTTCCTTTTGATCGAAGATATGCTGGAGGCTCTTATGGTCTGTGTAAATCATACACTTCGTGCCATAAAGGTAATGTCTCCAAATCTTCAAGGCAAACACAATGGCTCCTAACTCCAAATCATGAGTGGTGTAGTTCTTCTCGTGCACTATTAGTTGTCTGGATGCATAGGCTATCACTTTGTCCTTCCGCATAAGCACGCAACCAAGGCCCAAACGTGATGCATCGCAGTATACAACAAAACCGTCATTTCCCTCGGGCAGGGAAAGAATAGGTGCACTACACAACTTTTCCTTCAACAACCGAAAAGCTTTCTCCTGCTTCTTTGTCCAATCAAACTTCTTATCCTTCTAGGTCAATAGCGTCAATGGCTGTGCTATCCTGGAAAAATTCTCAAAGAATCTTCTGTGGTATCTAGCAAATCCTAAGAATTGTCCCACATCTGAGGGAGTCCTTGGTGCTTCCCAATTCTTAATTGCTTCAATCTTCGATGGATCCACATGTATACCCTCTCATTTATGACATGTCCGAGAAAGTGAACTTCTCGAATCCAGAATTCACACTTAGAGAACTTGGCATATAGCTTCTCATTCTTCAGCAGCTCCAAAGTTGTCTTCAAATGTTGCTCATGATCTTCTTTTGTTCGTGAATAGATAAGTATATCATCAATGAATACTATCACGAATTTATCCAAATAGGGTTTGCATACCCTGTTCATGAGGCCCATGAACATTGCAGGCGCATTAGTTAAGCCAAAGGGCATGACTAAGAACTCATAATGGCCATAACGTGTTTTGAAGGTTGTCTTCGGAACATCTTCGTCATCAGTCTTCAATTGGTGGTAGCCTGAATGCAAATCAATCTTCGAATAGTAGCTGGATCCCCAATTGATCGAACATATCATCAATCCTCGGTAGTGGATATCGATTCTTGATAGTTAGTTTGTTCAGCTCTCAGTAATCTATACACATCCTGAAGGAACCATCTTTCTTCTTCACGAACTAAACAAGTGCTCCCCATGGTGAAAAACTTAGGCGAATGAAGCCTTTGTCTAATAGCTCTTGAAGCTGATTCGACATTTCTTTCATTTCCGAAGCCGCTAATCTATAAGGAGATTTTGCAATTGGTGCAGCACCAGGAACAAGATCAAGTCTAAACTCGATCTGTCTCACAGGGGGCAATCCAAGTAAGTCTTCAGGAAAAACTTCTAGATAATCACGCACTATAGGAATCTCTTCAATCCTCCTACCTTCAATCTTCGTATCAACCAAGTTAACTGAGAATGTGGGATAACCCTTACGCAACATCTTGTGCATCTTCATAACACTAACGACTCTCGATTTCCGACCTGATCGATCTCCGTGAATCACTAACGCTTCACCATCAGAGCGGGATATACGCACTAATTTCTCTGAACAAACAATCTTAGCTTCGTTCTTGGATAGCCAATCCATTCCAACGACTGCATCGAAACAACCGAGCTCTACTGGTAACAAATCGATACTAAAACTATGATCACATAACCGAATACTACAACCACGAATGACTTCGCTAGTTTATATCAATTTACCATTTGCTAATTCGATTGAGTACTTTTTGTCTAGTTTACTTGCTTGAGAACACATAAATGGTTCAAAGTTTTTAGAAACCAAACTCAATTCAGCTCCAGTATCAAATAGTACGAACGCAAAATGGTTATTGATTAGGAACGTACCGGTAACAACTGCGGGATCATCGCGTGCCTTCCCAGCATTCAGCTTGAACGCTCTGCCTCTAGCACCATGATTCTTCAACGATGGACAATTTCGCTTGATATGTCCTTGCTCTCCACACTCAAAGCAACCTTCAAGCTTGAATCCATCCGATGTGCTTTTAGCATAGCACTCACGAGTCACGTGCCCAGATTGACCGCATCTGGCGCATTTCTCTCGTCCATCACCAAGAGTTCTCCTACCCGAATCTCTCTTGCTATCCTTGATCACGTCATTTCCTGATCTATTGATGTTAACCACATATGCCTTGCCAGAACTACGCTTCCTCTCACGCTTATCATCAGAATCCTTCCCCAAACTCTCAGACTTTCGCTTCCGCGAATCTCCAGATCTATGCTCAGAACGCTTAAAATGCTCATATCGGTCGGATTTCCGGTGTGCATTGGCTTTCACTGATGACTTCCCAGTCTCGTCCCTTTTGTTAAGGTTACTCCTACGAACGACATCATCGGTCAATGATTTTGCCAAAGAAGTAGCTTCCAGATAGGTAGTGGGTTTCACTAATGTGACCGTACTGCGAATCTGTGGCGCCAGTCCCCAAATATACCTTTCTATCTTAACATAATAAGGAGTGACCATCCGAGGAACCAACCTAGCCAAATCATTGAATCGAGACGTGTACGCTCTGACATTCAAGCCTTCCATGGTCAGATTCCAGAAGTCAGTCTTAATTTTCTGTAGCTCACTACGCGGGCAGTATTCCTTAAGAAGCATCTCTTTTAGTTCGTTCCATGTAAGACCATAGGCGACGTCTTCTCCTAAAATTTGAATTTGAGCGTTCCACCAGGATAAGCTTCATCATGGAATGAACATGAAGCATATTGAACCCTTTGATCAACAGCACAACCGCTGATTGCCATCACAGACTACATCTTCTCTATCCATCTAACAAAATCAAGGGGTCCTTCAGCACCGGTATAGGATTTTGGGTTACAGCCCTGGAATGTTTTGTACGTACATCCGTGCACTGTTCACAAGGTTAATGAAAATCAAGATTACTCTTAGATTATATCATAACACAAGAAACTACAAAAACTTTTCGAATCATTATACTACCTTGAGGGGCTCCAATTAGCATTCCACCAAAACCATGGGCATCATCACCACGTCCACGTCCTCATCCCATAGTCTGGTTAGTGTCGAGCTGTTCCATGGCGGTATTGACGTGTTGAGCGATAAGTTGTGCCAACTACTCAGGTGTGGTAGGCAATGCAGTACCATCAGTAGAGTGACCATGTCTCGATTTTTGTGGCATACTATCGTTTCTAATATTGCAATAATAATAACAATATAATACAATGTTTAAATATGTCAATCAATAAATAATAGTTGACTAAACAATACACATGCATCCACATAATAATGAGAATAATTTAATCAAAAACCCATATCATTGATATTTTAGATTAGAAATTACATCGCTTGTTTGTAGTAAAAAAACCAACAAAATTTGGTGTGAATAAATCAAACACCATCAACAAGTCTTACTGAATTTCCTCCTAAAATATCTAAATTGGCATGCAAGCCAAATAGGGTTACCAAAAAGAGATAAACTATAACAACAAGAAATCACTTCAAACCCACGAACTCCAAAAGCTTCCTAACTAGCTCCTTAAGCTCCACAATCCTCCAGTGCATCTGATCCATAGCACTGTCATCCAAATCCTGTACCTCATCAAACAAATCCATCTGGCCCTCTAAATCATTCACATTCCCCTTGGCCGCCTCCAAGTCTCCGCGTATGGTAGCCATCTGACGATCATAGTGAAAACACCGATCAACCCAAACTCCATTCTGCTTCTTCAAAGCAGGCTCAGCGGCGGCTCTAGAACTCGATGCGATATCTCCAGTGGGTCGAGTCCTCTTCCTACGTCGGATGTAGACTAGCATAGGTGTAGTAGAAGCTCGCAACTCATGCTGTGGGACGGACCACTTTGACATGACTAACAGAGGGATCTCAGGTGTAGACTCAACAGTGGTAATGGGCGTAACTACCAAAGGCTCTAATGGTCGAGCCGTGACGGTAGTGGCGTCCACCACTGGTGCAATCCGAGGGATCCTCCAGTCAAGGGAATATCTCTACTCAACTCATCAACAATAGGCACGGTACCAGATGACTGTCCTATCTCGAAGATCGAGGGTGGAACAGAGTCATCATCGTCAATCCAGCCGTTACTAGTATGTGCGGAACGGGGGTCAACCTGGCTGGCAAATGAAGCAGGGCCAACATAAAATGATGAGGCAAATTCGGCCATGTCAACAATCTGAGGGGTCGTGTGTGGTATCTATGGCAGGACTGAGGTCGGTGAGATCTCGTATTCATGCTCGCTATCTGCATCGTGAATCTCTATGATCACATGGGAGTGCGACATCTGTGACACAAGGTAAGTGTACTAAGTAAGTGTGCGTTCAAATGAAAAATAACACATAAGGCCCAGATAAACAGATTAACAAGTATGCATATAAACTCAAACTAGTTTTCATACATGTTCAAAAACTATGTCTATTTTAAATTACTGGCTTCGCGAATTTTTGGGATTTAATCTAAAAATTTCATCGGTTCAAGTCTAGTGCTTTCTCCGAAAACATCTAGTTCAATACAACCATTGGCTCTGATACCAACTTCTGTAACACCCCAAAAACGTTGCAACGAAATACAAACATAATGTTGACGGAAGTTGGTGCCCATAAATATCTTAGTGGACGATGCATCATTGATTTTGGACATTTAACTTAATTAAAACATATTTTTTAAAGTTTAAAGTTTAAACATAACCACAACATAATTAAGTTGTCTTGATCCTTATAGATCTTAGTACAAACATGGTCCCATAAAAGTTATAAAAGTTGTCCAAAATATCGTTATTTAAAACAAGCATCACAACCACAAGATACACCAAAGATTCCCGAAGCCGAACTCATGTACCTGAAGAACACGTTAAAATCAAGTGTCAACACAAAGGAGGGTGAGTTCACGTAAAATTCAAATTATAATTAAATTGATCCAAGGAAAAACTTTCATATTATGTGTTTATTAATAAAACATCCATATAATCTTAAGAAAGTAAATTTAAATTTTCCATAATAAAAAGGCCGAGGGTCAGTCATTGTAAGCATTTTTCCTTTATGAAAGCCTTATGTAAACCTGACGTCTTCCCAAGGTTTATGCGTATTAAATTTTAGCATCAAATGTTCAGATACGTAAGTTTGCAAGACGTTACGAGCTATATATTTACTATGAAGGTATAATCCAATATAAATTCATCGCTTGACTTGACCCGGAGCTACCGGTCACGATGGGATGGTCAACCCGATAGATCTACCAACAAATCCACGCATATTATATTAATGATTAAACGAAAATACTTGATCAAGAGACTGCAATGGGTCTCTTATATAATGCCTGCATCACGTATAATACATATATCTTACTAAAATGATAAATTTAACACTATGTGTTGTACGAATTTCCCGCTTCCCCACCGAAACGTAAGCCTAAACCGTTACTCTCTTGAGACCGACCAAACCCGTCACAACTTTAGATTTAAGCATTTATAAATCTACACGGTCGTTTTATCCCTGAAACACCGTAATCAACCCCGTTTCATCCCCGAAACGCATATATCATTAATCAAATCTCGTTTCTCCCCGAAACATATATTTATATCAAAACCGTTTCTTCCCGAAACATATTTATATCAAAATCATATATTTTCCACAAAAATATATTTATAGTTTAATCAAAGGTATATTTTATACAAAAGCGTATACTTATCCTTTAAGGCGTGTTCTTCCCCCAAAACAGTTATAAAACAGTAAATAGCCTAATTCCCACAAATCGATTCTACACGTCCTAATAATTATAGGAATGATTTAACAAATAATATTCTATAAAATCCCTAAGTTTCTCCAATACTTAGAATTTTCACATAACTTTGAGATTTTCTCGAAAAGTCTTTGTTTTGATTATGTTGGCGTATTTATATATATATATGTGTGTGTGTTCATATATATTAAGATTTTCGCGACTTGAACGATTTTAGTGGTGACCCTCAATATGTTATATCTGTCATCACACCCGTTTATAAATAATATATCTACGATTTGCGCGTCGAAATATATATACATAAACGTGAACATACAAACAAATATCGTAATACACATATTTTGTTAACTTATATATATTTTATCATTCTTAAAGCACTCACACATGAAATAACTTATCAAGTTAACCTATGTATCATTTTCATTCTCGACAAAAGAGTTAAACCTTTAACACGATATTTACCGATGTTACCAATTAATCCGCCTAAGTGTACATGCATAGTCTAAACTCCTACTATCATGTCATTATTTAGCATGTCATATCACAAAGTTCACTCTTGAACAATCTATGTTCGTGTACATTGAAATATGCGTATTTTGCGTTTTCGGTATCGTTTTCGGGCATCGGAAAAGTCGCGTCTGACTAACCAAACACCATTGATACTTAATATAAGTTAATATACTTATATTTAAATCAAAAATATCAGTTTACTTACTGATCTAAAACAGTTTTACAAAAATCTCTTAAAAAGGCGATTTTTACCGTTTTAACGCATAGTTTTATACCGAAATTAACCGTAAGCATCTCAAATCGAAACGACTTGATATTTTTACATAATGCATGTTATTTACTGAGTAAAATGATGCTTATAATTAGCTTAGTGCAGTTTTTATATAAGTCACATAAATCATGCGATTTATCATACTTTACAACTCTTTAAGCACTATGTACAACATGTGAAGCTAGTAAACTTTATGACAAGTTTCATGCTTTTATAACACTTCAAATATTATTATTTTTAGTGTTTAGAATCTGATTAAAAAACATCTTTATCATGCCATATCTTATTCATCATTTCATGACAATACATCCACACGCATGCCTAAGTACAAGCATCTAATGCATCCAATTTACATCATCATCATCATCTTGTATGAACTAAAGTATATCCAACATGTAATAAACTCATGTTCAAACATTCAAGAACATCATAATCTTCATATGATCACGTTCCTATATATTTATGAACTAACAACAAGATTTCACATGCATGCATACATACATATATATACACGGCCACACACACACACACACACACACACATATATATATATATATATATATATATATATATATATATGCTTCCAAAAATTTACCTTTTATATTTATCTCAAATCACCAAACTTTCATATGACAACTTTTTAAACATGCATGCATTCACCTTTCAAACATCATATCAAACAAGATTTAATCAAAAATCAAAACTCAAGTCCCATATATGTATATATATACACACGGCCTCTCACATATCCATTTTTATTTTTATTAAAAACCCATTTTGTTTTAGTTTCAAGTTTATTTTTAAATCCAAGAACATGAGAAACTTTCCACTATCATTTTCATCACCAAGAATCAAGAACTTGTTTGAAAGAAAAGATTTTATACCTTCAAGATTTTTAGTGGGTTTTGACAAAAATGATGATATGGAGCTTGGTTCTAGCTTGGAACTCCTTGAAAACACTCTTGAATCTTCAAATGGGCTTGAAATGAGCTTGAATGATTATGAATCTTCAAGAGTAAGGTTTGAAATTCAAAAATGGTAGTGAAAGATGGGTGTTCGGCCGAGACTCTTCAAGAAAGAGAGTGAGAATGATTTTTGATGTTGTTGGAAATATGAAATGTTGAGTATGGAAGGGTTTTAATGATTAGAATATCTTTGGAGGCTACACTTGGCACAATAACCTCAATCAAGAAAAGATGGGCATCCCCCCTAGACGCCACCTCCTTCCTATACTCACATATATACACGCATACATACATATATTGTCACACCCCGACCCGCAGCGGAAAAGGTGATCGGGGCATGATTGGGTTATCATCAAAGCTCATGACATTTATTATAATGTTTCATATTTATTATTTCAATTTAAAAGAGATCATACAATCATATTAAAAGGTGATCGGGGCATGATCGGTGAATGATGATGAATGCGCACGAGTTTAGAGGATTGATCGTCGAGAAATAACTAACCTAATTAATAAAGAGAAGTAAGGTAAATAAATGGATTTTATTAACAACTTTAATAGGATTTTTGGATATATTTTTGTGAGTTTTAGGCTAGTTTCTAACCTTAAAAATGTTATTTTTAAGTATTTTAAAATAAAATAAATAAATAAAAATAATAAAAAATGTTGACTTTTTGACCGTTGACCGTTGACCGTTGACTTGTTGACCGGTTTATTGTGTGTATGTATGCGCCGGGCAGGACTCGAACCCGAGACCTCCCGTACGCGTGCACGCAGCTCTACTAACTGAGCTACGTGTCTAACCCGAAATATTTCTGTTTTTAATTATATTTATACACTAATTCAATTAATCCGAAAATTATTTATTTTTAAAAAGGGTTTTAAATGTATCGGACCGGTGTCGACAACACGTCTCGAACCCGGGACCTGTGACTTAATGTTACACACAGTCCACCGCTGGACTGTGTGTCTAACTTGGTTTAAATACAGATTTTTATTATACTTAACATCTAACGGAGTTAACCCGGTTCAGTTTTAAAAAAAAAGGCATTTTATTACAGCGCATGAGGTTGGGACAGGAATCGAACTCGCTACGTGTATGTGTATTTGTTCGCACACAGTCCACCGCTGGACTGTGTGTCTAACCCGTTCATAAACTGATTTTAATTAAACTTATATTATAACCTGCCTTCGTCTTCTTCGTTAAATTTGCCCAGAAAAACAAAGTCCGAATGTTTCGACTGATTTATGTCTAATTTGATTTTCAAACATTAATAGTAATTGAAAGGAATTGTATGGAGAGAGTTTGGGGGAAAGGAGGTACCGATCCGTGTCTTTCACAGAACTCCGGCAGAGGTCCGTCGGCTCCGATAGTGAACTTCGGCTGTTAGGATTAATTAATAGTTCTGCTCGATTAATTATGAAATTGAGGTACTTAAACAAGGATTGACAGGAGTTTGAAGGGTTATACGATTCACAGTGCGATATCAGAAATTTCAGAGATTTTCCGGCGAAGGTTGAATATTCCGGCTATGTCGCCTGGGATGGATTCTGATCGATGAAATGGTGTTAGAATTCGTCTTATAATGGAATGAAACAGAAACATTGAGGTAATTACCGTGTAGATGAAAGTCCCGGTTTTCCGGCGACTTGCAGAAACTTTCCGGCGAGTAAAATTTGATTCTCCGGCGGACTGAAACTTGAGCGAAAATGTAATTGAAAGTCTGTAGATTATGTTTGAGTCGTGAAGGAGTACAAAGATGGAAGTAAAACTGGAATTGAATATTTTCGGTTATAAAAACCGATCAACTTCTAGAATTCAAGTTCATTCAAAGCAACTTGATTGAAAACGTTGGTATATCGGTTATACTCAGTGAACCGCGAGTATTCATATCGTCTTTGAGCGTTTGATAACCGATTTCAGTTACAGTTGGCGTAACCGGTTGATTTATGTTTGTGGATAAGATTTATGTGTTTCCTAGAGTTGACAGAAAAACAACAGGTGGCGGAGTGGTTATGCGTGTGAGTGTTAAGTCTTTGGAGTTCACAACCCGGCTGACCCGGGTTCGAGTCCCGGCAACCTCATTTTATTTTTAAACCACTATTTTTAATATTTTTTCAAATATAACTTTTATATTCCAATATACTTATTAATTATGTATCGTTTAAAATTAATTTGGGCATTAAATACGCAACGAAATTTTTTAACTGATTGTTCGGTTAATAAACGAAGCGGGTTTGGTGAAATCCGGTTTTTAACGGATGTTACAGTATCCCCTACTTTTAGAAATTTCGTCCCGAAATTTAAGTAGTGACATATTTGTCTAAAAAGGATGGTGTTTTAACTTGACAATTACATACTTAGAAGAGAGTAAGAGTTTAAATTTTGTTTGAGGCGGTAACGTTCCTTGTAAGGGTTGAATACCTGCTACAGGAATCGCTTTTTGTTGCCTAAAGTGTATGAATACGGAACATGGATACACATAGTTGATCGACTAAGTATGATGTTATGCATATGAGTTTGGGTACGTTTGAAAGATTAGATTATATCCTAAAATAAACTTCTAATACTAAAACCTACATGGAACTTCTCATAACCGCCTGACAATGCCTCTGATCCTCTGGCAAGAATACTTATGTATAGGAAGTACCAGCGGCGTATCCACCATATTCTTGTCAAATTTTCATTGGTTTTATCAGTTAGTTATGATTGGTTCTATGATGTGACTCTAGAACATAAATAAACATAACAACCAATATCTGAGTCCTAATTCTGATAGCATACATGTTGGATTGATGACACAATCCAATTCCTTTAAAGGATGAGATGATATAAATGCTAAATCAGTGAGTATAACACAAACTTCCATCAAGACAATACCAAATCCTACATGGAACTTCTCATAACTGATAATGCCTCTGATCCTTTGACAAGAATACTTATATATAGGAAGTACCAGCGGTGTATCCACCATATTCTTGTCAAATTTTCATTGGTTTTATCGGTAAGTTATGATTAGTCCTATGTGACTCTAAAACATACACAAACACAACAACCAAAGCTTGAGTCCTTGAATGATGACAATACCTCTCTCGTTTGTTATGATGGAGAGGTTAGTCTATGTAGAAAATGGAACACAATCCAATTTCTTTAAATGATGAGTTGATATGAATGTTAAATCAGTGAGTGTAAAACAATTTCAACCAAAACATTACTAAATCCTACATGGAACTTCTCATAACCGCCTGATAATGCCTCTGATCCTTTGACAAGAATACTTATATATAGGAAGTACCAGCGGCGTATCCACCATATTCTCGTCAAATTTTCATTGGTTTTATCAGTAAGCTATGATTAGTCCTATGTTACTCTAAAACATAAATAAACACAACAAACAATGCCTGAGTCATATTTCTGATAGTATACATGTTTGAATGATGACAGTCCCTCTCTCGTTTGTTGTGATGGAGAGGTTAGTCTATGTAGAAGTGAGACACAGCCCAACTTCTTTAAATAATGAGATTGAAATACGTTGAGATGTATGATGGTATGAATGTTGAATCAATGAGTATAAAACAAAACTGAAATAATAATTTGCATTAAATCCTTGGATAAATTTCCAATTTAAAATTGAGACACGTGAGAATTGAGATAACATAGAGGAAACATAAAACTAAGCAGTTGGAGTTGAATCTTGATTGTTGGTGAAGGGGACTAGTTGCGTGTTTTCGTTTGAGCCGTCATTATCTTCAACAGGATTGGCGTTGATGTTGAAAACTCTTCCTCTTGCTGGTGGCCTAGTGGTTGGGTTTTCTTGTTTTGCTTGGTTAACTGGGTTTGCTTGAGCTTGGGCGTTTATGATGTTAACCAATTGAGGGCACGTGTTTCTAAAGTGGGTAGGGTCGCCACAATTGAAACAAGCTCGAACATATGAGAACATGGGGTATTGGGGTTGTTGATATGTTTGGATCATGCTTTGAGTAGGGGGTGAGGTTTGGTTTTGAGGGGTGCGGCAAACCTTGCTCAAATGACCATAGCGTCCACAACTCGCACATAGTCGACAAAGCACGGTAGATGGATGGTGATAAAAACAGGTGTTACATCGAGGGTGAGGTCCAAGGTAAGGTTTCTTATTTGGGTAGGTTGAGTTGGGTGCTACTTGAGTGATTGGGATAGCTTGAAGGGGTACGGCTTGTAAGGCTGGTTGGTTGCGTTGGGTGACAGCGAAAAGTTGCTCATCTCGTTCCATCTTGAAAATGGGTTGAGAAGGGGATTCGGTTTGGGTGTAGTCGGAGATTTCAGTCGATGCTTTATCCTTCTTCTTCTCCTCCTTGAAGTCTTTGTTCCGGATTCGGTTCTCGGTGAGCTCTGTAGCTAACTCCATTGCTGCTTCCAAGGTTGCAGGTGTGGTACTTATTACAGAGTCTTGAATCTTTGAAGGAAGACCTTGAATGTAGTGCTCGATCAAACGGTAGTGGGGAGTGAACAAGTTGGGAACCATTTGATTTAACTCGAGGAATCTCTTGTTGTATGTAGTGTGGTCGCCTTCCTTTTGTTTCAACGAATAGAACTCATCCTCTAATTTCTTGATTTCGCTCCTTGGGCAAAACCGTCTTGTCATGATTTCTTTCAACTCTTCCCATGTCAAAGTCATAGTATCTTCAACACCCCGTTTGGCCTTCTCTGTATTCCACCAAGTAAGTGCTATTCCAAATAAACGACCAGTAGCATATCGCACTTTGCGATCATCGGGGCAATCACAAGTTAGAAAAATCTTTTCCATTTCTTCAAACCAATAGAGAAGAGCGGTGACACCTTCAGTCCCTTTGTATTTTGTAGGGTCGCAGGATTTGAAATGCTTGTAAGTGCATATAGTGGTATTTGGGGGAGGGTTAACAACATTTTGAACTTCTTGATTGACGGGATTAGCGGTAAGGGCTTGTTGGACTTGGACTATAATGTTGGGTATTACGGCAGCCATTTGTTGAGCGATTAGGGCAGCCATGCGCTCGCGGGCTTTTCTTGATTTCATCTTCCTACGAGCGAGGCTAGAAGACATCTACAAGGAATACATATCAAGAGTATGAGTTGGATGCTTTTGGGATCATGTGTCATATTTAGGAATGAACATTCATAAAATAAACATAGGAAAATAAATCTACTACACCCATAGGATGTCTTGGGCTTTGCTCGTAATTGGGCCTTGCATGCCGCCATACTTCACCTTCGTAATCATGTGGGCCCCCATGAATACCGGGTTTTTCATATGGTTCGCATGTGTTAGCCTGGTTACGTACACTAAAACCCAGAGAAAATCGAGAAATATGTAACGTATGATATTCGGAATGTGTCCAGGTGTGGACACGGTGACACCTCAAAGTGGGGTTAGTTCGAACGACGTTTGGTGTGGCATGCTTTGGCCTAATAGGTCCTTCGTACTCTCATCGTTAGTCCCCAGGTAGGCAAACTGGTCCGTTATATTGGATTTATACGAATGCCAACCTAGACAGGACGTTCCGACTACCGGTACTTGTACCCTTACAGTTACTACATGCCCGTCGTAGAACTCACTTTGATGAGATTTGATAAATGAAAAATGCGACAAAATCTTGAATAACAGAAGTATGAATATGATTTGAATATGTGAATATTGTAACATGTATGATGAATATGTATGTAAGTATGTATGTTTGACTGCAAGTATAATTCACCATGTATCACAAATTGTAATATTGGAAATGTTTGTATGCATTTGTGTATGTAATAAATATGAAACAAATAAATACCATAAGTTTGCATGTAACCACATAAACAATTAAAATCTAGTCAATTATAGTATAGGCTCTAAGGGTCTAATAACCTATCCTATATCCCTATAGTCATAGCTCTGATACCAATCTGTCACACCCCGACCCGCAGCGGAAAAGGTGATCGGGGCATGATTGGGTTATCATCAAAGCTCATGACATTTATTATAATGTTTCATATTTATTATTTCAATTTAAAAGAGATCATACAATCATATCAAACAAATACAACATGTTCTATTCATCCTTCTAAACTTCATTATTTTTCTTCTAAGGCAATTTCCTATGTTTTCCTTGCTTCATCCTGTTCACCTGTATCATATGTAAAAATGGTTTTTGGATCAACAAAAAGGTTGGCGAGTGAACCTTGTTAGAAAACATTTATTATTTATTTCTGGTTGTATTTAATATAGAAAAATTGTGCAATATTCATATATGAACAAACGTAAATAAACATACAATAACAACAATTAGCTTACAATAACAAACAATAACATACATTAGCAAACCAACAGCATACAATCACAACCCATTAGTATACGATATCAAACAACAACAAACAATAACATACATTAACAAACCAACAGCATACAATAACATATCAACTTGCATAAATATATAACATAAATGAAACTGTGCGATCAAGGCTCAATCAAACGGAGCCGATCGTATTGCATGTACTGAAAATGAAAAATGTCTGTGCGATCAAGGCTCAATCAAACGGAGCCGATCGTATTGCATGTACTGAAAATGAAATGTATGTGCGTTCAAGGCTCAATCAAACGGAGCCGATCGTATGTTGGCACGCCATGTTCACGCTCATAATGTAATGGGGAACATGCTCAACGCTCATAATGTAATGGGGAGCGGCGGCCTATGAAATTGCATGTACGGAAAATAATAAATTAAATCTACATAATAATCACACAAACAGTTTACACAGGCAGGATACACATTTATTCATGATATGATTTTTGCACAATGATTTAAATATAATAAATAGTAAGACACATGATACACCCCAAAAACGTGATTTAAACGGGGAATTTGTAGAGATTCACTCACAGTGGGTGCGTTCGGTGAATGATGATGAATGCGCACGAGTTTAGAGGATTGATCGTCGAGGAATAACTAACCTAATTAATAAAGAAAAGTAAGGTAAATAAATGGATTTTATTAACAACTTTAATAGGATTTTTGGATATATTTTTGTGAGTTTTAGGCTAGTTTCTAACCTTAAAAATGTTATTTTTAAGTATTTTTAAATAAAATAAATAAATAAAAATAATAAAAAAATGTTGACTTTTTGACCGTTGACCGTTGACTTGTTGACCGGTTTATTGTGTGTATGTATGCGCCGGGCAGGACTCGAACCCGAGACCTCCCGTACGCGTGCACGCAGCTCTACCAACTGAGCTACGTGTCTAACCCTAAATATTTCTGTTTTTAATTATATTTATACGCTAATTCAATTAATCCGAAAATTATTTATTTTTAAAAAGGGTTTTAAATGTATCGGACCGGTGTCGTCAACACGTCTCGAACCCGGGACCTGTGACTTAATGTTACACACAGTCCACCGCTGGACTGTGTGTCTAACTTGGTTTAAATACAGATTTTTATTATACTTAACATCTAACGGAGTTAACCCGGTTCAGTTTAAAAAAAAAAAGGCATTTTATTACAGCGCATGAGGTTGGGACAGGAATCGAACTTGCGACGTGTATGTGTATTTGTTCGCACACAGTCCACCGCTGGACTGTGTGTCTAACCCGTTCATAAAATGATTTTAATTAAACTTATATTATAACCTGCCTTCGTCTTCTTCGTTAACTTTGCCCAGAAAAACAAAGTCCGAATGTTTCGACTGATTTATGTCTAATTTGATTTTCAAACATTAATAGTAATTGAAAGGAATTGTATGGAGAGAGTTTGGGGGAAAGGAGTGTACCGATCCGTGTCTTTCACAGAACTCCGGCAAAGGTCCGTCGGCTCCGATAGTGAACTTCGGCTGTTAGGATTAATTAATAGTTTTGCTCGATTAATTATGAAATTGAGGTACTTAAACAAGGATTGACAGGAGTTTGAAGGGTTATACCGATTCACAGTGCGATATCAGAAATTTCAGAGATTTTCCGGCGAAGGTTGAATATTCCGGCTATGTCGCCTGGGATGGATTCTGATCGATGAAATGGTGTTAGAATTCGTCTTATAATGGAATGAAACAGAAACATTGAGGTAATTACCGTGTAGATGAAAGTCCCGGTTTTCTGGCGACTTGCAGAAACTTTCCGGCGAGTAAAATTTGATTCTCCGGCGGACTGAAACTTGAGCGAAAATGTAATTGAAAGTCTGTAGATTATGTTTGAGTCGTGAAGGAGTACAAAGATGGAAGTAAAACTGGAATTGAAGATTTTCGGTTATAAAAACCGATCCACTTCTAGAATTCAAGTTCATTCAAAGCAACTTGATTGAAAACGTCGGTATATCGGTTATACTCAGTGAACCGCGAGTATTCAGATCGTCTTTGAGCGTTTGATAACCGATTTCAGTTACAGTTGGCGTAACCGGTTGATTTATGTTTGTGGATAAGATTTATTTGTTTCCTAGAGTTGACAGAAAAAACAACAGGTGGCGTAGTGGTTATGCGTGTGAGTGTTAAGTCTTTGGAGTTCACAACCTGGCTGACCCGGGTTCGAGTCCCGGCAGCCTCATTTTATTTTTAAACCACTATTTTTAATACTTTTTCAAATATAACTTTTATATTCCAATATACTTATTAATTATGTATCGTTTAAAATTAATTTGGGCATTAAATACGCAACGAAATTTTTTAACTGATTGTTCGGTTAATAAACGAAGCGGGTTTGGTGAAATCCGGTTTTTGACGGATGTTACATATATATTACATATATAGGCCATAAACTTATATTTAACTGGTTACCGGGTATTTTATCTAGCGTTTTAATTATGTTTTATGGAGGTTTAAATTATTTTTAACGCTCAATAAAAATAAACTCACAAAAATATTGTTGAACATTATTTTATTTGACTAGACTGGCTGCGTTGCCCGTATTTGGCAGTAACGTACTGTCTAGCGCGGTACACGTTTAAACTCGAAAAAATAGAGTTTCTAAGCATTTTAATTTATTTTTCTTCATAAACCTGATATAAAATATATTATTTTAACCATAACGGACTATTTTTTGGATTTTAACATTAATCGGGCGGTCACCGACGTTCATTTCGCATTTTAATTGTTACGCGATAAGCGTTTATCTTAAAATTGCCAACATAATTTCTAATAAATTTTAAATTTATTAACACATCAAATAACATCAATTTCAATAAAATTTTCCTTTTATTTATTCATAACACGTGTTACGTTAGTACATGCTCATAATAACCGGGTGTCACATATGGTAGAAGTAAGTTCCATGCCGGAATCGAGTGTTATCACAAAAATACATCTTCGACCGAGTGTTGAGTGATCTCCCCGTTAGGTACGTGAACTAGTATATAAATAAATAGAATTTTAAAAAGACATGTTATGCCCAAATAAATAATTTTTCATAAATAAGATAAAAACAAAATTGAATAAAGATCTTGGATTCCCGACACTCAAGACAACCACAAAAACTCTTCTCTACCTATTCCATTTGGGAGTTTAAGCCACATTTAAAGAGTTTTGCTTGAGGAAAGATTCAAGTGTGGGGATCTTTGATTTGTATAAAATGCAACATACAAATTACATCAAATTAGGCATGAAACTAACCCTTTTTCTAGTACTAATGTTGGAAAAAGCACATTTCTTTGTTCCTTTTGAATTTACAGGACCAAATACGCTTAAAAGAACAAAAGAAGCAAATAGGCAGCCAAAACCAGCATAAACACAAGAAGAAGGAATAACGCGACATGCCCGACCTCCCAACAGCACCCCAAAGACAAAAACAAGGAAACAGAAGCTGACCACGGGGCCGTGCCCAGCTAGGCATGGGCATGGTCAGCCCTTGCACTTAAAGACAAAGCATGCAGAAGCTTCTATGCCCACGACGGGGCCGTGCCCAGGCCACTATGGGGCGTGGTCAGACTCTAAGATTTGCAGAATCTTAATAGTACAGCAAAGAATTGACCACGGGGCCATGCCCAGGAGCCACAGGGTCGTGTGGGGCCCTCTTCTGACAGCAGCAATTAATGAAGGAAGAGAAGAAGCCGGCCACGGGCCGTGCCCATTGGACACGGGGCCGTGGCCGGGGTACTGTTCTGACTATAAATAGAGGTGCTTGGTTCACTTCAAAGGCATCCCATGGCAAACCACTTCTCTCTCACTTTGCCACCATTCCACCACTACTACAACACCAACACCCACCACCGTCATCCCTCTATCATCTTTAGAGTGTGTAGTAGTCTCGGGATCCAAGATTGATCATAAGAGTTCTTGCCAAACAAAGGCCATGCTTGGCTAATCTCTTACATCACTTGGTGAAGACAAGTCTTTAATGTATTACTTTTGATTTTTAATCTTTTGGCACTTTTAAATTGGGTATGTATTAATGACTTTAATAACTAGTTTCTTATGTTGAAAGTGAAGTTTCCAAACCATTTCTTCATGATGTCATTGATTTGCTCATTCGTGTCTTTACGGTCTGTATAAAGCATGTTAACTACTTGGAAGGGGGTTAGAAGGGTGGTTTGGTAAAGTTATTGTCTCGTTCAGTGTATAGATCCTGCGAGAACTTGGTTCAAACTTACTAGGACTTCCTTCAGTGCCCCACAGGTATTGGATGGCGGGGGTGCGAATAGCTTGAACCACTCATATGTAAACTACTATTAAAACTTTAAACCGGCTTCTTGGGATTGTATCCTTGCTGACTCAAACCACTTGGCCGAGTGTAGCGTCACCTTCAAAAGAGGGGCCTACTACTTTTCGCATTAATAACTTATTTAATTATCTTTCAATATTTCGACCCTTTGGGATTGTATCCCTTCTGACTCAAACCACTGGGTTGATGGTAACATCACCTTCAAAAGAGGGGTCTACCACTTTAACTAAGATAATCTCTTGAAAAGTCCGAAAGTGCGAAAATCATCAAAGAATACATTAAAGATGAGTTGGAATCCAAGTGATTCTATCTTGTCTATTTGTATTTCATTTTATTTATCTTTTATTAGATTTACTTTTATGTTTAAAACTTTTATCCAAAAATTTGTAACGATTAGACATTGACGATAAACCGGTATTAAAAGCTCTTGTGTCCTTGGACGACCTCGGTATCTTACCAACACTATACTACGCTCACGATGGGTGCATTTTCCAAATTGTGTGTTTAATTTTAGTACAATATCGTGTTTTATAAATTTAAAACTTGACTAATGCGTAAAAACAGACTTAAAATATTAACAAAATCATATCACGCTCGACACGCACCATCACACATATTAATGTCCTTGCAAAACATTAATGATCATTAAGTTCATTGACGTTTTATATACCACATTTTCACACAACGATATTTCAAATGTTTTTAAGATCATTTGGTGCACATTTAAAAATCATGAACTCGCCAACTTTTGTTAATGTTTACAAACTTACTTGTACTTCAGGTAATTAAGTGGATCATGGTGCGGTTTGATTTCAAGGCTCAAAGGTTAACAAGATGTTGATGTCATCCTCCTTTGAAAGGTTTGGTCCATATATTTCGTCCACTAACAGAATATAGGATGCAAAGCCTTGATGTTTAAAACTTTATTTTGTGCAAGTCAACTTTGTAAAACTTATTAACTTATGTCGTCTTTGGTATCAAACAACCTATGACTTGTAATTATAATTGTGGAAATGGATGAACATCATGCATCTTTTAATTTCTAGTAGTTGTTTACTTATAGCGTAGGCTATGAAAATTAATCAAGTTCACACTGCGCGCTTCCGCCTTCGAACGGGTGTGACAGATTGGTATTAGAGCTTCGATTGTAGTGAACTAGGATTCTCTCTCGAGTCTAGTCTACAATCACTAGGATCCTCTCATGAAAACGGTTTTACATAAAAAAGTGCTTTCATTGCATATACAAACGCGCAAGATCCACTTTACAAAACTCATTTTCAAATAAATAATACAAGGACATTATTTGGGGCATAGTCTATATGAGATAGACTTGCTAAACTAGATTGATTCGCACAAACCAACGTGATTATATTTGATATGCCCATATTTATATATATAATAAGTAATGATATTATTTATTGATGTATATACATGATGTACGGATTATTTTGCCAAGAACGAAATACCTTCGACTTTGAATTCTATTATTATTCCTGACTCGCACGATGAAAATATCGACCTCGCGTTAATTGCGGAGCTTATGGCGGACGTGGTTCCTAAGTGAGACCCTAAGCTTGATTTCAGTAGAAGATGGTTGTTTTTTCCCTCAAATGTGAAGGTGCCTGACTATGGTAGTGACGACGAGACGGAGGTGGTAGCCTTGGACAATAACTCTGTTAGTGGGACGTGGTCCCTGTGGCTCATACTAATCATGACGGATGGCATTCTCGTCCAGACAAGGAAGATGAAGTACCCATCTTAAAGGTGCCCCTCCAGTTGTTATTGTTGCGGATTCTCTCTATTTCTGTTTCTATTCATCTAATGTCGCGCCATTTCGCGAGTAATGGCAACAGTCATTAGCACGTGGACCACCACGAAGGTCCCCCTATGTTGAAGGTATGTAGACAATAGCGTCCTCTCTCTAACTAATCGTCTGCTTTGGACGAGAGAATGATAGGGTGACCACTCAAGGCAAATTATTATTATGGGGGCCCACGTAATAACAACTTGTAATGCATGGGAATCCTGGTGGGATCTGCGGCTCAAACTAATGATCTTTTTTTGTTCGAAATTCTTAAGTTGTTCAAATCTCTAGCTAGTAGAACACTAACCGGGATAGTTACTATAACACTCTACAAAGTAGGAAATCTGTCTTTGTTTACCTCGTATCTAACATTTCTATATATAGTACGAGTCGGTTGGGATTCGGTATCTAAGCAAGTGAAGATGGTTAACCCCCCATGAAAGATTTTCCTCAACATTCTGGGATTCCCGTGCTTGAATTTGTACAGTATCTATAACACCCTATCCTAACCATTGGCATCGCTACGATAAACCCCATCATTTGATATATGTTTTACCTCAAAGGGTAGTATGGCACGAGCCGTAGTGTAACCCATTTACCACATTCTATTCGACATCTATGGAAACCATACCAACCTTATCGGAACTCATGGAGCTCAAGCAATATCAATGTATTCGTCGCACAGTTCAGTGCGGAAAAGGATTCCCCCTACATTGGACAATCGAGGTCCATGGAGTGCGTAATACATGCTGTAAGGACGGAGGAGACCACTCGGTCCTCCCTTCCTCAACAGATTACTGCTCCATTTAGGCAAATGGATGACACATGCAAAAAGATTCTTCTCATCCTTCACCTCACATGCACTCTACCACATACTACCTATATCACCACCACCACCATCACCCCTATCAGTACCTCCACACTCTCCATCCCACAGTGCACCCCCATCGCTTGAGTAGTGCATTCGTACCCTTGAAACCCGCTTACGGCCGCTATAAGGCACAATTTCGGTCTCGAGGAAGAGGTTACATACTCTCGTGGCCTTATTTCTACGTTTTCACTTTCACACCCCACACGCGGTAGTTATGCACAAATCCCATCTCTTGGAAAGTATACCCGTTTTTTTTGTAAACTAAAGACTATTGAAGAGTGGAGACTTGAGGATCAATCAAGGAACAAGGTGAAGAAAAGGTCTCATAATATTTTGCATATTATTGTATGACTTGTATCGACCGGAGTGAGATAACTCCGAGGATGTTTTCTTTACAAAACTAATTATAACAAGTTGATATGGCATATATAAAAGTCAGTATTTCCTTAGCAACACACTGTTGTAACTTATTTTACTTCCCTACAATGGTGTGATGATTGTGGTGTGAAGGATTTGCACATGCATCATTAGGAATTATCTTACCCTTATACTCGTAGTGCGTGACGAGTGAGTTTTATTTTTATTCATAAATGACAATATTTATTTTAAAATATATGTCCGATTTCGTCGATATGTTTTAAATATATGAAGCTCATGGCACCCCAACGAATGAACACTTGTCAAGCCCAATTGGAGCCTTTACCTACAACACGAGCTGAGCTTGATGCTCTAGAGAATCAACAAGTCGCTGAAGCGACGTCCAATACAAAGCAAATGGCACTGCAAATAGTGGCGGGATGAGAGGAACCATATTGAAAATTTCTCAGGTGATAACTCTTGCCTTAAGTTCTGCCGATAGTGGGGTAAGGATGGAGAAATCGAATAAAAGCCCGGTGAAAAACAAGACGCATGCGGAGTCCTCTTCGGGTAGCAATAAGAGGAAGTATGCGAATTTCAAGCAAGGCTCTAGATCGAACAACAAACATAAGGAAACCGCTACGACTAAGAAAGTCAAGGCATTCGTTGCCACAACTAAAACGGGTGTTAAGAACTATAAGGGAAAACTACCAAAGTGTGATAAGTGCAAATATCACCACCATAACTCTTGCCGGACCATGAAGTGTGACAAGTATGGGAAGTTGGGTCACTGTGCCGAGGAACGTTGGGTAAGTAAAAAGGGTGGCAGAAACGAGAATGGCAAGGGGGAAAGTCAAGGTTGTTACAAATGTGGTGAAAAAGGGCATTATCGGAAGGATTGCCCAACGGAAAACCAAGCTCGGGGGAGAGCTTTCGTGATAGGATCCAAAGACGCACGTCAGGACCCTAAGGTTGTCACGGGTACGTTCCCTATCAACCAACACTTTGCATCTATTCTTTTTGATACTTACGCCGAATTTAGTTATATATCTGTAAAATTTAAAAATATGCTTGGCTTAGAGTCGAGTAACTAGACGTCCCTTATTCTATAGAATTGGCAAATGGAAAATTAATCGAATTGGGATAAATTAGTAAAGGTTGCACGCTCGAACTTGGAGCGAAAAAATTTTCTATTGATCTTTTATCTGTCGACTTGGGTAGTTTTGACGTAGTTGTCGGAATGGATTGATTGTTCGACAACCGGGCGGAAGTGGTTTGTCATGAGAAATGTAACGTCCGCAAAAAAAAACGGATTTTAGAAACCGACCCATTTGTAAACCGGATTTTCATTTGCATTGAATATAAATGGGGATTTACGTTATTGATATATATTAATTTATTAAGTTAACAAAGTTGAATTATAATTAAATAAAATAATTTAATTAAGGATTAAAATTTTAGAATCCGTTAGTTTGTTTGGATGTATAAAGGGATAAATTGATTAAATTATAAATATAGAGTTGAGTAAATTCTAAAACTTGTGTCAGCTATTCACTTAGCCAAATAATAAATCCCCCACTCTAAGTCCTTCAAACCATTATCTATACTACCTTATTAAACAAATTAGGTTTTCTACCCTTTTAGTAAATTTTAAAGCATATTGTACAAGAGAGAACCATGTTTGAGGGGGGTAAGTTTTAAGACGCTTTAGGGTTAATTTAGGGATTTCACCCCTCGCCATTATCAGTATTGAAGAAGTTGAATTGAAGTTCAAGCGATACGCATACCATGTTGCTTAAAAGAACCCTAGGCTTTTTAATACTGGAAACTGTAAAGGTTCTCTGTTCTTTCATCTCTGCTCTTTCTCCATTATTTTTCTTTTTCTGGTACGTTAAAATCTCTAACTACAAGTGTTAGGGTTAGAATTAGCTATTCGGTGACGACCCTTGTAGTTTGACCTGCTTAGAGAGTATCAAAATTATAGTTTATTTGTTTTCTGGATTGTGCTTTTGTGTGTGTATATGTATTGTGTGATCCTTCTCTGTTACGGCCAATATATATAGCTATGAAATTGTCAGTTTTGAGGTGGAAATTAAACTAAATATGATAACTTTTGTTTGTTTGTTATTGTGTAATGTTTGTCCATGAAAAGGGGCTTTTGCCTCAAGAGCGTAAGCACAAATGGTTTTCTTGCATAGTAGTTTGTTTATAACCACTACAAACAGGATGAAGGTGCGGTGAGGCTTGTTTAATTTTATATTGCATTGACTTGTTTTCCCAAATTGGTGCAGGTTTCTCGATGGCAAATGTGCCCCAAGTTCCTTGTTATCGTTAAAAAAGTCACCACATCAAGTTCTTCCAGTCCGGGAGCCCGGGTCCTTGACAATGTTCTACCTGGTAATTCACTTTCGAATGATATATCTTTTAATTACTTATCCGACTACAACCAAATAATATACAAAATCTCATTTATATGCTCTTTTTTCTTATTAGTTTTCAAACTTTAGTGGTGATTAAGACTCTTTTACATTTTAATGGGTTCATCCAAGTCATGCTTATCCAGTTATTCATAATTGCTAATACAATATAATTTAGCTACAAAAAGAACATGTCAAAGGGCTCGAAGCGGTCGATAATCACTTTATTTTATTTTAGTTCCCTAAGGTTAGACTTGCACCTGACAAGATCAGAAATAGTTCTTGGGGCTTAGGATAATAGATTTCTCATACATATGCCTAGATGGTCTTGGCTTGTCTTATATCCTTTAATTGTTGTAGGCTGTTCATGCACTCTTTTCTCTTCATTTTTTTATCTTTATTTATTTATCATTATTCTTTTTATATTTTCACATATCATATCCCATTTGATGTAACAAGATGGATTGGTCAAGCTATAAGCTACTTGTAGTAACCACCATTTGGTCGCTACTAGGATATATATTCAGTCTAGACCGGTGGCAGTGCGTATCATGTGTCTAAATCATCAAGGATGTTTTGAAGTTAATGTCAGTAGGGGAAAAGAGATTGATAGAGATAAGGACCCCACAACTTTTAGCAGGTGCTATTAATGTCATCACAAATCCTCTTCTTTGTATTTTAGTGTTGGGTCAACATACAAATCAAGCATCCTACTTGGACCACCTAATTGCGGCCAAAGAAGAAGAAAAGCACCGTGAGTTATTAAAGGCACTGATGGTGTTTCTTTGCAGAAATGGAACCTCCAATGCACCTATTTGGTGTCGGTTCAACACTAATCAACCTCCAAACACATAATATGTGTACGTATGATTACTGATACTGATAATGTTGCCCATAATTGAAAAGAACTTGTACATCTGATTTGTTTTAGTGATTCCTTGGTGACACATTGGGAGCACTACAAGATGGTTGTACAACCATTAGGGCGCAACCCAACAGAAACAAAGCTTCGTATAACATTGGCTTGACTAAGACTCTTGTACAGTTCTCGCCTGCACTCAGATGATGCGAAGTGCACCCAGCCTTGCTGCGTTTCATGCCTCGGGTGAGCCTCAACCTCACTTTTTGGATATAGCATAGACATAGGAAAAAAAAGTGTTCGGATATAATAAGAGTTAGGTATAAAGTTCAAACACTAAATTTAGGCCACCATGCTTCTGATTTGAATCTAGAAACAGATAAGATTTCTTTTTTAGCAGCTTTGGTAGAGTTGGCATGAAGGTAACATTCCCATGTTGTAAACTTAATAAAGTTGAAAAGACACATAAAGTCACTCAATTAGGCAGTAAATAAACTCAACAAAGCATATTTGACAGGTTACCTAGCATATTCATATGTACTGTTATAGCTACACACGTCCTTAGAAAGAATGAGATTGTGAATTATTGATGTTGCTATAAGTGTAGAAATCTCCTATACAACCCCACATGAACCTTAGGAACTTTGCTTCTTTACACAAGGTTCCTCTTGATGTGCAAAGGCCCTGCATCGAGGTGTAGATAGTACTTTCTTTGTTAGTCTTGATTCATTGCAGTTTTTTGAGTCTTATGAATCAACTGCTCCATTATGGAAAGATGTGGATGATGTCTTGACATGTGACCCTAATATTTACTCGAATGCTGAAGCTGTGCCATATTTGACATATGATTAGGTGGCTGAATTTGCATATCTGGTGCCCAGGTAGCTTAACTTTCATAGAAAGGTTAGACTTCGTTCATTCATTTTCAAGAACTGTTATGTAATTCTTGTTAATTTGTCTGTATTTAGGACAATGTAAAAGGCACGTTGATGCAACTTGTAGCGTCAAACATGCTGAGATCAACTAATAAACAAGATGATTTTGTAGGCCAGCCTGGCTGCATTTGTCAGGTTGAGCATTAATAGGCCAATCAATGATAGGGTTGAGCCCAATAGACGTGGCCTAGATTGAGGGTGTCGTCGTCAGTTTACATTGTTAATAAAACTAACTCAAGATCTATTGTGCAGAAATTTGCTATTGCCAACCGGCCAGATTTCTTTTTCATTGTAAACATGCAGGTAAACTGGTCAACTTTTAATTTTATTTCAAAATTTGTTATTCAACCAGATATGTGTAGTTGACTAGATATGTGTGGTTGACTGATATAAATGTTTTGACTGATTAGATCCCGGGTCCAACAAGTTTCATATCGCTTTCTTTTATTCAACTACTCCCATCAAAGATGTGCCATTGATGGAGAACATTGTAGAAGGTGATGATGTATACAGGAATGCAAGGTTTAAGCTCATACCTCATGTATCTAAGGTTGGTATAGTGTAATTCCCATATCATTTAACTTAAAGTAGTCGTTTATGGAATGAGGTCTAAAAAGTTGAAACACACATTGTAGAAGGTGATGCTGCATACTCACTATCCATTATGGTTATTTCTTTTTTCAACTGGTTCATGTAACGTTGTTATAAAATAGTTGAAACACATTGAGTTTGTCTAAATCGAAACAAGGTAACTGTTCTACGCCTAGATTTTCTTTGCATGTTTGTGACCTTATAAGTTCTACGGCTATTTATTGTTGAACGGAATAAAATGTTAAAAACCAGGAATGACTTGTGGTTCGTAATAAACATCGTTGAATCTGATATCAGATAAGACACCCGCCACAACGTGCGGGCATTCCCACTTTCTAAGATGTGTTGTCTGCTCCCACTCACAAAAATACATGGCCCACGTATCCTTATCATCCCTACCCTTTAAAAGAAACAAAAACAAAACCCTACCAGCCCCCTTAATTGTGAAACCCGGTTTAAACAAGAGTTGACCCGACATGTATATAGTGGTTAAGACCTCTAAATTTATTCCTTTAATCTTGTTGGTATTCTAGAAATAAAAAGGACAGTTACACATTCTCTGATCAATCAATATTATTACTCAATCAATCAAATAATGACAATTAAAATCAAAATTTGTTCCACCATTAAGGTATAGCTTGTGCTCTTAATAATCCATTTCAGCACCTAAAAATTTTACCAAACAAAAACAAACATCATCCTCTGTCATTCCTTATCCTTATCATCTATGCATCATCATTCAAGCAAAGACATCCCTCTAGAGCTTGGAATATCCTTTCTCGATATCTCCTTCATTTCCAACATCTATTTCTGCTTAAAGAAACTTATAAATCCGACATTGACTCAATGTGATTTTAGGGTTCTTAAAATATAGAGTTGAGGCTTTTGATCATAGGTTGTGTTTTTGTTAAAATTGAAATTAGACCACTGAGTACTACCATGTTAGAATAGGTTGTGTAATTCTTGGAAACTTTTATAAATGCTATAGATTTTATTATTAATTTATTCATTATAGGAACTTATATAAAATATGAGGATTTCCAATATAAGAAAATTCTTAAATATGTTTTCTGGATTTTTCTAGAGAATATATATATCATTGTATTTTATGATAAAATTTATGTCTTGGCAAGTTAACTTATAACAAAAAAAAAAGTAATAATATATGTTAAGAAATAACTAATGTCAATTAACGGACTTAATGATTTCAAATGAAAGAACAAAATTTCTGCTTTTATATGAAAAAAGAAATTTATTAAAATAAAAAAAGGGTTGCTAGATGAATTTCATCAACCTAGTAATCAACCGTTTCGCTGTCTTATTTTATTCATTTACTTTTATTTTTATTCTATTTCATTTATTATTATTATGATTATTATTTTTATTATTATTATCTATATATTAAAAATAGAAGCCAATAATAGTGTTATAGTGTTTTGAATATCATCTATATCTATATATTAAAATAATATATATATATAATAATATATAATATAATATAATATATTAAAAATAGAAACCAATAAATAGTGTAATAGTGTTTTAAATATCATCTATATCTATATATTAAAATAATATATATATAATAATATATAATATAATATAATATATTAAAAATAGAAACCAATAAATAGTGTAATAGTGTTTTAAATATCATCTATATAATATATATTAAAATAGAGGCTAATGAATAATATAATAGTGTTTTAAATATTATAATAATATATACATTATTATCTATATATTAAAAATAGAAGCCAATAAATAATGTAATAGTGTTTTAAATATCATCTATATATATATATATTAAAATAATATATATATATATAATAATATATAATATAATATTAATTATTAACTAATATATATATATATATATAATAATATAATAGATTAAAAATAGAAACCAATGAATAGTGTAATAGTGTTTTAAATATCATCTATATCTATATATTAAATTAAAATAGAGGCCAATGAATAATATAATAGTGTATTAAATATTATAATAATATATACATTATTTAATACTTTTATTATTATAATATTGTAATACTAATTATTTTCTTTACTTTTTAAGTTGGATAAGTTTGGTGTCAACTGGTAACGGTATCAAAAATACCGGTACTTTTATTATTTTAATACTACAATACTAATTATTTTCTTTACTTTTTAAGTTGGATCAGTTTGGTGTCAACTGGTACCGGTATCGAAATAACAGTACGGTCCGGTTTGTTATCGGTACATAAAGGTAAAAACCGGCACCAGCCTGGTACAGAAAACGTCAAAACTCGGTACCGAATTGATTTTGAAAATCTTTTAGTTCGGGAAATTCGGTACTGCTACCCGGTACAATTTGCTCATCCTTGATCACGAGTACTGTACGAACAACGGTATCGTGCAACTTTTTGTTGATTTTCTTTAACTTTTAATGTTTTTTTTAGTTTCAGAAGTAGGGATGAGTTCGGTGTCAACCGATACCGAATCGGTACTGGAGCCGAAAATACTGGTTACTAACGGTATATGAAGGTAAAAACTGGTAGCGAACTGGTACCAAGAACGCCAAAAGTCGGTACCGAATTGGTACTTAAGATATTTCGGTTCAGGAAATTCGGTATCGGTACCCAGAACTATTTGCTTATCTCTGACCACGGGTTTCATACGAACAACATCATTACCATACAACTCTTTTGGTTAATTTTCTTTCGGTTATCTTTTAGTGTTTTTTTTCTATATTTTCTTTTTATTTTTGTCAGCTGTTCCGTGCACAACGCACTTTTAGTGATTTCAAAACACATGTAAACACGAACTAAATAACAAAAGAAGTTCGCCGCAACGCGGCGACTATCAAAAACCTAGTTATTTTTATTTACTATCAGACATAATCTATACAACCATAGTTGACTAATGATCCAAAGCAAAACTTAAAAGTAGTTATACAAGTTAAAATTATATATACTTTTGCTATACACTACTAATTAAATGGTCGGGGTTAAATTATTTTATAGCTAAGATTACAGAAAAGCTCCCAAAGAATAGGATTTGATTTTTTATTTTTTATTTTATAAATGTACCATATTTTAGTATTGCTTATTTAACGTATTTTTTAAGATTAGCCTTTTTATATATATTATATATATTGCTAGGATAATATCTTTTCGTGGAGTTTTCCTCAAGCTCATACGGTTAGTCCAAGGAAATAAACGGAGCACAACCCGTGAGTAATCTCTTCCATTTCCCCTTTTTAACTTTACAAATTTTAGGATGCATCATATTATCCACGTTTTCAATTTATTCAACATGCTAAGTTCAAGTGTTATTATGTGAATGCCTATATGTGTTTTCCATCATGCTATATGCTACATGTTATCAAGTCTATTGCATGCTATTGTGTCATGTGGATCCACGGCTAACTAGGTTCCCCACGGTCATGGGTTGTAGCCTAGTATCGCCAACGGTATTAGACTCACTCCTTGGGAATTGAGACTAATGCATGCTATTGTCACGAGTCTTTTTATATTATTTTGTGCGTGTTGTTAAATTGGTTATGTGTTCTTGTTTAGTGTTATGGGATTATTCCCTAAGTTAACAACATGAGATAATCACCATTCTATCCTCGATTTGCATTGTTGAAATTATTTATTTTAAAAATTAAAATATAAGAAAATGTTTTTGAAATAAAACGAGGAAATTACTCACCAATATGTTTGTTGACCCAAAAATATGTTTTCCTAACATGATGCAGGTAATCAAGGTTGATGATCAAGGGGAGAAGTCACATGGCATGGGCCTTTAGGAAATAAATTAAGGAAAACTTATGTTATGTTTGGTTTTGAACTTTGTATGAACGTTTCATGAATTCTATAGGTTATGTGTGTCACACCCCAAAAATCACAGCGGAAGACAAGCATGATGGTGACGGAGGTTGGCAACCAATAATTATAGGGCAAACATAGATACTTAATTAAAATAGACAAAACAATATAAAGTTATTACAATCATCCAAAATATATTGTTTAAAGTGTTCATGATCTAAAGTTCCATCGCGTGAACCATGACACTAGCATTATTATTGTCCATTTTAGAGTTGCCCTAAAACCCACATCAAACTCTGAAGCCACTTATGTACCTGAAAAACACGTTTTAAAAATATCAACACAAAGTTGGCGAATTCATGGGTTTACTTACTTATAAATATCAAAATATTCATTCTTGTTTGAAAAATATGAAAACATTAGATCGACATGTAACATCGTAAACTAGCTAGGAATACGAAATAATGTTCGCAACCAAGAGCCCATAATCAAAACGAAACCTTAATCGTTTCCCATATTCTTCTTTTCAACATATATTCCTTGTCTTTTGTGATCGGAGCGACCGATCGACAAGCTTGGGGTTTGTCAAAACCAATAGATCTATCAATATATCATGTACACTCCAACCAAGAGGTTAATGATCACAGCGGCGGGAAAATGTCCGGATAAACCCTCGTTAGGGTAAGTTTAAAGGCCTTACTCAAGGCCAACATAGGTTACATTTTCTTTGTCGCCTTCTGATCATATTAACTCAAAATACTTTACGTGTTTCTCCCCCGAAATGTAAAAACATAATTTAAAAATGAGCCGTCACCTTTGGGTACGTTAAAAGTTTGCTACCAAAAGCCCAAATCAAATAGGTATTCACCTATTAGTGCCCTATATACAAGGCACACTTTCATATTAATTTCAAGTCTACTAACAAAGTTGTTCACTCAACTCTTTAGACTTATAAAATAGTTTTGTGCGTTTGACTCGTTACTTAGACAACCTGTTGGTGACTATGACCCTTATGGTTATATTTTCCTATTTTCTTAGTGTTCAATGATATCAAAGTGAAATATAATTTCTCTTTAAATATCCGTTTAACGATGCACACCATCCCATACTTATTCACACCAAGTTTTATTATTACGATTTCACATAAATCAAATCCATACTTATGCATTCCTCATATTATAATCACATAACACTTCTTCTAATCATATAAGTCCCATAGTTCACACAAATAATCATATTGTATACTATGTTCGTCACACAATCATGCTTCAATCATAACCATATAGTTTCTTCATGGTAAACACAATATGTATCATTCGTTCATATTAGTTACTTCTCTATTAACCATTCCATATTCATCATATAAGACCAAAATACACTTTATATCATCAAAATATTCATGTTATACATTATCTCACCATTCAAACAAGTTTATGTCACATAGTTTACACATGCATAGTTATGTCCATTTTCAAGCGTAGAATTAGCGTTTTCGACTCATACTTTCACATAGAACATATCAAACATGGACACATCATAACATACACTTTAAGACCTGTTATAATATCATATTATATGCCTAAGTTTTCTGTTTTAAATCAGATTTACATTGCATGCTTCGATTATACCCAAAATCATCATTTTTACGCCTATAATGACTACACAAGCAATCCAAACCACATTGATCATATTCCAAACTTATAATCTGATTTTTATAGTTAACATATCATGTTTTTAGCATCATACTTTCAGTTCTACATAGATCATCTTATTAACATAGTTATAATCGCTTTTAACACCATTTTAAGCATGATTTACTAGATTGTAAGCTTCCAAATAGTTATCATAAAAATTAGATATGACCTGAATATTATATACAAAATATCACCATCATATCACCATATTTTCAGTTCACCATTAATCTCTACATGCATGTCAAAATCCTACATTTATCTTACATTTTCTTCATTAATCATACACCATACACCCTCCTAACTTAGGGTTTTTCATCCAAGTTTATCATCAAACATTTTTATACCATAAAACACTTCAAATAAAGCGTCAAACTCAAATTACACAAAACCCCTAATTTATCACTTTGCATGTCACTTTTAACACCCATTTAAGCATCCTTTTAACCCATAAAAGTTACCATACACACACCTTTCATTCATGAATCATTTTCAGACATTATAACCTTCAAAATTTCTTATTAAAAACCTTAAACTTACTGATTTGATTTATTCATTAAGAAATCCTCTTGTTTGGTGAACAACTTCACTTTTAACAAACTATATTCTCAAATCTTAGGGTTTTGAGAGATGGAATACCTTAGATGAATGAGATAGGGTTTCTAGGAGTATGAAAGCTCCTTGGGGCTGATTCTTCCTTGTTACTCTTCTATGGATGCTTGGATCCTTCAAAGAATTGCTCAAGAGCTTCAAGTGTGTGTAAATGGAGGTGAAATGAAATGATTTGTGAGAGATATAGTTAAAACAAGATGAGGAGAGGGGAGGAAGGGGGTGAACGGTTTTATAGAGAGAGAAGGAGGAGAGAGAGTGTTTTATAGAGAGAGAAGGAACTTATCCATAACAATTGCACATATTCGATTATTACACGATAACAAACTATCGAACAGCTTCTGGAAGTGAAATCGCAAACCGCTACGCAAACGTAATCAGTTTAACACGACATACACTCCGGAACATTGACACAAGATTAAAATACCTTAAATAACCTTTACATAACTTAGAATTAAGTTTTGAAGGGTTTGGTATGTCAAAAACAGGCCTATTCGATCACATGGACTATTTACGACAAACTACGAAAGTCTGCCGATTCTCGTAGCAACGCACACTCCGAAACAAGTTTATAAGCTAATCATACCCTAAATACCCTTAACATAGCTTAGAAATAAGTTTTGAGGGCTTCGGTATGGCAAAAACATGCTTTTGCAACTTCAAGGGCTATTTTGCAAATTCTGCGAAACTATGCCAATTCGCGTATTTCTTAATCCGGAACATGTACGCACATCCAAAAATTTTTGTAATCATTAAAATCTTGTATTTTAATGATTGGAATGCAAAAATATCATTCATTACGCATGTACGGCAAATTGCGCGTTCGTTACGCTTTCGTCGTAATTAACCAAAATCCGCAACCGTACGACCAAACGAACCGACATCTGGAATATTTTTGAGCACATTTCAAGTTCCCTATGCTTTATTGTCCTTATAGAGCTTGAAAATGGGGTTAACGGGTGTTAAAAGTGCCAAAACGCGTCAAAATCAAGTTCAGGGGCCATTTCTGCCAAATTTGGAACTTCAGCCCCTGCAAGGGCCTTACGGTCCGTAAGGGGTCCCCAGCTCATCAGACTTGTTGCAAACAGGTGGCAGCTTCTTGTTTACTCCTTGGACACCAAGCAAATCAATATTGCCACCAATTCACATGCATTTGACACTTGTTTGGACTTCCATAAGATCATGCCAACACATGGGACACTTGGAATGCTCTTGTTGATCCGAGAACACTATAAATACCCATCAAAGTTCACCTCATTCCTTGCTTAATTCTTTTCTTTCTCTCAAACACTCTAAGTGGAGGCTACCACATTGTTGGATGCCTCCTACCTGAGTTGTTCTTGTCTTCTTGGAGCTCTTGGGTGTTCTACAACACAAGTAAGTGCTCTATCCTTATCTTGTTTCACTTGTTTAGCTATTTCAAGTTAAAAGCTAAACAGAGCTTGACTTTCAGCTTTGACCATTAACTGGTCAAGTCAAAGTCCAATTGGACTTTGCAACATGATCGTAATCACGATGGTTATGATCCATAGCAATCATACCTACTGATTACCTTGTTTGCTAGCTCTAGTGACGAGTCAAAGTTTCGGTCAATAATGCGCACTTTTGCGCATTATACGACGGAACTATTTTCGGGTATCAAAACACTTTGTTTTGATACCAAATCAGTTTTATAAACTAGGTTAAGTATGCTTAACATGTCTAACTCGTCACTTTTAGTTTAGTGCTTGCTTAGGGTTGTAAGTCGAGCGTTCTCGACTACCGCTTCGACTTTCGAATCCGACCCGTTTGGTCGATCTTAGGATCCGGCCAAACGCATATTAGGGACCATAGTTGTACATGGAATAACCCTCTGAGGTTATACCTTAGGGTCACGTCGTTTGGTTAGCATTATGTTAAGTCGCTTAGTATGCCTTTATAAATGACCAAAATGCCCTTTTGGCGCATAAATTGATTCGAAGCTTATGTAACCAATGTTTTGCCATATACACTGATGTTACAACTATATTAAACTTGTTTTGGCATATAAGACTTATCATAGGGCATATCTAACCATCCTATCATGCGTTTACGCAAATGATACGTTAAAGTAGCGTAAACTACCTTAACGAGCCATCATGGGTCAAAAAGCACTTAGGATCCTTTCCAAACCAGAATGTAAACTTTATTAAACCATTTCATATGAGTTCCAATACTCGTTTGGTTTATAAGGCTTCATTCTATCTAAATCCTCCGATTAAAGTCTCGATATTAACATAGTTGTCCGATATTAGGACATACATAATTTCTCGGACTCTTGAGCTTTGGTTGATCTTCTTGAACAAGGACTTTCTTGCAATCCTAAGTGAGTACTTAGTCCCCTCTTTTACATTTTCAAATGTTTTGGGGTGAAACATATGTCCATATATCTACTTTCGTTTTTCATGACACAATACATGCTTTGATTACATAGTACATATAGTACATGATTTCAATTGCATTTGCTTCATATGTTGTCTTAGCATATTTAGCACCTTGATTTTCAAAGACATTTCTTGCTATGTATGTTGACTGAGCATACTAGTACATGGTTTCAAAACATTTTCATAGATGTTTGCATTGTTATTGACATATTGGTGTGTTGACTCGACAATGATACTATCATTAACATTTATGACCGACCAGTAGTATGTAATGGTACCATAGGTTTGACACCTCATTCCCGCTTCCTAGGTTTGGAAGTATCCATTGGGGAATGACAGAATCCGATGAACATTGGTAAACCTTTGTCTTTATAAAGGTTTATCCGACAATTAACAAGGTTTGAATGTATTCGCCAACAAACCATAAGATATGTTTTAACAATAAAAAGCAACGGCTTATAAAACATAACTTTGATGTGAACAAAACTTTTTTTATTCAAAGACGTTGTTTTATACAAGACATTTTGACTATACGAGACATTGGTTACTTGACAATGATTTACATGACTTTGGTTTACTCGACATTGGTTACTTGACAATGATTTACATAACTTTGGTTTGCTCGACATCGGTTACTTGACAATGATTTACATGACTTTGGTTTACTCGACATTGGTTACTTGACAATGATTTACATGACTTTGGTTTACTCGACATTGGTTACTTGACATTGATTTACATGACAATGGTTTACTCGACATTGGTTACTTGACATTGAGTTACTTGACATTTGATTTATACTTGATGATTTGGTTTACAAAAATACATTGGCTTATTCATGACACTTTTTGGTTATTAAGATAACCCTACATTACTTCTTTTATATCATTGATTTTCATATGATTTATAAAAGAAAAAACATTTTATATGGATTCATGGCTATTTTGAAACCATTTAAACATTTCTTTAAATACTCAAAGCCATGAATCTAAACAACAAAACCTATGTTACTCACAGACATTTTATGCTGACGTACCTATTTTCACATATGTTTCAGGTTTATCTATGTGATGATTGTTGCTGCGTGCTACACATAGGATGGACTCGGGCCTTAGTGACTTTAAAATTTGAAAGACAATTTGATTGTATTTTGTTTTCATTATTCCAAGACAATGTAATTCGTTATTCAATAAAACAAAACTTGAAATATCAGGTGTTGTGAAACAATTTGTAACGTGACTCCCCAAGTGTTTCCGCCGTGTGTTGTTGTTATACACGATTTGGGGTGTTACATTTTGTAGAGTTTTTATGTGGTGTGGGGCCCCATGGCTGAATTTATGAGTGGGAGGAGGTTTTTATTATATTTTTTTATAAATATTATTCTTGTAGATTTTATAAAAGTCTTGCAACTTTTATAAAAGTTTGGGGCCTTATTTCACTTGATTAAACTTATTAATTATGGTATAATTTTCATATATTAATTCCATCATAATTTTACTAATTAGAATAATACCGGATGTTTAATGGTGTTTGGGTTTGCTCAGGGCTGCTAAAAGTCTGTCAGACAAGCAAATTTCCGGACAATTTGGACAGAAACCACTAATTAAGGCGTATGCGCTTTTCTTCTAAATTTCCCCCAATGACTTATAATTCCTCCTTATATTAACATATTGACACATTCATGGGCCTCTAAACACTAACCGGGTCATCACCAATATTCGTTACAGGTATGTCATCACATCAAATCACGGCGATTCTTAAATCTCATCGTTTGCAAATTCCATTGCACATTATGGCTTATATATTAAATTTTGGCATTAATCACACATATAGTAGATGTTATTGCACCATTTCATAATAACACATTCGAAAATTACAGTACGGATAGAAATCGGAAAACACGGGGTGTCACAATGTGACATTTTAATATGTTTGTGCTTTAAACATTATCACTTTAAATAGTGTCATGAGCTATAGGTAATCAGTCCACCCCGAACCTATTTGCTGCGGGTTGGGGTGTGACAAGAAAACCATTCGGATTCCCCTTCCAGACGGGGAGACACTCGTTGTACCTAGAGAAAAGCGCAAAACATCCTTACGTATTATTAATTGCATGAAAGCGCAAAAGTGCCTCCGAAAAGGTTGTATAGCCTTCCTCGCTCACGTAGTTGATAAAGAAACCACGGAGCCGAAGTTAGAAGACATCCCCGCCGTAAAGGAGTTTCCAAAAGTCTTTCTAGAATACTTGCCGAGACTGCTCGATAACGCCAAGTGGAGTTTCACATCGATTTGGTGCCAGGAGTGGCACCAGTGGCGAAGTTTCCTTATCGATTAGCTTCGTCCGAGATGAAAGAGTTATCCACTCAACTTCAAGAGTTGTTGGATAAAGGATTCATTCGACCGAGTTTCTCACCTTGGGGAGCTTCGGTATTGTTCGTTAAAAAGAAGGACGGGATCCTGCGCATGTGTATAGGCTATCGTGAGTTGAACAAACTCACTATCAAGAACCGATACCCTCTACCAAGAATTGATGACTTGTTCGATCAGCTACAAGGCTCAAGCTTTTATTTGAAGATCTATCTACGATCGGGTTACCATCAATTGAGGATTCAAGAAGAAAGTATACCCAAAATGGCCTTCCGAAATCGTTACGGTCACTA
Organism: Scalesia atractyloides; assembly: GCA_947069175.1. Taxonomy (NCBI): domain Eukaryota; kingdom Viridiplantae; phylum Streptophyta; class Magnoliopsida; order Asterales; family Asteraceae; genus Scalesia; species Scalesia atractyloides. The sequence goes on from CAMTDV010000017.1 coordinate 74,783,606, forward strand.
CGAGTTCCTTGTTATGCCGTTCAGCTTAACAAATTCACTTTGGTATTCATGGATCTTATGAACCGCGTGTGTAAGCCGTATTTGGATAAATTCGTAATAGTCTTCATTGACGATATACTGAGATATTCACGCTCGAAGGACAAACACGAGCGACACTTACGGACCATTTTGGAACTTTTGAAGAAGGAACACCTTTATGTAAAGTTCTCGAAAGGCAAATTTTGGATTCGCGAAGTGCAATTTTTTGGGCACGCGGTAAATGAGACAGGAATTCATGTCGATCCTTCCAAAATTGAAGCAATAAAGAATTGGGAAGCGCCTAAGACGCTGATGGAAATGCGACAATTTATGGGACTAGCGGGTTATTATAGACGATTTATAAAGAACTTTTCAAAGATTGCCCAACCATTAATGTCCCTGAATCAAAAGGACAAAAAGATTGATTGGGGCGACAAGCAAGAAGCTGCATTTCAACTGTTGAAAAATAAACTCTATGACGCGCCAATTTCTATCTCTACTTGACGGTACCGACAACTTTGTCGTTTATTGAGATGTGTCACATCAAGGTCTCGGTTGCGTGTTGATGCAACGAGACAAAGTCATCGCGTATGCGTCCCGACAACTTAAGGTGCACGAGAAAAATTATACCACGCACGATCTTGATTTAGGTGCGGTGGTATTCGCGTTAAAGATCTGGCGACACTACTTATATGGAACTCAATGCACAATCTTTACGGATCATAAGAGTCTTCAACATATATTTGATCAGAAGGAATTAAATATGCGGCAACGACGATGGGTTGAGCTATTAAACGATTACGACTGTGAAATTAAATAACATCCGGGCAAGGCGAACGTAGTGGCGGACGACTTGAGCCGCAAGGAACGAGTAAAAACGCAAAGGGTACGAGCCTTAGAGATGACCATACAAATTAACTTTACTTCTCGGATTCGCGGTGTTCAGCAAAAAGCACTTAAACCTGAGAACATATCGGTCGAAGCATTGCGTGGAATGGAAAAGCAATTGGTGCCAAAGGAGGATGGAATGTTATACTTTATGCGACGAATTTGGGTTTCATTCTTTGGCGACCTACGGGCTATTATTTTGGATGAAGCTCATAAATCAAAATGCTCTATCCATCTCGGATTGGATAAGATGTATCAATACTTAAAGGAATTCTATTGGTGGCCTAACCTTAAGGGTGACATTTCTACTTATGTAGTAAAATGCCTTACGTGCGCCAAGGTTAAGGCGGAATACCAAAAGCCTTCAGGTCAGTTACAACAACCTGAAATTCCCGTATGGATATGGGAACAAATCTCGATTGACTTTGTTACTAAGTTACCCCGGACCTCGAGAGGTCATGACATGATTTGGGTAATAGTTGATAGATTGACGTAGTCTGCACATTTCTTACTTATCCGTGAGAAGGATAGCACAGAGAAGCTCGCTGAGTTATATCTCATGGAGATTGTGGCACGACATGGAGTGCCTATTTCTATCATATCGGACTGAGATGGTCAGTTCGTATCAAGGATTTGACAATCATTCCAAAGGCATTTGGATCGCTGTTGGATCTTAGTACGGCCTGTACCCTCAAACGGACGGCCAAAGTGAACGAACAATTCAAACTTTGGAGGATATGCTACGTGCTTGTGTGATGGATTTGGGTGGAAATTGGGATACCCACTTGCCCTTAGTGGAGTTCGTGTACAATAATAGTTATCACACTAGCATTCAGGCCACCCCGTTTGAAGCTCTATATGGACGAAAGTGTCGGTCGCCGCTATGTTAGGCGAAGACCGGAGACAAGCAAATCATTGGTCCGGAATTATTCCAAGAGACTGCGGACAAGATATTTCAAATACGAGACCGTATCAAGGCGGCTCGTGATCGACAAAAGAGCTATGCCGACAAACGACAGAAAACACTATCTTTTGAAGTCGGAGACAAAGTGTTATTGAAAGTCTGGACTTGGAAAGGCGTAGCAAGATTTGGTAAACGTGGAAAGTTGAACCCACGCTACATTGGACTATTTGAGATCCTAGAAATATTAGAACCATAGCGTATAAGTTGAAGCTACCGAACGAGCTCAGTAGCGTACACGACACATTTCATGTGTGTAATCTCAAGAAAACTCCTACTCAAGAAATGGTCATCATACCAGCAGATGAAATTCATGTTGACGACAAGTTCCAATTTATCGAAGAACCTATTGAGGTTATGGACTGGAAGGTCCACAAGACGAGGAGAACTCGTATAAAACTAATAAGAGTTCGTTGGAACTCACGTCACGGCCCGGGGTATACATGGGAGCATGAAAATCAAATAAAGTCCAAGTGCCCACACTTATTCAAAGACACCCTGCAACCGGTAATGCAACTTGAATTTTGGGACGAAATTCTTTTAACTGGGGAGAATGTGACAACCGGCAAATTAATGGTAATTCCGTACAACTTAACAGCTAAATTATACATTTATTGTGTTCGCTACGACTTAATTTATGAATATTTAGGTCACGTAAAGTCTAGCAATCATAGGACATGGTTAAATATGTCAAATGATATCTTTACATTTGCCACGTCACGAGAAAACTACAAAATATGTCCAAATATGTTGGCGAAATGCTGAAAACACTATTCACCGGAACACACTATTCATGCCAGCTAGTTCTGAAAACTGTCCGAACGAGCAATGAATGGCATGAAAGCATATTATAGTTGAAAAACAAATAAAAACCCCTAATTAGGGGCTCCAAATGCTTAAACACATAAACTTTTCGGAAAATGAACATAAACATAAAGTGTCCGATCCGCGCCAAACAGTAACAAAAATAAATTATCTGCAATATTACAATAAAGCATTTAAATGCTCATGAGACTTGTATATAAGGTTATATAGAATATTAATGGGATACCCGGAACATAAACTCCCGGTGTTACGCCGCAACTTTTACGCATTACCCAAATTAGAGCCGCTAGGCGAACAAGTTATATTTCTACCATCCAATTGCCTAACTAAAAAGCTAGCAAACTAGTTAGCCATATTTTGACGTCGTAAACGCCTTAAATACACGCCAAAACATCGATGGTAAAATAGCTCCCGGTATTATATAGCATCTTTTATATAACACCTGATATCGAACTGAAGAGCGAACTAGTGGCATTTTTTCCATCCAAAATCAATACCCATTAAACTAATAAATTAGTTAGACTTTATTTAAAACCCTAAACTTTCATTAACACCCTAATTAAACTAATGACCAAAATATCTATTGGTTTAATAAATTTTCACACGCACACACACACACACACACATACACACACACACACACACATATATATATATATATAACCACCATACCCCCCACCATCGACCATACTTCCCCCTAAAACACTAGATATGATGATGAATGTGTATGGTAGGAAAGATTATAATCTTGAAGAATAACAAATATCTTCATCACTTCACCATATTCTTCATTTGCAACACAAGAATAACACCCCAAAACCTCTCTTCTTTCAACTTGGTAATCGGCCACAACAAGTGCCACCCCTAGCCACTACCTTCCACTAATAAACACCATAAACTACATCATTTCAAGCCATATCAAGAAGGTTTAAGGAGTTGGCAAGCTTGGAGAGTCATTAGGGAAATACTTTGGAGCTTTTAAACCCTCATAATTTTCATTCTACAATCCATTGATCCTTTACAAAGTTGTAAGGTCATCTTCTATTTATTTTTTAGCTTATTATAATATGTAGTTTACTAAAGTACATGTTAAATCATCTTGAACTTCAAGAAAACAAAGCTTAAAAACACTAATCTCAACATAAAAAGTCTACTAATGTGATGCATTTTATGTTGATTATGTTGTTTAGTGTTAGTTAGCTTGTATATTCTTGATGATTATGTCAAAGTAAGTTGTTTAACTTGATGATCTTGTATGGAACTTGATTAAAAATGGTGATTTAAACAACTTGATGTTTAAATCTTAACAAGATCGTCATCCACATAATCCATGAACTTTACTACAAAAATAAAAGTGATTTTTAACATTTTATAACTTTCATAGAGATTAAAAATCATGATTTACACTAATATGGTTTTGAAAGTGTGTTAATCAAAGTTGTTTAAATGGAAGAACAAGATTAGTGTGTTAAATATGATGGTTTAAATAATCTTGTTAAAAGAATTAAAAAGTGTCATCATTTTTACTAGAAAGTGTGGTTAAAATATATATAAAGTTCAAGGATAATGAAGATATTTACGTGTGAAATATTACATGCAAAAAGTGGGTTTTTGGAAACTTGATTTGAAGATTGTTTGTGATTATAGGTTTAAACATGGATTAAATACGTTTTAAAACGTGGAAACGCCATAGTTTAGGGGCGAAATTTTCTAAAAATCTAATCGCGATTAAAGTATGATTAACGGGGTGATTGACGGGAGTAAACGCGATTAGTGACCTTAATCATCATTAAGGAAGTTTTAATGAAAAGGTTTAAGCCCTAAACTATAAGAGTTTTAATAAAAACTTATATATATATATTTCACAAGTAAAAATGGATATTGTTTAGTTATATATATATATATATATAGGCCGGTTATTGTACAATTCCTCTTATCCTACAAAACGTACGCTTTCACCCCAGTCGTACGACCTTCTCTCATCAAACGCGGCTAAACTAATTTTTATTACTAAATTAATCAAATTAATATGTATAAAACAAATCGTGAAGGTTAAATTGACATTTGCGAAACTTGATTCCTGGAAATTCAGTGGATATTTCAAAACAAAAACAGTTTTAAACCCTAAATCAAAATGAAAACCTTACCTTCTTCTTCTCCAACCGTCGTTCATCCTTCCTATACGATTTCTTCCATCGATATGCGATATACATGTGAAATTTATGTTTTTGATCCATATAATATGCGAATTCTGAGCGTAATGCGATTTTGTGTAGTTATGTTTGGGTTCTTGTAATATGCGATTTTGGGGTTTTATAGTATGCGAAATACATGGGAAAGTAGTGTTTGGGTTCTTATAATATGCGATTTCTCATGAGATATTCAATAAAAAATGAGAACATGCGATTTTATCATTCAAATCATGCGAAATTCATATCTGCATCATCATGTGATTTGTCTATCTCAAAACATGCGATTCCATAACAGTTGCCATGCGATATCATCATCGAAAACATGCATCATCATTACATGTGATTTGCCATGTGATTCCATAGCAGTTGGCTTCACATATAATTAAAAACCACCACACCCATTACAATTAAATATTACCACTTTCAAAATGCATAAATTTTAAAATTAAACATTTGCGTTTTGTCATTTTTGAGCGATTAGAGTTTAATTGATTTTTGTTTTCTATGGATCCACACGGCAGCATCGAACGACACCCAGATGTTGATTTTGAATATGTTGAATTCGCCAGTGATCATGGCGATGGCAAATTCCCTGGTGAGGAGAGAGTTACGATTCAATGAATTGTCTGTTTTGCCCTTAGCTATGAAAACCAAATCAGGGACACGTGTTTTGATCCTGTAGTCGCGTATGTAATGTAGGATAAGAGGAATTGTATTCTACACTTCCTTCCTTTCTCTCTCTCTCTCTCTCTATATATATATATATATTGATCACCATCATGTGTGTATATGTATAATACATGTGTATAAGGTGTATTTATTAGAGTTAGGGAATACTACACAATAAAAAACATAGTATACATGGTGAACTTATAAATTCCCACAAGTATTAATACCGATATGAATCTACACATATACCCATACTTGGGGAAAATCATTACACCAAATACACACATGAAAAGTGTTCATGTTATACTCTTAAACGACCCGCGGATGACGAACAAATGAATATCGGACGAACCGTTAAATAACTAATTATGTTGACCGAATAATATATACTCAAAACCGACATGAAACATCAAATAAACGCCTTAATGAAATAAATGTGTCGCCATCGGCAACGGTTACACTAGCGTCTCGACACCGAGCGTGCACATATCACGGACGACATTCGGTCACGCCGGAAGCGAAAATATATGTATTTGGTTACTACAACGAAACTCTAAAAATAATATATTTTTAAAAGTCGGAAATATAAATATATTTCAACAAAAATAAACACGGAAAGTATAAAGAAATAATCACCAAGTATAAACATATATTATATACGTACGGATATGTATGAAATAAGTACGAAAATACCCTTCGTGAAATCTCAAAAATAAAAGGAATGTACATGTGCACGAATACGTATAAATACCAATAAAAATATACAAGTACAAGTACAAATACGCTATATGTATACGTATAAAATACACAAGTACATGGTGATGTACTCAAATACACTTGTTGAAGTGTACGCTCACAAGGAATACCGTACATGTACATCAACGTATATACAATGCAAAAATAAATATTTATAACCCTTATAATTCATATAAGATATACATATATATTTGTAGAACGAATATACATACTCGAACCGAACATGTTTATACTTGTGAACGAGGTTCACTATACTTAAAGATATCTATTTGAAGAATATATATATATATATATATATATATATATATATATATATCACACGTAACGAACGCACCGTACGTGGCATGGAGATGCCAATGGGCTAGGCCCACTCACACCGTGTGGATCACGGAGACTCAAATGGGCTAAGTCTATTCTCATTTGAGCGAGGCACAAAGACTCTCATGGGCTAGACCCACTTATACTCGTGCGAGGCACGAAGACTCACGAAGGGCAAGGCCCGTTCGTACATTTTATGAACACAAAAAATATATATATAAGAAGTATATAAATATTAAAATGAACATACGAAACAAATGCTAACATAATTAAAATACACAAGGGTTCCAAATACAATAACGTTCAAGATGAGCAACGTGTACAAATTTAACATAAACCCAAGTGTCTAATGAGTTAGAGCACTTGTAGGTTATTATGCGCTTTTGGATACCCGATTTGCTAGCATTTATATGGACGCAAACTTGTGAGTTCATGTCCCCCTTTTCTCTTAAATGTTTTTGGTTTATAACTCTCGGGGGGGAATACATGTTTTCGATGGTATGGTTTAGCTATGGAATTAAATATTAGATCATGTGAGACAAGGGTATCTCTTAAGTGCCATTAATCTTTTATAAGACCACGAAATAAGAGTGGTAGATCTATCGGGTGTAGGCGAGTCCACTCATGGGTCATTGTCTGGCCGCATGTAGTGCTTTTGTTGTCCTAGCCAGGTGGACCGGATTGAAATCGTCTAGGGTTGAGTGCTTCCTATGTCGTCACACATATTAATGTCCTTGCAAAACATTAATGATTATTAAGTTCATTGATGCTTTATATACACATTTCACACAACGATATTTCAAATGTTTTTAAGATCATTTGGTGCACATTAAAATACATGAACTCGCCAACTTTTGTTGATGTTTTCAAACTTACATGTATTTCAGGAAATTAAGTGGATCGTGGTGCGGTTTGATTTCAAGGCTAAAAGGTTAACAAGATGTTGATGGCATCCTCTTTTGAAGGGTTTGGTCCATTTATTTCATCCACTAACGGAATATAGGATGCAAAGCCTTGAAGTTTAAAACTTTATTTTGTGCAAGTCAACTTTGTAAAACTTATTAACTAATGTCGTCTTTGGTATCAAACAACCTATGACTTGTAGTTATAATTGCGGAAATGGATGAACATCATGCATCTTTTAATTTCGTATAGTTGTTTACTTATATCGTATGCGATGAAAATTAATCTAGTTCATAACGCGCGCTTTCGCCTTCGAATGGGTGTGACAAATAGAAGATCTTGAAACAACATCATGTTTCTTACTTTCACATGAGATTAAAGACTCTCCGAGCAAAACACAAAACCATTGGTGGATTTGCGATTATTATAATCATTATCGCAATCAACATCATTGTAGGTAAGTAACTCCAGAGAAGATGTTTAGGGAAACAAAAGACTCTGAAACTGAATGCCATGAAGATATCTCAAAATACGAACAACAACTACTAATGAATAGATGTAGGAGCGGTAACAAAGTGGCTAACCATATCAACAACATGAGCAATATTCAGGCGATTAATTGTAAGATAAACTAAGCTGCCTACAACAATACGATGCATACTTGGACTAGCCAAGGGAACACCATTAGTGGGAGAATATCGTGCATTGGTTTCATGAGGAGCCAAGGGAACACCATTAGTGGGAGAATATCGTGCATTGGTTTCATGAGGTGTGTCAACCGATACTGTTATTAGAAAGTCTTGCTCGCTAAAATAAATCAGATATATACTTTGTCTGAGAAATGAGGTATCCTTTCGAGAATGAGCCACCTCGATAACTAAAAATATAATGTAGTAGACCCAAATCCTTCATAGCAAAATGATGAGCCAAATCATGCTACAAGGATTCAATACCATCATAATCACCGTCTGTAATAATCATATCATCCACATATAAAGACAGAAGACTGTGTCATGCATCCGTACATCGAACAAACAATGTTGAATTATGATTAATAGGAACAAAACCAAGAGAAATAATCGTTGTAGAGAACTTCTCAAACCAAGCAAGAGGAGCATGTTTGAGGTTATATAGATCTTTCAGAAGCTGACAGACTTCACCGGGCTGATAAGCAATTCCCGAGGGAGGAATCATGCAAACTTCCTCATGGAGATCACCAATCAGAAAGACATTCTTGACATCCATTTGACAAATCTTCCACTTTCGAACAAATGCACCAACTATGAGAGTACAATCTGTAGTCATTTTTGCCACCGAGGAAAATGTCTCCTTATAATCCATATTACACTTTTGCGAGTATCCTTTCACAAAAATTTTGGCCTTATTTCGCTCAACAGGCTCATCAGATTTTGTTTTAACCTTATATACCCAACAACAACTAGTTGCATGTTTACAAGGTGACAGTGGAACCAAATCTCATGTTGTGACTGACGAAAAGTTAGGAGCTATTCAGCTATAACATTATTCCAAAGAGGATTAAAAAAACTCTGTATACAATTCAGTTTCAGATAGATTATGTAATATTGCAATAAAGGAAGCAAACAAAGTCAGGTAAGTAGAGTAGGCAAAATCTGGTAGCTTGGTGGACTTACATTCATGAGTGGACCACCACAGAGGTGTGAGCTGTCTCAATAGACGAAGGAACTATTTCATGCATAGACGGGCAAAAGGTTGTGTTTGACAAAGTACATGTATCTTCAAACTGACCCATCATGTTTTACTGGCTTATTGTAAGTGCACTATTCGGTGAAGAATGCTTCGAAGATTGCAATTTGTGTTTTTGTAACACACTTAGAAATTAGTTTATAAAAGTTCTAAGTGTTTAAGTGTTTCCGGATTTAGTTAGGTCAATGCGAACTTAGTAAATTCGCAATGGGTTTGCAGATTTACTATATCCTTTGTGTGTGTTTGACTTTTTTGGAAGATCTCTTAAGTTGGGAATTGCATTCCAAACTTAATTAGTCAACCAGATTTAACTGGAATTCTGGATTTAGCGCATTTTGCCTATATAAGTGTGAATTAGGCTTGTTTTAGAAGACCTTTGGGTTGGTTAGAGATTGTTAAGTGTGTGTTTCAAGTGTGTATCTGGAAACCTGTTTTGACATAAATAAATTGAAATTTATATTTACATTTTGTTGTTTTTACATCATTACTATTGTTCCTACACACAAGATGTATTCCGTACATCTCGTGAGATCGTGATTCGAGCTGTTTGAAGATCGTAAGAAGACCTAAGTAACCTTACCCTCATCAGGTTTTGTAGATGTAGCTATAACATTAGATGATGTTGATACATCAATGACACAAGCAAAAGGATCTATATTCAGAAGATCTGAATTTGTTACATAGTGCGACTTGGGTGAAACCGAAGACAACATGCCTCGAAACATATAGCTTCTTACTTACAGAATCAAAACAATGATGTAACAAACCGCATTTTCGCAGCTCGTTACGCCTAGCACCAGAGATTCGGATCATAATGTAAACCATATCGCTTACTACGCTACATCGCATATTTTCGCACTACATCGCTTATTTTCACACTATATCGCACCTCACAATGCTTATAACGCACTTGCTAAATACTATAAACTTTGCGTAATGTTTCCAAGTCTATCTGCTCGCTTGGACAACCCGACTCTCTCAGGACTTGGGAACTGAGACGCCTATTAAACGCTTAATACTCGCTCTCGCTCTCGCTTAATTCGCTTTAACGCATTTTATACGCAACGCTTAATAGAAGTAACTAATACGAACGAACGCATTACAAAATGATTTTTAATAATTTTTAGGAATTTTTCAAGCATAGGTTCCTTTTGTAAAAAGTGCGCGTTTTAACCATTAGAATCCAAAAAAAATTTGTACGAAAAATGTATTTTCGGGCGAAAATATTGCATGTTTTGGCTCCGAATGGCAGTTTTCGTGCGAAAAGACATAATTCATGCGAAAATCGCATATTTGGTGCGAAAATGACTATTTTCGCACAAAAATATGGATTTTAGCACGAAAATTTCACTAAACCACCTCCATTTCTCTCCGCCTATAAATACAACCCTTCACGATCCACTCCAACTTGCTGCCATTCCGCACCAAAATGCTCTCCAGCCCAATTCTCTCTGTTCCAAGTAAGAAAACTACGTTTTTCACACGAATCACAATGGTTTCTACAACGATTTTGCATGAGATTATCTCCGATTTCATCTAAACTTCTTTTTTTTACGAAAACCTTCATCTTTTTCATAAAACTTTCTGATTTTCTTAAGGATTTAGCACTTAACCGAGCATGTTTGAGTTAGCCTTGGCTTCTCAGACCCGAAACCTTGTTGTTTCAAACTCACCAAGTGTTTATCCTAACAAAACTGTTTTATCAAATCGACTTTCACACGAAAACGGATCAGACTGACTAATGTTTCGTTCACTAAGTAGTGGAACGAAGCGCAGTCGAAACCGTCACGAAATAGACTCGAAAATACATCTGTATCAGAAGAAGTCTTAGTCCTGAACGCACAAAGACGCAAGAACAGTCACTTGTGCGATCTGGACTGGCTCGCGTGAACCATACTTGGTTTACACGGTCCAGTCTGAGTTCATACAAGAGACTCACTCGCTCAAAAGACCTCTCCGATGCTAGGTTGATCAGGAACCTAAGGATTGGAGGGATGAACACTCGATTTCCCGAAGTCAGACGCGAAAACACTAGATTTTAGACACAAAACAAGCATTTCCACACGAAAATGGAGTCTGTTCCCGCACGACTCATCGTTTCAACTGTTTCAACACTCTGGAAGACTGATGCGCTTCCGTCTCTACGCGCAGGCTAAACCGACACTCTTTTCTCTCCTCTCATCAACTCTTGGTGTTCGCTGTTACGCACCCACTATGAGTATACTTGACCCCCTTTTCGCTTTAAACGCACTTTTAGGTGTAACATACATTCATATCAAAATACACAACGCAAAACTAAACTGATTATCACACGCGAATACACGTTACACAAGTCTACACATGATGCTTGATACATATAAACTAGGACACATTTTCGTTAACTCACCTTAGCTAGTATGGTACTATGTCTAGCTAGGAAGACCGCGCGAGCATCTCGAGAGTATAGCATGATAAATTTGTCTTGTGAGTTTATATGCGTTGGTCATGTTTATGTATGTGGTATTTCGCAACGTTTTCTATCTACTATGCTATTATATCAAAACCTGTATACTCGCTAATACATTTTTGTATTGACAATTATTTTAATGTCTGTTGCAGGTTAGTGTTTCTACTCGCTGCAAACGGACTTAAGATTTTTCTTAGAAACTTGTAATAAATTGTAATCTACTTTGCAAATTGTTTGAGATTAATGGAATTCGTGATGATTATGTAATGATTGTATGTTGATTGTATGGGAAATTACGCTTAAATATTGTCATTTAAAAATAGTAGCTGTAGATTCTCTCGAACAATCTGAACCGCTTAGTGTCGTACCCCGATGATTCCGCCATCGGTTGGGGTGTGACAGATTGGTATCAGAGCCATAAATATAGGGAATTAGGTAGATTGCCTAGTCTATAGTAGGAAACTATGTGCTTCTTCCTTGCTTATCCGATTAAAACTTTTCCCCCGTATTGTTGGACATAAAATACTATACAAAGTCTTTCCTAAGACTTGAACACAACACACGAAGCTGCAAAGATACTCGTACACCACAATCGAGTCGATTTGGCGAGATTAGGTGTGAAAACCGCGAACTCTCAGAAAATCACTCACTCCACGTATTCCGATTAGCACGAAATTCTCCGTTAAGTTAGGAGTGATATCCACATCTTAACGGAAATTTCCCATTCTATCTGGTGGAAACCTCCTGATGGGTCCGGGAGGGAAACCACGATCAGGGATTCGAAGTTATTAAGTTAGGGGTGAAACCCGAACCTTGAAAACTCATCCCACTCAACGATTTTCAAATCTCACCAAAGTCTCGACTATTTCACGGATTTGGGACATGTAGTAACCGGAAGGGTAATGCCGTTAACTGCGAGGCGGTGAGAGCATTTACCTATTAGGCCAAAGCGTGTGCCCAAACTCAACGGAATGATCGAATCACTTTGGGTAGTCGCTGTCTCAAAACCCAGGACCCTCTATTAATTTTAAGCATGCAATCGCCGATTTTACGCATCATCGAATTTTATTATGCTTATATGTTTTGGAATTGAAGATTTTACGCTTTATCGATTTCTCGATTTATCGTGTTTCGCTCCATAAACGTACGCACAACTCGTACAACCATCACAATCCAAAACAAAAGCTAATACTCGCAACAAAACTAAATCATAACAACTCTCCCGAACGCGTCCTCGCGCCATATTTATTTATTATATACAAACATATATATATACATACGAACAGTATGTGATTATGTGATAACGTGAGAATCTAGGAAATACGTGTTTTTCCTATGTGACCTTCGAAATACGTGTTACTATATCAACTATAACAAGTTTTTAATGCGCTAAATCGTATCGCTATCTCAAAATCATTATGATCGAATCTCATTCCAAATCTTTTTGTCTAGATGACTTCGAACGCTCCCAACTCGCGACGTCAAGCCAGAAGAAACGCCGACAAGAGGATCGCATCGCTCGTGGCCAAGGAAATGGCCAAGGTCATTCCTCAAATCAACAGACTCTAAGTCCGATGCCCGAAAGTCTACTTTCTCCTACAAGCAATTCAAGGCCTGTGACCCGATGGTCTTCACAGGTGAAGGAAGTGTATCCCAAATGCTCCAGTGGTTTGATGTCATCGAGATTACCCTCCGTCAGAGTGGGTTCCCCGAGCATTTTCAAACCACCAGTGCTACCAAAGTATTTCAATCCCGAGCCCTCGACTGGTGGACAGCCGAGCGCATCAAGCGTGGGAACGACGCAACTTACGCATTATCGTGGGAGGAACTGATGGAGCTTATGAAGAGAGAATACTGTCCTCCCCAAGAAGTCCAAAAGCTCGAGAACGAATTCTGGAAAATCAAGCAGATCGAAGGTGACAACGCCGGCTTCACAGCAAGGTTCAAACAGCTTAGCATTATCTGCCCTAATCAAGTCGACACTCCTGAAAAGGCTATCAAAAAGTACATACGTGCTTTGCCGGAGTGTGTAGGCGATTTTGTCGAAGCTGCAAGACCGGCTACCATTGAAGAAACTTACCAACTGGCCGCAGAAATCAACGACAAACGGGTATTGGAAGGGTTCTTCTCCAAAAATCCCGCCAAGAACCTGAATCAAGCTACTGTCGAATTGTCCGACGATTCCGACAACGATTCCGACAACGAATCGAGAACGATTCCAATGACGACGACACACCACCGCAAGTTGATGCCAAGCCGAACCGCAAGAGAAAAAGCTCGAGCCTCAACTACTCCGCGACTGAGCTGCTCAATCCTATACCTCTTCGAGCAGTTCCATTCTACCCAAGGCGTAACTACACCAGACCTCATCCCCAGTGTCAGATGTGTACTTATCACCACCGGGCCAGAGCCAGCTGCCGTTATTGCACCAACTGCGACCATTACGGCCACTTCACCAGCAAATGTCGCATAGGACCACGACAGCAAGATGAGTCGACACCCCCGGAGTCACCGACCCAAGCCGCAGCCCCAGCAGAGGAAGATGTCGACACCAACCTCGACCAGGCGCAGGACGACGTTAACGAAGGTACGACTTTCAACGTTAGTACTTATGCTTTATAATTATTCTATTTATTTGTTGTTGCTTCAATACACGACGATGTTTCTCTATCTCGAGTCCTCGCACTTAGTCTAAGCACACACATGAACTATTATTACTAAGGCTATATAGTATATCACGATATAATACATTTTTCTACCCCTACTACGCGCCTTTAAAACAAGTTACGATAAACATGCAAACACCGAACTAATCATGGGTGCACACGGGATTATTTTGGGGTCTGCACGGGGATCGTAATGAGTTCTAATGGTACCCCGCAAGCCTACAGCAACGCAATCGCACTATCGCAGGGATCTACCTCATATCGCTTATCGCTTGTCGCTCGTCGCTCGTCGCTTGTCGCTCGTCGCTCGTCGCTCGTCGCTCCTCTCTCTCGACTCTCGAACGCTGTCGCTTCGCGTATCGTCTTTGATTCATGTCGTTTTAACGCTTATCGCATCTCTCTTTCTTACCGCTTCGCTATTCCAATCGTCAATCAATCCATGTCATGTCGGCATACATGACATCACTCCACGGGACCGAGGCAGTATGGCTAAAACATGGTGGATACGCCGCTGGTACTTCCTATATATAAGTGTTTTAGCCGTATTTACGAACTTCCGTGAAAGGATGCCATGTGGGGTTCGACGTTATTCAAGCCTCATAATTTCTTGGTTCTCCTCTTCACCGCGTGGACCAAGGATATCGAAATCTATCCATATCATGTCAACACACCTGACATCGCTCCACGAGATGGAGGCGATATGGCTAAAACATGGTGGATACGCCGCTGGTACTTCCTATATCTAAGTGTTTTAGCCATATTAACAAACTTTCGTGGAAAGATGCCATGTGGGGTTCGACATAAATTAAAATTTTTTATACCATTAAAACCGATTTTTACCGACGTGTTTGGAAATAAATAAAGATTTTTAAATGTTTGCAAAATTTGGGCCATTTGCTAAAATTTTTGAATTATTTTTACCAACAAAAACATTTCTTACAATGTCGGTTAAATCGACTCAGCCTAACGCCGCCACGTAAGAAAATTTTCATAAATCGAGTTTCATTCAAAAGCCTTTTCGTAATAATATAACCAAAACTTTTCAAAAACTTAAAAACATTTTTGGATCGCCAACTCGTGAGTTGCTAACCACGAGTCAATTAAGTCGTTTTTACTCATCGATTCTTCTACGCCATTGAGACGCTTTCACTCGTCAAACCTATATCGATCGCTCATTCATCCTCAACTTACGCTAACGTCTTATCGCTTCTATCGCTATCTATTCATGTGAATTCTCAAGGTCTCCCTTTTAAAAAAATTCGGGACGAAATTTCCTAAAGCAGGGGAGACTGTAACAACCCGCATTTTCGCAGCTCGTTACGCCTAGCACCAGAGATTCGGATCATAATGTAAACCATATAGCTTACTACGCTACATCGCATATTTTCGCACTACATCGCTTATTTTCACACTATATCGCACCTCACAACGCTTATAACGCACTCGCTAAATACTATAAACTTTGCGTGATGTTTCCAAGTCTATCTGCTTGCTTGGACAACGCGACTCTCTCAGGACTTGGGAACTGAGACGCCTATTAAACGCTTAATACTCGCTCTCGCTCTCGCTTAATTCGCTTTATCACATTTTATGCGCAACGCTTAATAGAAGTAACTAATATGAACGAATGCATTACAAATGATTTTTAATAATTTTTAGGAATTTTTCTTGCATAGGTTCATTTTGTAAAAAGTACGTGTTTTAACATTAGAATAAAAAAAATTTGTACGAAAATTCCAATTTTCGTACGAAAATTGTAAAATCGTATTTTCGTACGAAAATTGTATTTTCGTACGAAAAATGTATTTTCGTGCATGTTTTGGCTCCGAATGGCAGTTTTCATGCGAAAAAGACATATTTAAATCGCATATTTGGTGCGAAAATGAATTTTCGCACGAAAATATGGATTTCCGCACGAAAATCTCACCAAACCACCTTCATTTCTCTCTGCCTATAAATACAACCCTTCACCATTCACTCCAACTTGCTGCCATTCCGCACCAAAACGCTCTCCAGCCCGATTCTCTCTGTTCCAAATAAGAAAACTACGTTTTTGACACGAATCACAACGGTTTCTACAGCGATTTTGCACGAGATTATCTCCGATTTCATCTAAACTTCTCTGTTTTACGAAAACCTTCATCTTTTTCATAAAACTTTCTGATTTTTTAAGGATTTAGCACTTAACCGAGCATGTTTGAGTTAGCTTTAGCTTCTCAGACCCGAAACCTTGTTTTTTCAAACTCACCAAGTGTTTATCCTAACAAAACTGATTTATCAAATCGATTTTCACACGAAAACGGATCAGACCGACTAATGTTTCGTTCACTAAGTAGTGGAACGAGGCGTTGTCGAAACCGTCACGAAATAGACTCGAAAATACATCTGTATCAGAAGAAGTCTTAGTCCTGAACGCACAAAGACGCAAGAACAGTCACTTGTGCGATCTGGACTGGCTCGCGTGAACCATACTTGGTTTACACGGTCCAGTCCGAGTTCATACAAGAGACTCACTCGCTCAAAAGACCTCTCCGATGCTAGGTTGATCAGTAACCTAAGGATTGGAGGGATGAACACTCGATTTCCCGAAGTAAGACGCGAAAACACTCGATTTTAGACACAAAACAGGCATTTCCGCATGAAAATTCATTTTCGTGCGAAATAGTCTGTTCCCGCACGACTCTCTGTTTCAACACTATGGAAGACTGATGCATTTTCGTCTCTACGCGCAGGCTAAACCGACACTTTTTTGTCTCCTCTCATCAACTCTCGGTGTTCATTGTTGCGCACCCACTGTGAGTATACTTGACCCATTTTTCGCTTTAAACGCACTTTTGGGTGTACCATACGTTCATATCAAAATACACAACTCAAAACTAAACTGATTATCACACGCGAATACCCGTTACACAAGTCTACACATGATGCTTGATACATATAAACTAGGACACATTTTCGTTAACTCACCTTAGCTAGTATGGTACTATAGTTTGGCTAACACCCGACAGGGTCTAGCTAGGAAGACCGCGCGAGCATCTCGAGAGTATAGCATGATAAATTTGTCTTGTGAGTTTATATGCGTTGGTCATGTTTATGTATGTGGTATTTCGCAACGTTTTCTATCTACTATGCTATTATATCAAAACCTGTATACTCGCCAATACATTTTTGTATTGACAATTATTTTAACGTATGTTGCAGGTTAATGTTTCTACTCGCTGCATACGGACTTAGGATTTTGCTTAGAAACTTGTAATAAATTGTAATCGACTTTGAAAACTTTTGAGATTAATGGAATTCGTGATGATTATGTAATGATTGTATGGGAAATTGACGCTTAAATATTGTCATTTAAAAATAGTCGTGAATTCTCTCGAACAGACTGAACCGCTTAGTGCCGCGCCCCGATGATTCCGCCATCGATTGGGGTGTGACAAATGATATCTTCTATGTCTAATTCCATAACCTTTCGAACCACTTGTATAACCAAAAATACACATAAGGGTAACTTATTTGACAATTTATCTCGTTCAACTTGAAGACGAAGGACAAAGCAAGTATATCCCTTAATTCATCATAATCTAGGAGTTCACCATTTATTTTTCAAAAGGAGACATCCCAGAGTTATGAGAGTTAGGGACCTGATTTAACACATTTTGTGCAGTTATGATCGTTTCTCCCAAAAAAAAACACTCAGAACATCAGCAGATAGAAGAAACGAGCGAGCAATCTCCATAAGGTGACGATCTTTCCTTACAGCCACACCATTTTGTTGAGGGGTGTCGGTACAAGAAGCCTGGTGTATTGTACCATCTGACGCAAGTAATTGAAGAAAAACATTGGAGGTATATTCACTTCCTAAGTCACAGCAAAATAACTTTATCATAACCTAATATTGCGTCTTAACATAGGCTCGAAAGTTTTTATAAGTGCTAAAGAACTAATATCTACGTTTCATAAAATACACCCAGGTATAACAAGAATACTCATCTATAAAAAGACACATAATAAATGAACCCAACTATTTGGATACTGGAGATGGACCCCACACATCAGAATGCACAATATCAAAAGGAGCAACAAAAAGAGATACTTTTTCAAAAGGCAAAGCAGAAATTTAGCAAGTTTGCAACCGCTACAATCAAAAGTATCGCAAGTGTTCAATTGATGCAAAGCACATATAGAAACCAAAAACTTTAAACAAGACGTCGACACATGTGCCAAACGAGCTTGGCAACCCCAAAAATCAAGAGATGAATGGCTCAAACAAAATGAAGACAAGTCAACACTAGAAGTAGGAACATCAATTTTTTTAGTTCAACTAAGACATAAAGTTCACCTACATTATGACTAATCATCCTCATAGAATGTGGATCCATTACACAACAAACGTAATTTGAAAAGAACACCTAATGACCAGATTTGCATAACTAACTAACCTAAGTAAGGTTCAAAGCAAGGCTGGGAATATAATAGATATTAGCGAAAGAAGGATGATGAGTAACAACAGATCCAACACCCTCTATCGGCATTAAATGTAGCACTAGCGGACATAACAGGCGCATGTGAGCCAAAAGTTAAAGATACAAACGATGACAAGTGTGGTGACATATGATAAGATGCACCAAAATTCAAATGGATGAAGAAATACCTGATTTACTAGATGAAGAGATATATGAATGGAAAGTGGCCATGAATTGCTCAAAAATCAAAAGTCTTGTTAAGCAACAATGTGCACTGAGACTTCCTATGATTCTTATGTTTGCAATATGTACATTGATCGAAAGCCACTTTCAAAACACGTGTAGATGGAAGAGAGTCGTCTATGTTGTAAATAATTGAAAACCAAACGAGAATAGAAACACAAATATGTGAGAAACTAAACAAGAAACTCAAATCAATTCTAGAGAAATCAAACCAATCAAGTCGAGCGAACGCCCAATCAGATCCAAATACGAAGTAAGTAGCAGATGCAAATATAAACCCGAATTACGGAAGTAACTACAACAAATACGAACTAACCAACGAACAAGAGCAAATACGAAAAAAAAAAACAATTACAAACAAATTAGAGCAAATAACATACCAATCCAAATAACTAGATCTTGCTTATGTTGAAACAATTATAGTTTATAACTTATATCTCCTTCTTTGGTTATGTCAACCAAACATACAAAGAAAAATATGATCCATTGAGGAACCAATTTAATAGAATAATGATTCAATGCCCAATGTAATTTGATGCAAAAAAAAAAAACTTCAACCAAATTAATTAACATATCTGTTGCACCAAAAGTCTTTCATCAATATAATTCATGCATAAAAACTTCAACCAAATTAGTTCGTGGCACCGAAAGTCTTCACAACGATGTAGCAAAATCAAGAAAGAATAATAATACCTAAACAGAATGTTGCAAAAGAAAAACAGTTACGGTGGAACCTATTTAGCCCAAAACGTTCATCAATTTTGACGACGTAACTCGTACAAACTCACGTTAAACTAGTTATTGCTACAATTTTTTTTACTATCAAATCAATAAACATGAATTGAATAGCACTCTGATACCATATTAATTGATAAACTTGTATAAAGGAAAAATGGCTATTTTATTATAGTGAAAGTGAATAAAAACAAAGAAAACAAACTATAAATAAAGAAGCTATCTAAGTCATTAGCTAAATTGGCAAAAATAGAGAAGCTATCTAAGTCATTAGCTAAATTGGCAAAACAATTGAACGAGACCACTAACTTTATTATGCTAACACAGGACAATCATCTAATCTTAATTCTACCTTCCGCTTTACCCTATATATAACTTCTCCTAGTGCCTTCCAATGTGTTGATAACATTTACTAAAACCTTGAAGATAGACATGAAGTAGGTAGGTAAGCTGCCAAGATTAGATTCAGCTAGGGTAATTCTCCCGGCCATTGACAAGTTTTTCGCTTTCCATACAGACAACTTCGAGTTAAACCTATCAATTACCGGCTTCGAAGGACCGACCATATTCTCCCCAGTTGGATGGCCAAGATAATTAGTGAAAGGTAAAGACCCTACATTACAATGTATTAAGTTAGCCATTAAATAAGTCTTATCCCTATCAGATATATATTTGTGCATGAGTGTTTCTAAATCGATTCCTATCGTTTTTAAAAAGAAAATGCATATATATTTTTTTAACCAAAACTCAGTCAAATTACTAAACTAGTTAACCGATTCAACTACCTGTCAAAAAAATAATTATTCCAACAAGTTCCAGATCAACTCATGCAAAACAACATGTTTTATCCATTCGTAACAACATAGTTAATCTGCTTCTAACCTAAAACTATAGGGACTTGTGCTTTAATGAGCTAAAAGAACACATCAGTTCATTTTTAGGAGATGTGAGAAAAATAAGCGAGGTTGTGAAACGAGCCCGTTTTTTAAACCTATTTAAGAGAACCCAGTTTAGAGTAGATCCTAACCATAAGGTTTGTAATTGGTTTTGTAACCCTATACCTTGAAACCTGATTAAAATTAGAAACAAAATACGGACTTGCGCTTTAAAAGGCTCTCATGAAGATTGTGGATCGGATTTAACTTTTCTCTGTATTATATAAACTAAAGGAGTTGCTTTGGGCTTAAATTATTATGGAAAGACGAATAGAGTTATAAACCCTTATGGGGTTGTGGTATACGGGTTTTCATAAATCATCCTTCAGGTTTAATGGTACAAAAGAAAATTTTAACTTCTTACATATCAATTATATTTTTTAAAGATGTTACATATACAATACACACATATCAAACTGGTCACTCTATTAGTTCACAAAGGGCATTCGGAGTCATAGACTGGGAAGTGTTGGGGAGCTCCGGTCCTCGATGGTAACACCATCCCTTGATTCCGGGGATTTTTTCTCACCACAAACCGGTGAAGCCTCACCAATACATGAAGAACAATACACAACGGTCATGTGACGGTTAACCCAATTTAAAAAAATAAATACATCATATTTTCAACCCTTTAAATACCAACCATATTTTACAAAAATGGATGCACACAAATCCTATCATTCTTCTATCATTTTACACATAGCATCAAAAAAAACATCTCTCTCAAATGACAAGGGCACGCTGGACCGAAAAAGAGGAGATAGCCTTGGCTACGACTTGTGTGAATGCCCAAGAGGAAACGCCGCCTGCTGCATTGAAGTCACTTTTGAACGCATGCTTCGAACAATTTCATCAATATTTGGGTAGACACACCGCGATGTATATCCAATTCTTTCAAGGTTTAGGGACATCCACGCAAAGTCTAGAAGATCTGAGTTGGTCTTCAACTAGCTAATGAATGGCAAGGGTGACCTAACGTAGGAAGAGATTGAGGTGGCCCATGCCTAGTACCAAAATCGACTCGAACTAGAAATTTAATCACGTTTGGCATGGAAACTTTGAGAAACCATACCCAATGGGAAAACTAGTTAAATTTAAGTTGTTGTTTTTTAATTAATTATGTGTT
The DNA here is from genome assembly GCA_947069175.1 of Scalesia atractyloides. Taxonomy (NCBI): domain Eukaryota; kingdom Viridiplantae; phylum Streptophyta; class Magnoliopsida; order Asterales; family Asteraceae; genus Scalesia; species Scalesia atractyloides. The sequence continues at coordinate 74,805,475 of CAMTDV010000017.1, forward strand.
TTACATTTTAATTAAGTAGTTTTATTTGAATTATGTATATTTCATTTAGTAATGTAGTTTTAATTTTAATTTTAATTTTATTTTTATTTTTATTATGTAATTTTTTAATTAAAATATTTTATTTTAAAAGTTTAAATTAAATTAAAAATAATTAAGTTTAGGGGAAATCTGAGATGACACCACCCTGAGAAAAATGAGTAAAAAGCTAATGTGGCGTTAACGTGTCACACGGAAAAATCAAGTCCTTATGCCTGAAGTGGCGGGTTAATTGTGATATTAAAAAGCAAATAATGAATAGATTTTTATTTAAATTGTGACTATTTAATTTGGTCGTCCAAAATACAACATAACTATCTTCCTATTAGTTGGCAGAAACTTTTACGTGTTCATAAGATGTCCTAAGTTGTATCTTATAATAAAAAAAGAAAAAAAAACAAGTTACTCAAAAGTCAAAACCCATCTAATTATTGAACTGTTTCAACTGTCTTTGTCAAAATCCGCTGATCTAGCAAACGTTGGTTCAATCCATATCAATCGAATCAATTAGGAGTCCGGTTCTCAGTCTAACCTCTCGGACAGGCTGTCTATGCGATTTTAACAATATTGCATTATTGGTCACAACTTGAAAGCAATACGGACTTGAGCTTTAATGGGCTAAAAGGAAGACATCGTATCATTTGTGGAATGAAAATCATCCTCTTGAACAAATCACGTTCGTGAGGATCGAGGACTTGTCGAATGTCGATATATATTCTAAAATCAATTCACAGTAGACCTGGGCTTTAATGGGCTGTCATGAAGTTTGTGGATGGTTTTTTAAACTTTTTTCCTATTCATTGAAAAACTAGATTTACTTTGGGCTTACAAGTAGGCCCATATCTTTTAGGTCTTTTTACTAGACAAAACCTCTACTCTACTCTAGAGAGTTCTGTTCTTTTAGGCCCATATCCATAGCCCACCTGGATTTTCATCCTATCATGTGTTACGTCAGAGAGTTCTGCTCTTATGGTGGCACAACGACTGTCAAGTGGCAGCCGGCGGTATGGTTTCCCGAGGGAACGCCCAAGCCAAACTCTGAAGCCAACGTAGGCCCGGTTAAGCCAATATAGTCTGGACGAAGTTGGGCAACGTGGCTCTCTAATATGAGGAGTGCGGTAGCCTCATACAACAAAGTCATCGTTCCAAAAAATAACCTCTACTCTAGAGTCTAGTGAGTACTGAGTAGTGACGAGTCCTCTAATGTTAACTTCAGTCTTTTTCACAAGGAGTCGGTAAAAAGAAATGCATTTATACTTTTTAAAATTTAGAAAATCATCACACTTATTTTGATATCATGTTCACTTGGCAAATTGCTCTGCTATGTCATGTAAGATGGGTTGCTTTCTAAAAAAGACAGAGAACATGGATGATGCGAATTGCTTATATGTCCTTTTTTTATATAATTCATAGTTTTTATGATATTATGTAATATATACTAAACCTATGAGGCCATATGATTGAAAAGATACGTGTTCGTCATGAAAAAAAATACTTTTATGGAGGATGAGTAGACGAATGTACAAATGATTACGTGATACTAACATTCTTAAAACTTAGATATGACAACTGTATTTATATAAAGCTGCACGTCTTCATGACATAACAAGTGGCTAATTAGAGTGTTACAATCTTATGTGACTACGCCAATCAACATTTACATATTGCGAACTAAAGATAAAAAGGTAAGAATAACACGCAAATGCTTTCTTCATGTACATCTGTATTAGTTTTACACGTCGGATGAACACACAAGCTTCTGTTGTCATCCATGTTAGCCAGTTGTCACATGAGGTTGCGTCTTTTTTTCAGTCTCTCATTCCCTTGACATGACAAAATACATTCAACTCCACGTCTCTAACTCGAGTGTTCAGATTAACAATGTATGCCTGTAAACCCAAGGAACACATTTCTTGTGCCATGAGTGTTTGAATGCCACCCTTTTAACAACAATTTTTTACACCTAACTACTACACACAACCTTACACTTGCAAGAATTTAAACTCATACTACTTTTTAGTGACGGATAAGTACCATACCACTAGACCAGTAGATTATGGGTGCTTGGATGCTACGTAATCCACATTGTTAAGATCATGATTATTAATTGTTTTTTGTATTTTATCAAATATAGATATGTTAGCAATAAAAAATTGAGAATGAATCAAAGATCATGATTATTAATTGTTTTTTTGTATTTTATCAAATATAGATATATTAGCAATAAAAATTTGAGAATGAATCAAACAATTGTCAAGATCTATAAAGGTGAGGTTAGGTTTTGTGAAAGATGCAGGAAGTTGTAATAAAGTTAAAGGGTGATGTCTCCAATCTTCCTTTTTTGTGATTTCTGATATGTATCGATCTTTAGCTACGTACATGTGTAAAATTGTAATATTTTTGTGTTCAAACATTCATGAAATCCAAAATATAAATAATAGAAAAAAGTATTACGTGGGTCCGGAACTGTTTGATCTGTAGGCCATGGAGCGATTTGACCGTACGGTTGAATAAAATAGGGTTGTAAGGAGGGATGAGCCTGAACTTGTATCGATATCGAAAGTATCAATCCTAGAAGTGACAAAAAAATAGTATTGGTATCGGTATCGAAGTGCTCAGTACGAGACGATATTCAAAGGAAAATCAATCTAAAATATTGGTATCATACCGAACCAGTACTAAACTGAAAGTACCAACCTTGAAAACGCAAAAAGTGGGTATCGAAATGGCCCAGTAGAACGGTACTGATACCGATTCGTTTTCAGTACCGGATACCATTTGCTCATCCTACTTGTAATAATATATTTTATGAAGATGATTATTATGAGTGACCATAACGGATATGCGGATATGGTGCGTGATAAAGTACCTTTCCTCTATTTATGAGATGGAGCGTTCAAATTCCGTAAGATGTAGATATAAAAACATTTCTAAGTAGGTTAGTTTGCAGTTAAAAAAAATACTATTATGAGTGGATCTTATTATATAGCAAGGAATCCTAGTGCATAAAATGTGTTATCTTATAAGGTTTTCTTGTGTAGAAAAATATATATGTATATATACACATAGCTAAAACTATTTCAAACCAATAAACTTTTAAGAAAACATGCCGAACTATTTTAAACTATTTAAGTTTTGTAATTTTTACATACATGTGTATATTGACGGAGCTTGAACAAAAATTAGATAAGAACTGGACTCTTAAAATCTAAATCGGTGAGGTTCAGGGTACCCCGAGGCTGTACTAACCTCTGCTTGTGCATGTGTATGCTATGTAGATAAAAAAATATCAAATTAATTGGTTTTAATAAACATGTTTAGAGAATACAACTAAGGGTGAGGATCTTAAGAGAAATCCACCAAATTTGAGAAACTTGAGAAACATTATGTGCCACACAATTCCCTATGTTTTTCGTAATATACACATATATATAGTTTAAAGTTGACTATATACATATATGTATATTGTCAAATTTTGAATTATGCACATATATATATAATCAATTTTAAACTATACATAATATTACGAAAAGCTTAAAAAATGTATGGTCCAAATATTTCTTAATTAGCTCAGGGTTTCTCACACGATCCTAACCCATATAACTAACATCTTTATAGTTTATATAAAAAACAAATAATCGAAAGCAAATTTATTCAAGAAACAATATATACTACGTTTATATTATTTTCTTTTAATTTGAATATTTAAAAGTTTAAAATTAATAGATTATTTTATTTTTGTTCTTGTAAAATATATTATATACAATATAAAAGCAAAGAAGTTTAATAATTTGTACTACATCTAATACATGTTGTACAAGTTTATCAATTTTTTTTCCTTTATTCTATTTCGTTATTCAGTGTAAACTTTTTCATTTACAACCCGTATAGTTTAACTATTGTATTTTTTCTTTTACTTTAACCGAATTACTTTTCTACTTCTAAATAGTGTTTTAGCGAACACGTTAATGTCGTTTTAGACATATTTTTTAAATTTTTTTCTTTGTTACAACAAGTGTGACAAAGGTGTTTTTTTAATTTAATATTTTTTTATGCTCTTTTGAACATACTTTTTTACTTTTTTTTTCTTTTCTATAACGAGCGCGTCGAAATCGACCGAGTTTCTATCGTTTTCTTTTTCGTTTACCTTATTTTTACCTTTAGTATTTACTATATCGTTTTACATTTTGCTATTATTTTAATGTTTAGAGCCAAGTTACGGTGCAAATAGCATAACCCATTAATATATCATTTTAGTTAAATTTACAAATTTATTTATCGATTGTTATGATTTGCTATACGTTCTGAATTCTAACCGAATCACTACGCAACGCGGGTAACTACGAATTTAATTCTATATGATAACAAATATAAACGTGAATTCTACTAATAGTTCACTAATTAACTATTGGGCTGTTTTCACACATGCCTTGTAATTATTGGTGTGTTTTTTTTTCATCTTTCAACTTTTTTTCAGGTTAATTTAGGTTGAATATTTAGCAATAAATATATAGCTCACTAGTTAAGGCTTTGGTACAACTCGAGTTCGATTCTCTCAAATTTTCAAACGATTTTTTCTCTTTTTCAGTTTTTACTTTTCTTTCACATGTTTTGTTATTTGTGGTTCTTTTCTCTTTTTTTTTTTCTCATTTCCTTTTTGTTATTTTTTCTTTTCTTTACCGCAGATTTTATGTTTCTTTTTTTTTTCTTCAATTTTTTACACTATAACTTCAATTTGTATTAATATTAAACAAGAATTGTGACACTATAGTGAAGCGCGGGTTAAATACTAGTTTTTTTTTTACATAGATCCCTCTTGCATGTATGTCTGTTTCTTTTAAGCGCAGGTCAAATTTCACAATATCCTTATCAGCACAGTTGCTGATCTCAACAACAGTTTCCATTTCGTCTAACCATCTTAAGGCTTCTATTGCCCCCTTTTCCCCATCGAAATCACGGGGCTTACAAGATACGAAATACTTGTATGAACACTCATCCTTATTGGAACGCATCTTATTATGTTCTTGTTTCTCAGTCTTACTCCTCACATTTGAGGAATGTACCTCACTATCCCTTGGATTCGAACGAGGTATAGATGAGTATTTCGATAAATGTTTGGAGCGAGAAGCACTCGACTCCTGTTGTCTCTCAGTATAAGCATTCATACTTCATAGCCTTGCCAACCTCCGTGGCAATTAAAACTTGAAGATCATTTTTATTTGTGACAATATTAGCGTCTGCGTTATCGTCATTACGTCTGTTGTCGGCTCCATCAGAATTTGCCATTTCAGCTGCTTGGTACTAAACACCAAATTATATTTTGTTAGTTGGTCATTCGCATTTGATGACTCATTGTATATTTGCCATGGTATTATTAAACCATATCGGCTTTAAGTTGGATATATAAATCCTTTGCTTTTTGGATCAGTGTGTTCACTGTCATAATTGTCAAGCTTTGACATTTTAAATGAATGTCTGATATATATATATATATATATATATATATATATATATATAATCTAGGTCTCAAAGGACCATCACGGGTATAATTAAAAAATCGGACATAGTCCAGAAATATCAGATAGTGGATCATAAGGTCTCGTCTGTCTTTGTCGTGATGACAAATTTAAGTAGCTAGTAAGCTTGTCACAAAGGACTTAAAATATGGCACAAATGACCTCGTTAATAAAGATATATAGGCACGAAAGGTCTTGTCACTAAAGGACATTATAAAATATATTAGCCGCGATCTTATTGATCAAGAGGCTTTAAGGTTTGAACATCGTTCATCACCTTTGGATAAGAGGTCGTAAACCACAACTATCGTTGTCATATTATATGGCCCGTAGGCAAAACAATTGACATCTCAAAAGGATGTTAAAATAATGATCATCACACTGATGATAGTAGTCACGATCGTATTGATCATTTTGATTATGAGGCTTGGGCATAGCCTACCACCTTGGACAGGGAACCATAATGGTCACAACTGTCATTGTCTTATTGACGATATAGCCCGTAGGCGAAACACCACTAATGGATTTAAATCATGGCCTGTAGGCACTACATCACTAATGGATGTTAAATCATGGCCCGTAGGCATTACATCATTAATGGATGTTAAATTATGGCTCGTAAGCATTACATCACTAATGGATGTTAAATTATGGCCTGTAGGCACTACATCACTAATGGATGTTAAATTATGATCATCACATACTAGCCAGAATCAAACTTGATTATATAGGCTATAAGGTTTGGACATAGTCCATCAACTAAAGGCTAGCGTGGTTCCACAAGTCATGCTGCCAGGAGTGTTAACATTACATAAGTGTTAACTTTAGAATAATTGTCTTAAAATGGTTTAAATAAGCTAGTCAACATTGTATAGACTAGGAGGCTTAGAACGAGGTTCACCACCTCCGGATAGAAGGGATCATCAACCTAAACTATTATGGTAGAAGAGCTAGTCGTCCTTAACTACCAAAATTGCCAATTAATGTGGTCTTGCCACTTGGCTGGGGTAAACCATCAAGAAGATCTTTTGAAATTATTTCGTGGATCGATAGTGTTCGAATTAAAATCGAGACAATCGTTTTAAGCAAAGAATGTAATGAATACATACATAATAATGATAATAATTCCAAATCTTTTCATAAATCGTTAGCAATTTACAATAGTGCCTTAACCAGGACTTTTAATAACTAACTTGTCCACGCAGGCACTTAAAAGCAATACAAGTCCACACAGGGACAAAAAGAAAATATAGGTCCATATAGGAGTTATAACATGTCCACAAGGGACTATAATGAAATAAGTGTCCTTTGAAGGGACTCTTTTAAACAACTGTCCATATAGGGACTTAAGTCGAAAGATATGTCCACATAGGGACTCAAAGGATAATGAAATACAATTGAAAGAAGGATTCTCTTGAGCCTCCTTTAATTCATTCCTTGTTGTTCCTCTACTTGGCTTGCCGCATACAACATTAACACAAAGGTTTTAAATAGATATTGTAAGAACTCCGAATCAGGATCTGTTGTAGAAGTAAAATCCATGGTTTCAGTGGTTAAAGAACAGAATGGATCATGGATTGGAGTTTGGCAAGCATAATCCAAGTTTAGAATTAAGAACTCGGATGTAAGAAATATGGACTATATCCACTGGTATATCTTTGAAGTTGGAGACTCAGGGACCTCTGGTATGGACTCCACAGATACAGACTTTAAAATTTTAAGCCTCATGGACCTCGGTATGGACTCTGAAGTCTGGTTAAAGGTTTCAATAGGTTTGGTTTTAGAAATAAGTTTATAAAGGTCTTTCCCCCAAACCGGTCGCATGCTTATCTTTGCCGTAGTACGAAGCATAGCATTTCATAACTTTGGATGAGAATAATCTCCATCGACGGCTTCTTTGCTTGGCATCTTGTTTTTGAAATAAATAAAATCGAAGATAGTGTATATTTAATGGGGATGAGAGTATTCCTATGTCAAGTCTAGACTTGGAAAGCTTAAGGAATATGCTACTGTGTCATTTGAGATTAAACCCAAAAGGCTAGTGTTGAATTCACTCAAACGTTGGCTCTGATACCAACCTGTCACACCCCGATTTCCACGTGTATCCCGGTGGGCCTGGGCGGGGAGTATTGTGACGCAAGATTGGTATCGTCATAGTCAAATGTTCACAACACAGAATAGCACAGCGGAAGTCTTAGAATATAAAATATTATTGCAACTCAATTGTCTGAAAATACTAAAATAATAATTACAGACGAGCTTGTAATAATAATCCACAGGCGGATCAAAATACATGCAAAAGATGTTCAACAGACTTTGGGCACGTCTAAGGACTTGCAAGATTCTCTTATGATGCTATTGAGCAGCTTCCAGCCTATTTACGTATTTGTACCTGTAGTTTAGTCTTTTGAAAATACGTCAGTTTACATTGGTAAATACAATCAAGCGACACATTTTGAAAATCTTTTCAAAATTCGACTTAGGTGCACAAGGCACGAAAAATCTTTTATACTTGGGACAAACTATATCTCATGTTATCAGTTTTACATTACTTGACAATATATACAGGGCCCGGAAGCTATGCCGGTTCATGATTAACCGACGCATCACTTGTTCCCTTATTGGGAAACCCATATTGAGCTATAAAATTTTAATAACCGTTTCGCATCTGTCAGGTGTATGCCTACACCACGCGCTTAGGTCGTGGCCACTTACAATTAAATGGGTCAAGGATATCCATGACACGGTCGCATTAACCCCAATGTTTAAGTCAAGCAATACGAACTAAAACGGGTTATTTGAATTTTCTGACACATAGGTCTTCGAATCTCATACCCGACCTTCCGGTAATAATTTACCATATCCCAAGCCCGTATAGGGAAAATAGGTTAAGAGTATTTACCTAAGCTAGCACTCGTCTTATAATGCAGATTTATAATAACTCAGCCGTATTCAATTAAGTAAACATAGGTACAATTTACCGGAAGGCTCTAGCCTGGAATGATGGTATAAATAACCAACTAGGATGCTAACGGATCTTATTTAAGTCATAGACTAAGATCGGCTAGCTTAAAGTATCAAAAACGGTACAACACGCTTGATTAAGTGATGACCGGAATAGAATGTATTTTAAACCCGACAAGTACACAGACTTGTATAATATGGGTAAAGTATTAACATTCTGGAATTTGAGATAAAAATGATAAGGTTAAATCCGTTTCGGTTAAATTACGTAAACTAGTCACGTAGGCTTAACCGTACGCATATAAGCGATACAAAGTAACTGGATGAGTCATGAACAAGTTTCATATGACAATATACTTTAAACAAGTTATAATATCAGTAGGATATCAACTTGTATGAACAAGTTTCATATGACAATATACTTTAAACAAGTTATAATATCAGTAGGATATCAACTTGTATGACCGTTAAGGTTTAAAATCAAACAATGCCATATAAGGGCGTTTTGGTCATTTAGTGACGTATAAAAGTAACTTGTGTATAATATGATGTTACAATCATAAACATTCTGTGAAAAGAATTTATTTATGATATAATATCATTAGGATGTCAAACATATGTGTGTTTTATAGTTTAAGACCAAACTATGCTCCGTAGGGGCATTTTGATCATTTCACACATAGTTTCGAAAGCTTATTTGGGATTCTGAGTTTATAACAAGTACCTACTGTAAAAATATTTCAAATGAGTTATAAAATCAGTAGGTAACAAGTCTTGGTTGGTAAATATGGTTTAAAACCATACTACGCGCCGAAAAGGCGTTAAAGTCGTTAAATGACGATATTTGTGATATTTTATGAAAACTTATGTTATGAACATGTTTATATGATCAAGATATGTTATTTAGTATAACACATCAGTAAGTAAAAGGTTTTGTATGAAAATCATGCTTTAAATTCATTTTATGTGCCACAAGGGCATTATCGTCATTTAGGAGCGTAATACAAGAACTTGTGCATAAACTCAGTTTATAAACTGAAATGATATCCCAAAATACCCTAATCATGATATTATATCAGTAGGTATGAGTTTAGTATGATAAATTACGTTTAAATCCGTTCTATGCGCTGAAAGGGCTTTACGGTCACTTTAAAGCGTATTTTACGATATTATATAAAAACTCGGTTTATGATCATATTTGTAACATAAAAATATGTTAAACATGTTAACATATCAGTGCCTAAATCATTTGCAAGTTCATTGATGTTTAAAAACTTCATTTTTTGATAAAATGGCAAAATAGTCAAAGTTTTGGCATATTTACGGAAACTCGCATAAAACTCGGATTACTATTATGATCATGTTATATAACCTTAGAGGGTTATGCTACATCATAAAATGATCATAATGGAACCTTAAATCAGTAGCATACTAGTCTAATTCGGTTCATAATCGAAAGTCAACGCAGAAGTCAAACTTCACGACTTTCGGTTACGAACCGACCCTAAGACTTGAATTGACGAGCCGAACATGTATAAACATGTTCTAATAATTATTACCAAGTTGTTTAAGTGTTAAAACATATTTTAGAATATGTATAAACTCAAATTATAAATATTTCAAAATCTGACCCGTTGACTTTTTAAACATTAATATATTGACCCGTCAATTGACTAAGCAAACGTGGTAATTGGGAGGTGCCATTTTAAGGGTTTAACACCTACCTAATTACGATCACGTAGCCATGTTCGTTGAGAAGAATGGCTGGACCATTAAGGTCTAAACCGAAAGTCAAAACGTTTATCGAAAACGCTTGACTTTTGGCTTTAAAAGTCTAAATAAAAGAACTAGCCATAAAAGGAACACTTACTTGTGGTCCTATGGACTGAAGAAACTCATAGGGAAGTTCCCAAAAGCTCAGGATCCTCCACAAGAGAGTTATAAAGAAGAAAGAAGAATAGGTGCAAGTTTGAACACAAGAATTCAACACCTATTTATAGTTGAAGAGGATCAAGGAGATCAATCCAGGTGTTTAGAGGCTTCTTAGGATGATTACAAGTGTTGTTGAAGTGTTAAGACCAGGTGAATTGGTGGCAAAACGAGCTAGGTGTCGAGTTATGAGGTTATGCTTGGATAACAAGCATGATTCTGGTCTACAGGTAAGCTTACGCACCATAAGGGTCCACTCATATGGTCCGTAAGGACCCAGCTCAAAAAACCAAACTTTCAACTGTTGACACTTTTGGCCCCTGGACTTGTTTCGTCGCGTTTTGTCACCCGTAACCCTTTTAACCTAATTTCTAAGCTCAATAAGGGTATTAAGGTGTACGTGACTTAAATTATGTCTGGAAATATCACGGATGATGGTTCGTTTGTTTGTACGGTTGCGCGTTTCGCAAAAATGCGTAAATGCTTTACCGAACACAAAAACTATCAAAATTTCGCAACGATGGACATTCTTGTATTCTTACCAATAAAACGCAAGATTTTATTGAATATACATATTTGGATTTGTATATGGAGTCTGTATTCAAATTACGAGAATCGGCAGACTTCCACAGTTTGTCAGGAATAGTCCCTGAACTTCCAAAGTTACGTATAATGTTATAATTAGTGCAGAAAGCCTTCATTGGCCTATAATAGGTATACACAAGAGTATGACTAACATCATAAGACTCTCAGTTCATTAAAAGGTCACTCAGAGGCTTAGTTTTAGCATGTTGACACTTTTAGTCCCTCAACTATTAAATTTGTCGTTCAGAGGTTGTAACATAACATAACGACGCATTAGGTCCTTCTCATTTAACACGTGGCATACGAGGATCAGCAGGACACATGTTGGAATTTTATAGGATGGGTTTTTACGAGGTGTTACAACTAAAGACACATAAGAAATCTCTATTACTATATCAAGCATTTCTTTAGCACAAGATTGTAATTTCGATTAAACTTTAAGACGTCCATTACAACTTTCAAAGCATATGGTATAAGTGTTCTATACAATAATACCTAATTTGTCATACGGGTATTCGTTATTATAGATTTCAATCGATGCAAACACGTGTTAATCGCTATACTGAGACACTGAGTGTCGGTGTCGTTATGATATTGTAATCAATCGAACCGATACTGACTGAATGCTTGCTAAGCGCGGAGGAATCCAACTATTTAGATATTTATATTTATACATATAATTGAAAAGTGCTCATGAATAGTAATTTGATTTTTGTAATAATATATATATAGCTTTCTTTATTCATATTTTTATCATGTCAATTCCAGTATTACATTAGATTCTTATTAACCTTAAACATCTTTTTTTAATTTTAACTCTTAATGATTTTCTTTTTATAATATTACTGATACTATCTGAAAAACATTGGTACTGATATCATATAACATCGGTATAGTTTTTTTATTACTAACCTCATCATGTGTCTATTATTATATACGATTCAATAAAAGTTCTACTCGAACGGGTCATATATAGTTGTTTTGTTATCATCACAAACTGAACATATACTGACCAAACATCGTTATTCAAACGGGTCATATATAGTTGATTATATTTATCATCACAAACCGAACATATACCGACCAAACAACATCGATATTCGAACGAGTCATATATAGCTGATTTTTTATCATCACAAATCGAACATATACCGACCAAACAACATCGATAATGGTATCAAAATCGTTTTTATAGAATTCTCGACGTGGCGGTATAAAATTCATTGAACACAAAGTAATATTCACAATAAAGTATTGTTTGGTATTGTAATGGGTCGATACCGACCAAACAACACCAATACAAGTAGGGGTATTTGTTTTTATGGGTTTTTGATCGATGTAAAAAAACGTGTCGATTGGCAACAATTGCTATGTCTAGTATAATAATTAAGGAAAGGTCTTATGAATAGTGGCCTTTTTTTGTCTTGTGTAGTTTTTTTAATGGTTTTTTTGTTTTTTCCTTGCTATCATTGAAACCGGTACATTTGTCATACCTCAACAGATGACGGAAACATTGGAGTGAGACGGAATAGATTGCTCGAGACTTCATAACACTAAACTGGAAACAAAATACAACAAGTATTTAATAAATTGAATTTCATTTCATTGCTAGAGGTTTGAGCACATGAATTGGAAACAAAATACAACAACTAATCTATAAAGATGAATTAAAAGTTTGGTTCCCTAGATTTCGTCGATATCAACATCACCAACATGCAACATGTTTAAAAAGTATAGTTCAACACACAAAGTATTGGCGAGTACACAAGTTTAGTATAGCATAAGTATGTAAAAAGGTTTAAACGAATCCGCATGGCAAAAATAGTTCACGAGATTAATGTATCATGGCATGCAATTTTACAAATCAACCCTCTGATTACCACAATGAATTAAAGACTTAACATGACCTCAAGAATGTGGGCGGTGCGTTACTCCTACAGTGCTATACATGTTAAGGGATGCTCGTACGAAGTTAATGACAAGCGAATTATGTAACATCCGTCAAAAACGGATTTACCAAACCCGCTCCGTTTATTAACCAAACAATCAGTTAAAAATTTCGTTGCGAATTTAATGCCCAAAATAATTTTAAACGATACATAATTAATTATTATATGGGAATATATAATTAGTTTTTGAAAAACTGTTAAAAATAAGAAAATAAAAATATTTTGGCACTGCCGGGTTTCGAACCCGGGTCAGTCGCCGGGTCACGGTTCAACACAGACTTAACACTCAACACTTAAACCACTGCGCCACTTGTATCTTTTGTTAAATATTGAAGACAATTAATTCATATCATGATTTTCGAATTCAAAACCGGCGCCCAAATGCAGTCGTCGGAAATCCCGGCAAACTCGCCAATAATTTACGACTTTTTCAGTTATAACGTAAATGTTTAAACACACATCGGTTATAACCGACGCCTGAACTCGCGACACAAACTATAACCGCCGGAGAAATTCTAACCGACGAATCAAGTCGGAAATCGGACCAAATTCATCGACGACTTGCCCTATAAATACCCCCTCGAACCTCTGCAAGCTTTTTCGCTCAAAACCCCACCTTTACCCGACGTAAATCCATTCGCCGGAAAACTTCTGTATCTCGCCGGAAAACCGAACCCTCCACTTCTAAGCCTTACTGAACCCTCTGAGCTTATACCGAAGTCACCCACATCCTTTTCAAGCTTTCTGAAGACTCGCTGCTGCAAGACACACGACGCCGGAGTTTGTTGCTGTCGCCGGAGTTCTGCCGGAGAAACAGAGGAATCCAGTCGGTATACCTCACGCTTAAATCGTCCCTTCTTTTTATTTAATCTCACCTGTAATTAACTAAAAAACGCTAAAGAAACCGATTAAAACATTGAGCCAGTCGGACTTCCGATTCTGGTTAAAACTGACGAAGAAGACGAAGTTCGGTAACATATAAGTATAATTAAAATCAAGTTATTACTCGGGTTAGACACACAGTCCAGCGGTGGACTGTGTGCACAATAAACACACTAACGTCTCGAGTTCGAATCTTGTCCCACACACGCTGCCTTAATAAAAATGTCTTTTTTGTTAACTGAACCGGATTCATTTCATATATATGTTAAGTTTATTAATAACCGGAATAATAACCAAGTTAGACACACAGTCCAGTGGTGGACTGTGTGTATGTTTAATCACAGGACACGAGTTCGAGTCCGGTCTTCTGCACCGACTCGGACAATTATTTACCTTTTTAAATAAGTCAGAAATGAAAATACTTAGTTTGCATTTAAGTATAATAAAAATCGGTTTATATAACATGTTAAACACACAGTCCAGCGGTGGACTGTGTGTTAACGCAACCCACAGGTCCCGGGTTCGAGACCTGTGGAGCGCACCGGTCCGATTCAGTTAAATCATTTTTAAAATAAATGATTTTCGATTAATCTAATTAATATATAAATATAATTAAAAACAGAAATATTTCGGGTTAGACACGTAGCTCAGTTGGTAGAGCTGCGTGCACGCGTACGGGAGGTCTCGGGTTCGAGCCTCACTCAGCGCACATATACACGCATACGAACTGGTCAAAGTCAAAGTCAAAGTCAATGGTCAACGGTCAACTGTAGCAAAAAAACCAATTTTTTTTATTATTTTTATTTATTTATTTTAATTAAAAATCTAAAACTAACATTTTTAAGGTTAGAAAATAGCCTTAAACTCACAAAAATACACCCAACAATCCTACTAAAATGGATTAATAAAATCCGTTTACTTACCGAACCATAATGCTATTTATCTAGGTTAATTTCACTCGTGGTTAAAACCACTTCGCGTGCATTCAACATCATCAACCGAACGCACCCACTGTGAGTGAATCTTACAACTCCCCCTTTTTAATTACACGTTTTGGGGTGTGTCATGTGTCACAAAATAATTAACTCGTTTATTTAAACTTGTGCCATACCATATCGTGATCTAAACTTAGATTGTTTATATTGTTGTAATTATGTATTTCATTATGTCAACTTATATGAAATTCATTTATTAAGCCCATCAGTTCCTCGTGGTAGACGAGTTGAACAACGCGTGCCTCAAAACCAATCCATTATTATTCATGTGTGTATTATTGAGTTTATATTGTTTGTAGTTATGTCCTTCATATTATCATGTTTATGCAATTCATTCATTAGGCCCATCAGTTCCTCGTGGTAGACGAGTTGAGCAACGCGTGCCTCAAAACCAATCCATTATTATTCATGTGTGTTTTGTTTGATATTAAATTGATTTATGAATAAGTTTACATCTATTTTTACTCATGTGTGGTTGTGCACTTATTTCATAATCATTTAAATAAACTTGTTCAAATGTTTTCTATAGGATTCACTCGCCAACTTTTTGTTGATCCAAAAACCCTTTTACACATGATACAGGTGAACAGGATGAAGCAAGGAAAACATAGGAAATGCCTTAGAAGAAAACAAAGAAGCTTAGATTGATGTTAGGTCATGATGTATTTATGGTTGTAAAGTTCCTATTAAATTGTATTAATGAATATGAAACGTATAATAAATGTCATGAGCTTTGATGATAACCCAATCATGCCCCGGTCACCTTTTCCGCTGCGGGTCGGGGTGTGACAAATTACATAAGAATGTTCCAAGAATAAAAATCAAGTATCACGCATTTTAAGCATGCTTGTATGGATTGTTTGTGTTTGCATAAAGTATGATTGTGAATGTGTAATTTTGATAGGTTAAACATATTGCACCCAAAGGTGTAAAATGTAAAAAGGGTGTTTGAGTGTACTCACAATTTTGCAAAGCTTACCGATTATCCGAGCATTAATGAGTTAGAGAGAATAGGAGAATGAAGGTGTTCGGGTGTTTGAAGTTTATGGAATGTTTGGATTCGGAATCAAGTATAAAAGTTTATATGCATAAAAGTATATCTTGTCTAGACACTCGTTTGGACACTAAGTTTTAAAGTGTTTTCATGGGTTCTAACATGCCCATTAGAATCACAAACGAGGAATAAAGAACGAAGACATTATAACTTATATTCACGACATGTGATATTCATGACGTGTAATCATTGTTCGATTGACATCAAGAATTCGGTTATGTTTATATTTATATTATATATAGTATAACTAATGATAAGTCCGTATGTAATATCATAGAGTTCATGGAAGTCAAGCATGGAGGTATGAACACCTCATTGTATGATTCACCAATACAAAAATCATCACTAGGATGATTCGGATGGTCATGAATGAAAAGTAAATGTACAATAATTACTATATCAAGTAGCCAAGTAAGCTTTAACACGGGTGAGCCATTCCCGACATAGAAAGAGTTAACTAAATGTCGGAGGCTAGATGGGGTTAAGTTACTTTAAGTCTAGCAAACTACTTGGGATAGCAATGTAAAACATCAAGTGAGGTGTGGAACAAGTTAGGATAGCCCAAGCTTCCAAAGGTTCACACTTGCACCATAACACAAGCCTTGCCATAAGAACTATGGTAGCCTAGGTTGGTTTCAACACTTGTGGGTTGTCTAAACCCTATTAAAACAGAAAGTTTAGAGGTGTTTGCACCTCTTAATGTCATAAGAATCTACTCCCAACAAGTCTCATAACTATAGATAGGTTCAAGAACAAGTAGGCACAAGATTAAATCAAGAAACATAGTTTGTAAACAAAACATTCTTCCAAAATAGAAAGTTTGGACCTCAAAATGGTGATGTTCCACCTTGGCTTACCATGGTAGACCTGTGGAAAAAATCCTAGAGGTGTTCCAAGCTTTGTAGAGGAAGACGAAGTGAAGAAAAGATGAAGAAATGTGAGTTTGACTCACTTTTAGCACTTAGACAATTCTGCCAAGAAATCAGAATTTAGGGATGATTTGGGAGTGTTTTGGGAGTGATTAAATGTTTGGAAAGTGAAAATGAGATATAGGAGGCTCATATTTATAATGGGGTGATTAGGGTTTGAGTTTAATGAGTTAGAAGGTGATTGGAGGTGAAAAAGGTGACAAAATGGACCAACCCGCGAGCTGGCAGCGTTCTGCTGCGGATTGATCTCTGTCGCACGTCGTGGGAGATACCCTGGTATCTCTCGCTTGGCGCTAGGGAGTACTTTCTGAAAATGTTTATTTTGGTCCCTGGACATTGTATTTAGGTCATTTTAAGCCATAAACTTGCAATTTAACATGCTTTTAGGTATTCGAAGTGTAACAAAGTACAGTATGAGTGTAATACGTGTATAACAAGCATCGGTTTGTATGCAAACATGTATTTAAAGATTGGAAGATTGGTTGTGCAAAAAACAAGTATGTATAAAATACGAATTTCATTATGATTAACGCCTCGAATTGCGATAGCGGAAATGAAGTACGGTTGTAAGGTTTCTAAAATTAGAATGCGAATAAGACTTCCCAAAATAGGAATACAGAAATACGAGGCGTTACAACATTTTCTTTTATCGATTATCATTTTTTTTTTGTTTTTTGATGAGTAGAGCTGATAACGACCAAAGTCACACCACGTAGCATAGGGGAAAACCGATCAAACTCCCGCCGCATAGTGCGATGGGAAAAACCTATTTTTTAACTTTAGTTGGTATAATCGGAACTAAAATCTATCTTCGCTTTTATATTTTTCCAATGAGTCGAGTCGATAACGACCAAAGTCACGTTGTGTAACACGAGGGAAACATATCATCCTCGCGTCGTGTAGCGCGGAGGAAAACCCGGTATTGATATTCGCTTTTATCGATCTTCACTTTTATGGTTTCCAATGAGTCGAGCCGATAACGACCAAACTCCCACGTGTTGATCGAGGGAAAACCTATTTTTTTAATTGGTACTATCGGAACCCATATCGATATTCGCTTTTATGGTTTCCGATGAGTAGAGCCGATAACAACCAAAGTAACGTTTAGTAGCACGGGGAAAACGATCATACTCCCACCGTGTAGCATGGGGAAAAGATGAACATACTACTGCCACGTACCGCAAGGGAAAAACCTGTTATTGATATTCGCTTTATAGTTTACGGTTAGTCGGGTCGATAATGACCAAAGTCATGCCGAGTAGCATGGGGTAAACGATTAAACTTCCGCTACATAGCGCGGGTAGAAAAACCACTTTTGAATTGGTATTATTGAAACCTTATGGATCTTCGCTTTTATGGTTTCTAATCAGCTGAGTCGAAAACAACCAAAGTCACACCACGTACCACGGGGAAAAACAACCAAACTCCCGCCGTATAGAGCAGGAAAAAAAACCTAGTGTATTTAAGTAGATAGTAATAATACATAATAATAATAATAATAATAATAATAATAATAATAATAATAATAATAATAATAATAATAATAATAATAATAATAATAATTAGCTACAATAACAACAATAATACCTAAATATAATTAAGTACTATTTTATTTTACTTAAAAAATAGTAGTAATAATAAGAATACCCAAACATAACTAAGTAAATAATTATTAAAAATTATAATAATAATAATAATAATAATAATAATAATAAAAACAACAACAACCCAATTTTAATTGGTGTGTTTAAGGCAAATCGGCTTTGATTGTGCTCTCAAAAAAATGTTGATGACGCCTGCTGCAACCCGCAATATTATCTTATTTAAATACTAAAGTGTATAATCATTAAATATTTATAAAGTTATAATAATAGTAATAGTTATAATACCTAAATATAATTAGTATTTAAGGAATGTTGAATTAGATTACACTTTTCAAAATAGTCTTTGTACTATTTGTCGTATCACAGAGACCAACCCACTAGTCTATAGACATAAATTGTTGTTTTTGTCCCATGAGTAGGTGCATTAGTGTAATAACGATAACAAGTTATATTTTGAACACCTTATAATTTCTGGGTCGATATATAAAAGAAAAAAAAAAATCCAAAATTTAAAAATTCTTTTGACTTGTTTCCTTTTATATTTGAGATAGAGTTGAATAGCTTATAAAAATTGAGGGGATATTGTTGATGATGAAGATATGAATGTAGCGTGACAATGGAGTAGAATCGATGTATGTTAAGTAAAAGATGATGTTTCGGATCCAATAAGCAAAGACTCTCAAAAGAGATCAACTTATGTAATAAGACTAAAGTCACCGGAACCTAGCTGACTCAAAATCTCAAATCTTGGTTCGAAAGAGTAAATAACTCGTATCTTGAACTAATGTGTAGAGCCGGCTCAAAATATTGTAGGCCCAAGCGGATAGAAAAATTGAGGCCCTTTTCATAAAAAATAAAAGAAAAAAAATGTTTTAAATCCTATTATTCATATATCATCTCCGTGTATATATAATTATAGATCATAAATCTCAATATCAATAATCTCAAATCCAAGATCACCTACATATAATATGTTTTTTTAGGCTTAGCGGTATGGTAATGGCCCATCCTTGGAGGATGATCCGTCACGTAGGCGCCACGTCATAGTCCTTGAAGGATACCCCTCCAAGGTGGAAACACTGGAAATGGAGGATGAGCCTACCCCAGTATCTTAATTTTTTTAATTTCATCTACTTTTTTAGCATTTATTAAATAAGATATAAAACTAAATTCATTAATATTAAAAACCAAATATTACATAAAACTAAGATTTATATAAACTAAAATTACATAATATTATAAAAAATTACTAATCTTCATCCGTCATGTGGTCGTTAGGTTTGTTTTGTGCGTTGTTCCAAACGTGCTCCACCAAGTCCGCTTGTAGGTTTAGATGTGTGTACTCGTTTCGTAGAGAGAATTCGTTTAAATCTTGTTGTTCCAAACTAACTGGAACAGAATTCCCGTTAGACGCGTTTTTGCCATACTCACAAATCGCTCTACCTTCGTCTTCTATGATCATGTTATGCAGCAAGATACAAGCGTACATAATGTGTCGCAATCTCTTTGGTGTAGCAGAACGTGCTGGATGTTCAATGATATGCCATTTTTTGTAGAACCCCAAAACACCATTCATTTCTCGCACCCTCTTGAAACTCCGCAAATTTATTTCTTTTATCGTCTGTCGGGTGCGGAATAATTTTAACGATTATAGAGTACGTGGTTCGTGTGCTTGATATAATGTTTGAACGTCGTTTGCATTTGGTTTCCGCATGTATTTCTTGCTAATAATTTGATGACCCATTCGCAAAACTTGTGCAAACATTCGTGTACCCATATGCTAGTTGGCGAACGACCGACGTACGTTTTTGTAAAGTAGTGAATCCCCTTTGGCCCCTAGTGTCACACCCCTAACTTCCACGTGTAACCCGGTGGGCCCGGTTGGGGAATATCGTGACGCAAGTTGATATCACCATTACCAAATAATACAACAAAACACAGCGGAAGTCTGGATAATTACTATTACAAACGTTCGAAGGTTCAAAGTTCAAAAATAAATACAACGCTTGTAATTAGATCCACGGGCGGATCGAAATGTGATTACAAAAGGAAATTTAACAGACTAAGGCCTTCTAAGCAAGGGTTGCAATTCCTCTTAAGCTTCGCCTGAGCACTTCTAGCCTAATTACGTATATTTGTCACATGCGCTTAGTCTTTTGAAAATACGTCAGTTTTCACTGGTAAATACGTTTAACCGACTCATTTTGAAACATTTCGAAAACATTTAGTGTACACAATGTTACTTAGTTTAATAAATAACTTGGGATAAATAATTTTCATGTTATTAGTTTTACATGCTAATAATACATTTAGAGCCAGAAAACTATGCCGGGATCATGATTAATCGACACGCCACTTTAACACCTTTAATAGGTGCACCCCTAATGGGTTATTCTTTAATTTAGCATTTGACCGGTGTATGCCTACACCCCGTGCTTAGGTCGTGGCCATTTGTAATTAAATGAGCCGTGGATATCCAGGGCACGGTCGTTTTAACCCCCAAATGTTTAATATTAAGCAATACGAATTAAAATGGATTATTTGAATTCCCGACTCATTGTTATTTGATCCCATATCCAACCATGCGGTATTAGTATACCGTATCCCAAGCCCGTATAAGGGAAAATAAGTTAAAGTATTTACCTGGCTTGCAAAATCTTTAAATAATAAGAGAATAAGCAAGACACAGCTGTAATCAATTAAACTAGCTTGGCGACAGTCTACCGGAAGACTCTAGTCAGTAGGTATCAAGCCTTTATGCTCTAATATGATTTTAAACCATATTATGCGCCGAAACGACGATTAAGTCGCTAAATGACGATTTAAATAATATTTAAGCGAATCTGTTGTTGTGACCAGGTTTGTATGACTAAAATATGTTAATATATATATATATTTCATTAGAAAGTATAAGCTTTTGGTCCATTAAAATGTTTAAAGATCCATTTAAAGTGCCGAAAGGACAATATCTTCATTTAAGTACATAATATACAAACTATAGCTTAAACTCAGTTTGCAACCTGAATGAATATCCCAAGTAATCCAAATAATGATATTACATCAGTAGGTATTGAGTTTTGATGTCAAGTTTAGGTTTAAACCATTTTATACATCAAAAAGGCGATTTGGTCACTTTAAATGCGTTTATGTGTTAAATACTCAAAATTTGGTTTATGACCAGATTATTAATCTCAAAATAAGTTTATTAATTTAACAATTCAGTTTACAACTCATTTATATACTTGTTAATAGTTAAAACCTCATTTTTATACCTTAGGGGCCCTTTTTGCAAACATTGGCATATTTAACGGATACTTGTGTAAAAACTCGGATTACTACATGACCATGTCCTATAACTCCAGAGGGTTATAGTATATTAGAACATGGTCATAATGCAACTTAGGGACAGCAGCTAATGTTGCTAAATCGGGTCAGAACTGAAAGTCAAAGCAAAAGTCAACTTTCACGACTTTCGGCTGCGAACAAACCTTAGACCTGGAATTGATGAGCCGAACATGTTCCCACTTGTTCTTATAATTATTACCAAGTTATTAGAGTGTCGAAACTGATTTTATAACACATACATTGCTAGTTATGATTTTATCTCAAAACTGATCCGTTTGACTTCTTATTAACATAACTTTAACCCGTCAATTGATCAAGCAAACGTGGTAATCAGGAGGTGCCCTCTTGAGGGATTAACACCTACCTTATTACGATCATGTAGACATGTTCGTTATGAATATTAGCAGGACCATAATGGTCTTAGCACAAAGTGAAAGCGTTTTTACGTCATCGCTTTGACATTGGCTTAAAACTTAATAAAACTGAAAAGGAGGGCTAAGAACACTTACACAAGGTCCTTAGCATGAAAGATGACTAATTAGGAATTCCCCAAGGACCAGGAACCTCCAGATATGATGAGAGGAGTGATTGAAGAAATGAGCAAGTCTAAGTGTTGCAAAACCTCCTCTATTTAAAGTTGAGGAGATGATGTAGGATCTTGCCAGGTGTATGGGGGTGTTAGGGGATTAAAATAAGTGTCTTAGAACGTGTTACAAGCAGCAAGAATGGTGTCAATGGCGGTTAAGTGGCAGGGCAGCAAGCTGCCAACAGTTCTGCCACTGCAACCCCTTACGGACCATAAGGGTTTAGCCTTGCGATCCGTAAGGCCATGGCGCGCCCACATATTTGAATAGGTTACGGACCGTAACCATATAGGCTTGCGGTCCGTAACCGCCTTCCAGAAATGGAATTTTTGGCCTTTTTCCACTTTTGGTCCTCCGACTTTTTCAATGCTCGTTCAGAGGTTATTAAAATAACATAACGGCGTCTTTTAGTCCCTCTCGGTTATACGTGGCCACCAAGAATTTCTGGGACACGTGTCAAAATTTTATTTGACAAAATTTTCGAGGTGTTACATCTCCACCCCCTTAATAGAAATCTTGACCTCGAGATTTATTCAAATAGATAAGGGTACTTCTGTCGCATATTGGACTCGACCTCCCAAGTATATTCAGGACCCCGACGGGCATCCCATTTGACCTTCACATTAGGTACGTGCTTCCTACAAGCTTCTTAACTTGCCGATCTTTGATTGCAATTGGTTTCTCCACGAAACGCAAATTTTCATCAATTTGAATATTTTCATGAGGCATTGCTAGCGACTCATCCACTAGACATTTCTTCAAATTGCTGATGTGGAAAACATCATGGATTCCACTGAGCTTCTCAGGTAACTTAAGCCTATAACCTACAGATCCGACACATTTGATTATCTCGAACGGTCCGATGTACCTCGGGCTTAACTTGCCCTTTTTCCCAAAGCGCACTACACCTTCCAAGATGACACTTTTAACATAACCTTGTCCCCAACTTGGAACTGTAATGGTTTACGCCTTTTTTCGGCATAGCTCTTTTGTCTATCACGAGCTGCCTTGAGTCGATCACGGATTTGCACAATCTTATCCGTAGTTTCAAGCACGATTTCTGGTCCAGATAGTTGGGCTTCACCTACTTCAGCCCAACAGACAGGTGTCCTACACTTTCTTCCGTATAAGGCTTCAAAAGGAGCGGCCTTAATACTTGTGTGATAACTATTATTATAAG
The DNA here is from genome assembly GCA_947069175.1 of Scalesia atractyloides. Classification (NCBI taxonomy): domain Eukaryota; kingdom Viridiplantae; phylum Streptophyta; class Magnoliopsida; order Asterales; family Asteraceae; genus Scalesia; species Scalesia atractyloides. Next base: position 74,829,027 of record CAMTDV010000017.1, read on the forward strand.
AGAACTCGATTAGGGGTAAGTGATCATCCCAACTTCCGCCTAAATTGATCACACAAGCTCGAAGCATTTCCTCCAAGGTTTGAATGGTACGCTCACTTTGTCCGTCCGTCTGCGGGTAGTAAGCTGTACTGAAGTTTAATCTCGTGCCTAGAGATTATTGGAAGCCCTTCCAGAAGTGAGATGTGTATCTTGTATCTCGATTAGATACAATGGATAGCGGCACGCCGTGCAAGGACACAATTTCATCGACATAAAGCTTAGCCAGCTTATCAGAATCGTATGTTTCCTTAATTAGTAAGAAATGAGTGGATTTGGTTAATATATCCACTATAACCCAAATCGTGTCATTGCCACGCTTGGTCTTAGGTAACTTAGTGATGAAGTCCATAGTTACCATTTCCCATTTCCAGACTAGGATTTCAAGCTGTTGTAGAAGTCCTGACGGTTTCTGGTGTTCTGCCTTAATTTGAGAACACGTCAAGCACTTTGCTACATGATTGGCTATATCTTTCTTCATACCAATCCATCAACAACTGGGCTTAAGATCTTGATACATCTTGTCGCTTCCTGGGTGAACCGAATATTTAGAACTATGTGCTTCTTGGAGGATTACATCTCTAAGTCCTCCAAAGATCGGAACCCAGATCCGATTATTAAGCCTAAACATTCCGTCCTTTCCAGATGCTAACTGATCGATGGTTGCACCTAGTCCTTCCTTCGCGACGTTATTCTCTGACATAGCTTCCTTTTGTGTAAGTAGTAGCTTCTCATTCAAGTTATTCTTCAGTTCAATGCTTTTGGCATTGATCCTTAAAGGTTTGACTCTTTCCTTGTGACTAAGTGCATCAACCACTACATTCGCCTTTCCTGGATGATATCGAATCTCACAATCGTAGTCGTTGAGTGTTTCCATCTAACGACGTTGCCTCATGTTCAAGTCCTTTTGATTGAACAAATGTTGGAGACTTTTATGATCGGTATAGATGATACACTTTGTTCCATATAAATAATGTCTCCAAAGTTTAAGTGCAAATACTACTGCACCCAACTCCAAATCATGGGTGGTGTAGTTTCTCTCATGCACTTTCAGTTGTTGTGATGCGTAGGTAATCACTTTGCCTCTTTGCATAAGCACACATGCCATGCCGGTGTGCGAAGCATCACAATAAACCACGAACTCTTCAACACCTTTTGGCAGAGTTAACACCGGGGCATTGCTTAACTTATGCTTTAACGTTTCAAAGGATTCTTTGCTTTGGACCCCAGTTGAATTTAGCATCCTTACGAGTTAAGATTGTCAAAGGAGCGGCTATTCTTGAAAAGTTCTCAATGAACCTTCGATAATAACCAGCCAGTCCTAAGAAACTACGTATCTCGAAAGATGTCTTTGGTGCTTCGCAATTCATTATTGCTTCTATCTTTGCTGGATCTACTTTGATACCACGTTCAGTTACTACATGACCAAGGAACTGAACCTCACATAGCCAAAATTCACATTTAGAAAATTTTACGTATAGCCTTTCTTGACGCAGAATTTCAAGAATGCACCTCAAATGTTTCTCGTGATCAGATTGATTATGAGAGTAGATAAGTATGTCATCTATGAAGACAATGACAAACTTATCTAAGTATGGTTTGCAGACCCTGTTCATAAGATCCATGAATGCTGCTGGTGCATTAGTGAGCCCAAAAGGCATCTCTAAGAACTCGTAATGTCCATATCTTGCCCTGAAAGCAGTTTTTGGAACATCTTCATTTCTAACTTTAAGTTGGTGGTATCCCGACCTTAAATCGATCTTCGAGAAGTAACTTGCGCCTTGTAAGATCAAACAAATCATCGATCATGGGCAAAGGATAACGATTCTTGATCGTTATCTTATTAAGTTCACGGTAATCAATGCACATCCGCATTGATCCGTCCTTCTTTTTGACGAATAGGATAGGAGCTCCCCATGGCGAAGAACTAGGTTGAATAAAACCTTTCTCTAAGAGTTCATCCAATTGGGTTCTCAATTCTTTCATCTCCGTTGGCGCTAAACGATATGGAGCTTTAGCTATGGGAGCTGCTCCAGGTATGATGTCAATTCGAAACTCTATCTGCCTATTAGGAGTTCTTCTAGGGACACGTCTGGGTATTCAGAAATGATAGGTATATCTTCAATCTTTAGTTTGGGTTCATTAACGGTGACTTGTGCCATGTAGATGACACATTCCTTTGTCATACATCTAGATGCCTTAAGCAAAACTGCTTTATCAGGCAATCCAAAGTGTGTCTCCATGAATGGTGAGAATTTTACCAGACGGGGATTTGATTTCAATGAGTTTCTTATCGCAGGCAATGTGAGCTTGGTTATGCGATAACCAATCCATGCCTAAGCCTACACCGAATCCCGCTAGTTTCATAGGTAAAAGAGAGACATGGATAGAATGATTCTTGATGGATATGAAGCATCCGTTAAGAATGGAAGAAGCGGTTTCTATAGTTCCATCAGTGAGCTCTACTTCATAGGTTATGTCTAGAGTTCTTACGGGCAAGTTTAATAGTTTGCTAAACTTCTGATCTACAAACGACTTATCGGCGCCCGAATAAAAAAGAACTCTAGCAAAAGCGTCGTTGATAGGGAACGTACCCGTTATGACATTGTTATCATTTACTGCCTCCCTGGCATTCATCTGGAAGGCTCTTGCAGTGGCTTTCTTTGCCTCAGTGGTTTTGGCTTTACCCTCGGTATTTGCTTTAGGGCAGTTCGTCTTGATGTGACCTTTCTCACCACACCCGAAGCAAGTAGCATCCTTAATATTCCGGCACTCATGTGACCTATGCCCTATTTTCTTGCAGATATTGCACTGCTTTGGGTCCTGGCCCAAGCGACACTATCCAAAGTGTTGCTTCCCACATGTTTTACAAGTGGGCTTGTCGCCCGATTTCTGATTATTCTTGTTGAACCCATGTTTATCCTTTTTATTAAACTTCTGGGAGTTGTTGTCCTCCCGTTTCCTCTTTCCTTCATTGTCGGTTTTCATTGACAATTGCCTCACATAGTCCTGTGTGAGGGAGAGAGATAACTCTACTGCAGACTTGTAGGTGCCAGGCTGCACCGCCTTAACCATACTCCTGATTTCAGGAGCTAGCCCATTGATGAATCGTGCGACACGTTTGGGCTCCGGGGTAACCAAATAAGGCACTAGCCTTGAGAGAGAGTTGTAGTCGGTGATAAACTTCCGACAATCCATGTTCTTCATGGTCAGATTCAGGAAATCTGACTCGATTTTCTCCACCTCATGACGTGGGCAGTAGGTATCCTTCACTAAATCTACAAACTTGGACCAACTTAAGTTGTAGAGATGAACCTTGCCTGTAGACTGGACAAAGGATTTCCACCAGATAAGGGTGTCACCCTTGAACGATTGAGATACATACTTAACAACATTCTTATCAGCGCAGCCGCTGATATCCACCACTATTTCCATTTCATCGAGCCATCTTAAACATTCCACGGCTCCTTTTTCCCGGTTAAAATCACGGGGTCTACAAGATACAAAGTACTTGTAGGAGCATCCATCGCCATCAACATTCAGTTTCTTAGGATGCGCATCACTCTTCACATTTGAAGAATGTGCCTCACTCTTCTTTGGCTTTGAGTGGCTAGGCTGAGATTTGGGTTTAGAAACAGGCTTGGAGTGAGAAGCAATAGACTCAGGTCGACATTCAGACCTATCCTTTAAAGCTTTGCCAACTTCTGCGGCAATAAGGTCTCTCAAGTTGTTCTTACTTATGATGATATTCTCATTGGCATCATCATCATTGCGTTTACTATTCACTTCGTTTGAATCCGCCATTGTTGCAATTTACTTCTAAATATTGAGATGAATTTGGTTAGTTGCTATGGTGTACCCTTTTTCACTACATGGTTCTATGACCATACTGAATTTAGATAAAAGATGTGGTATGTATATATATGACTTAGGTCTCAAAGGACCATTGCAGGCATTTATAGATTGGACATTGTCCCAAAATTTATCAAATAGTGCTTCAAGCATCACTACCGTATTATCGCACATTGGCTTTACACTGCTATTGAGTGTTTGAACATTTTAGCCAGGATCTAACTTGATCACTTAGGCGATAGGGTGTGAACATTGTCATTTACCCAATTGATTAATGTGACATTATTTATCATGAGGATTTAAGAGTTAACTCCCAATGTGAGTTTGACATAGAGAAATTATAAATTTGGAAGTTAAACATTGTTCACCTTTGCTAGACAGAAAGTTACTTCCAAAATATTCATTTGCCAATCTATTTGATCAAAATCATTGGCTGATGGATTTGGGGTAATATAACGGATCAATAAAATTTGAATAAATCATGATGATTGATGAAATATATAACAAAGAAAATCTTATTAGAAGGAACAATACATAATTGCCTATTATATAGGACTTGAAATAACAAAGGTAGTTCACGCGGGAACTTAACAGAAATAACAATGTCCTTGTAGGGACTTAAAAGAAAATAACAATGTCCTCGTAGGGACTTTTGGAATTTAAATTACATATATAAAAATACAAAACTAGTCATCCTTCCTCCCTTTCACAGCTTTATAAAGTTTCTTGATAAATTTGGTTGTTTTCTTCTCCGACTGCTTAACTTGTTGCCGCATTTCTATAACCTGATCTAAGGCCTCATGAATAGCCTCAAGTGGTGCTTGCGATTGGGGTTGAGGCTGAGGTGGAGGTGGTTGCGGCTGAGGCGCAACTGGATACGGGTACCCATAAGGTAGATATCCGGTAGCGGCATAAGGAGGTGGGTAACTAGGGTAAGAGGAATGATAAAGGTTATTATGAATGACTGCACCATAATAAGGATCCTGTTCTAGACCATGGTGGATGTAGTTATACAAGCCAGGAGGGTCGACAGAGTTAAACCCTAATGGTCCTGTATAAGCAGGTATTGGGTTGGCAAAATCTGGCGGTGGTAGAGGTGGTTGAGGCAGAGGCTCAACAGCTGGTTGTGGTGGAGGCTCCACCACTGGCGATGTGTTTGAGGGCCCACCCATTTGCGGGTCCTCGGGGATGACAAGGTATGATGGTGGTAAAGGTGGTAGCGAACCCGACCTTTGACCGACACGCACCGACATGCGTGCTCCACTCCTTCGGCGTGGTTGTGATGATGACTCGGGTGGTGGCTGAGGTTGATCCACCTGTTGCATATCTACATCCTCGAATTGAGGATGCGGTGAAGGAGCATGATGTTGGGGAGTGTTGTGGTATGAGGGTGTGTTGACGAACACATATTGTGCCCATCTCTGCTCATAATCATCATGACCTCCAAACGGAGATCCTGCCAAGGAGTTTGAGCCACTAGACAGCTCAATGGGATGACCATACGATCCAGCTTGTGGAAATTCCTCCGGATCGGAATCTTCCTCCATATGTGTTGGCGAGTCGACTGGATGGGTTTCAGGTGATGGTTGGTTAACAGGGTTGACAAAGTTGAAGTTAAAGAACTCTTGGTGAGAATGGAGGTGAGAATGGTCTGATTGGTGGGAATGGTGAGAATGGTAAGAATGATGGGAGTGTGATTGAGGCGGGGAGTATTCGTGTGAGATTGAATGTCTATATGGTTCAAAAGGGGACGAAAAATCTCCGGATCCTTCATAAGGATTGTGGTCAGGAAAATCAGCTGCTCCGGCTAGAGAGGGTCTAAAGGGTGGTCTGAAAGACGGTCCGGTCATAGAGGGTCCACCCTTCATGGGACCCTTACCCTTTCCTCCGCGTCTAAATTTAGGCGGCATTATTCCTGCTTCAAAATCAAGTTAGACAAAAACACAAGGCTAGAATAATGAGATGGAAATGATTAAGCCTAGGTCAAAGTCTAGACTCGAAAGTCTAAGAGATATGTGTTAATATGTATTCCTGAGATTAAACACAAAAAGGATAGTGTTTAATTCACTCGAGAGTTGGCTCTGATACCAACCTGTCACACCCCTAATTTCCACGTGTAACCCGGTGGGCCCGGTTGGGGAATATCGTGACGCAAGTTGATATCATCATTACCAAACAATACAACAAAACACAGCGGAAGTCTGGATGATTACTATTACAAACGTTCGAATGTTCAAAGTTCAAAAATAAATACAACGCTTGTAATTAGATCCACAGGCGGATCGAAATGTGATTACAAAAGGAAATTTAACAGACTAAGGCCTTCTAAGCAAGGGTTGCAATTCCTCTTAAGCTTCGCCTGAGCACTTCCAGCCTAATTACGTATATTTGTCACCTGCGCTTAGTCTTTTTTGAAATACGTCAATTTTCACTGGTAAATACGTTTAACCGACTTATTTTGAAACATTTCGAAAACATTTAGTGTACACAATGGTACTTAGTTTAATAAATAACTTGGGATAAATAATTTTCATGTTATTAGTTTTACATGCTAATAATACATTTAGAGCCAGAAAACTATGCCGGGATCATGATTAATCGACACGCCACTTTAACACCTTTAATAGGTGCACCCCTAATGGGTTATTCTTTAATTTAGCATTTGACCGGTGTATGCCTACACCCCGTGCTTAGGTCGTGGCCATTTGTAATTAAATGAGCCGTGGATATCCAGGGCACGGTCGTTTTAACCCCCAAATGTTTAATATTAAGCAATACGAATTAAAATGGATTATTTGAATTCCCGACTCATTGGTATTTGATCCCATATCCAACCATGCGGTATTAGTATACCGTATCCCAAGCCCGTATAAGGGAAAATAAGTTAAAGTATTTACCTGGCTTGCAAAATCTTTAAATAATAAGAGAATAAGCAAGACACAGCTGTAATCAATTAAACTAGCTTGGCGACAGTCTACCGGAAGACTCTAGTCTGGAATGGATAGTTTTATTAACCGATTAGTTAGCTAGCGGGTCTTTATTTATTCATTAACTTAGACTGACTAACTTAAAATAAAGAATACGGTACGAAACGCTAGATTAAGCGATGACCAGAAAAGAATGTATTTTGGACCCAACAAGTACTAGGACTTGTATAATATGGGTTACCATTTTACATTCTGGAATTTCAGAATATTTTGATATGATTAAACCCGTTTCGGTTAAATTACGTAACTAGTTACGTGGGCCGAACCGTACGCATATAAGCGAAACCGGGTAACCGGGTGAGTCCTATACAAGTCCCATATGCCATTATTTTTAAAATATGTTAACATATCAGTAAGTTATCAATATGTTGGCCCGTTACGGTTTTAAAAACAAATTATGCCTTAAAAGGGCAATTTGGTCATTTTACAATCCGTAATAAATGAGCGTATATGTAAACTGATGTTATTGTCATAAACATTCTTTAAAAATACTTATTTTATGACGTTTTATCAGTGGGTTATCAATTATATGTGTGGTTTATAGTTTAAGACCAAACTCTGTCACGGAAGGGCATTTTGGTCATTTCACACATAATTCGATAACTTATTTGGGAATCTGAGTTTGGGACATGTACCTACTGTTACTAATTTGAAAACATGTTTTGAAATCAGTAGGTATCAAGCCTTTATGCTCTAATATGATTTTAAACCATATTATGCGCCGAAACGGCGATTAAGTCGCTAAATGACGATTTAAATAATATTTAAGCGAATCTGTTGTTGTGACCAGGTTTGTTTGACTAAAATATGTTAATATATATATATATATATATATATATATATATATATATATTTCATTAGAAAGTATAAGGTTTTGATCCATTAAAATGTTTAAAGATCCATTTAAAGTGCCGAAAGGGCAATATCTTTATTTAAGGACATAATATGCAAACTATAGCTTAAACTCAGTTTGCAACCTGAATGAGTATCCCAAATAATCCAAATAATGATATTACATCAGTAGGTATTGAGTTTTGATGTCAAGTTTAGGTTTAAACCATTTTATACGTCAGGGCGATTTGGTCACTTTAAATGCGTTTATGTGTTAAATAATCAAAATTTGGTTTATGACCAGATTATTAATCTCAAAATAAGTTTATTAATTTAACAATTCAGTTTACAACTCATTTATATACTTGTTAATGGTTAAAACCTCTTTTTTATACATTAGGGGCTTTTTTCCAAACATTGGCATATTTAACGGATACTTGTGTAAGAACTCGGATTACTACATGACCATGTCCTATAACTCCAGAGGGTTATAGTATATTATAACATGGACATAATGCAACTTAGGGACAACAGCTAATGTTGCTAAATCGGGTCAGAACTGAAAGTCAAAGCAAAAGTCAACTTTCGCGACTTTCGGCTGCGAACAAACCTTAGACCTGGAATTGACGAGCTGAACATGTTCCCACATGTTCTTATAATTATTACCAAGTTGTTAGAGTGTCAAAACAGATTTTATAACACCTACGTTGCTAGTTATGATTTTATCTCAAAACTGACCCGTTTGACTTCTTATTAACATAACTTTGACCCGTTAATTGATCAAGCAAACGTGGTAATCAGGAGGTGCCCTCTTGAGGGATTAACACCTACCTTATTACGATCACGTAGACATGTTCTTTACGAACATTAGCGGGACCTTAATGGTCTTAGCACAAAGTGAAAACGTTTTTACGTCATCGCTTTGACATTGGCTTAAAACTTAATAAAACTGAAAAGGAGGGCTAAGAACACTTACACAAGGTCCTTAACACGAAATATGACTAATTAGGAAGTCCACAAGGATCAGGAACCTCCAGATAGGATGAGAGGAGTGATTGAAGAAATGAGCAAGTCTAAGTGTTGCAAAACCTCCTCTATTTATGTTGAGGAGATGATGTAGGATCTTTCCACGTGTTACAAGCAGCAAGAATGGTGTCAACGGCGGGTTAAGTGGCAGGGCAGCAAGCTGCCAACAGTTCTGCCACTGCAACCCCTTACGGACCGTAAGGGTTTAGCCTTGCGGTCCGTAAGGCCATGGCGCGCCCACAGATTTGAATTGGTTACGGACTGTAACCATATAGGCTTGCGGTCCGTAACCCCCTTCCTGAAATGGAATTTTTGGCCTTTTTCCACTTTTGGTCCTCCGACTTTTCCGATACTCGTTCAGAGGTTATTAAAATAACATGATGGCGTCTTTTAGTCCCTCTCGGTTATACGTTGCCACCAAGAATTTCCGGGACACGTGTCGAAATTTTATTCGGTGAAATTTTCGAGGTTTTACACCTAGCGTCGTATCGCAGTGTGAAAAACGAACCAGACTGGGCCAAGTCGTCTGTGATACGTAAAAAAATTCGACGACTCATTCGGAACCGACGTCGAAACATCTCCTCCGTGTACACAGGTGTGTTGGCAAAATAATCGGCCACTAAGTTATCATGGCCGGCTACATATAATAATAAATTAAATTCATTATTATATTTAACTAAAAAGACTCTAAAAATTAAAATATCTTCTCGATCTCGGTTTAAGACGGCTTTCCTAGTTTGTCGTTGTGACAACTTATCAGACTCTTCGTCCTCCTCTAGGAACATTTGAGCAGCGTACATAATGACGTTCGCAAAAATGCTTCGTTCTCACCCGAAGATGACGAATACCACGTTGAAGAAGAAGATGAAGTCATGACTATTTTTTTTATAAAAGTATGAAGTTGAGAAAAAGATAGGGTTGAAGTGGGTAAAAAATGGGGTGTTGGGGTTGTATTTAAAAAAAAATAAGATTTTTTGGGTTTTTTGAAAAAATAGCCGTTATAGCAACGGAACCGTTTTTTTGTCCTTTAGCGGACATCTAAATCATCTGGAAATCGACGATTATGACGACGACGGCCCTGGGGGCGAAATGGTGTTCGGGGCGGCGACGAGGCATGCCGAGCCCAAGCCGACCCCATATCGTCCAGCCTTAGAATTTGAGGCCCTATGGAAGTGGTAACACAAAACGCTTGCTTTATTTCACTCCCCTTGAACTCGTGAGGGTTATGTGAGGGTATTAAATACATATTCCAAAAGCTATTTGAAGGAGTCTCTAAACTTCATAATCCATGTGACTTTTAATTTAGTGGTCTATGAAAAACTCACATATGTGAGAAAAATAAAAAATGGTAGTGACTTCAAAGGGAATTATGTGAGTGTATTCTCGCCTACAAAAACAAAAATTCAGTTAAATTGACAACAAGAAAACTAACTTATTTGTACAATGCAGTGTCCAAAGTGAACACATACTATTATCCAAAGGAGATTCAAGACATTGAGATTTTCTCATCAAAATGATATATTTTTTTCTTTTTCTTATTAGTCTCCATCAACGTGAGGGGTTGTTAGGAAATATTAGTGAAAAAAAAAATTTTCACCAACTTTGAACACAATATAATATGATCACCAAATAAAGTGACGTGTTTCTGTATTTTACTTCCTAAAACTCTAGAAAAGTTTATTTTTATGGTAACCCTTTATGTATAATGTAAGCCCTAAACTTGTAAGGATAAGGAGGAACAAACTAAAAGCACGAGGAAACGAATCTTATCGTAGGGATTTGAAGTGTTCCCATCTTTAAATCTCGTGTAATTAAATAAAACTAAAAAATTACAAATGGGCATTGGTCACTGAAAATCATGTTTAAAAACATATATAGTTCTAAAATTTTCCGATATAATATTCATGTTTAAAACATAATTTGATAACTTTTAACCATACAACAACTATACCCAGTAAATCTTACAGATAGCAAAACTATTTTTAGAGTCTGGGAATGGTGAGATGTAGACAGACATAGGGATAAAGAGGTTGCTTCTAGAAAAACCCTCGACTCCAAAAAAAAACAACACACCAACACATCAAGTCAAATAATATAGAAATAAGAAGTCACCAATACCAAGAAAATAATTAGTGAATGACACATATAATATAAAACATGTATAATAGCATTCAATATTATATGACTATAAACATAAAAAGGCAATCACCTAAAGAAAAATCTACGTCCCTAAATTATTAATATGATCGAGTATCAGTATAATTATACGGCGTAGTTCAAGGCAACATCACACGGAAGTATCTTTGATTGCAAGCATTCCTTCTCTATATTAATGTTTTATTGTCAGAATGGAAGTATTCCCTTTTTATTTTAATTGTTTTATCCAGGTACCAATTACATAATTAATCCCCACATCAGTTATCTGGATTCACCCTCACCCATTTTTAATAGTTTTTTATTGTGTTCTGGATACCCTCACCCAATTTAATAGTTTTTTTATTGTGTTCGATCGAGTACTTTGAGCAATATAATGGTAAAATTATACTAAAAATAAAATTATACAAACATAACGTTTGTCTTATGCATCATCAAACGAAAGAACGTGGGTGTTCACACGATTATCATCATCATACTCAATAAATTTCACCAATAATACAGTTAAGGTAGGGTTTGAAGAGAGTAAGATTTAGACAGTCTTACCTCTATCCAGTAGGAATAGAGAGGCTGCTTCCAATAAGACCCTGGCTCAATAGTAGTTATGCATTAAGCCTTGGACATAAGACACATAACACTCGGCAATTAAGAAAAAAAACCGATTAGTGCATGCACTCCCTTGTCTTTCGGCTATCAACGCATGATTAACCATCCCTCTCTTTATACGTTATTTTTACGAAATTAGTAAAATAACGTTAAAATTAGTGCACTTTCACTTTTGCCACCCGAGCGCCCACACATATATACATTATATGCGCATACCGCAAGCAGGGTGTTCACAGGATAGATCACTTAAATTAGTTGGATGAATAAGAACAGTGCTCACTGCTCACAAGAAGGAACCCGATTAGTGACGTATCAACTATTCTTTTCACATTTTCCGTATGTCTATAAGAGGGATTTTTTAGCGACTGGGTCACCAAACTTTTTTTAACGACAAATTTAGATCTCTGATGTACCACTGGAATATTATCGGGCTACCAGCGGAACCATCCGATAATATCCATCTCCACTCAGCAATAATGTTATACATCAATTAAGGAGAAAACCCAATAAATCTGGAAACCCTCCCCCCTGTGGAATCGATCACAGGACCTAATGATTCCTAAGCCTTATCTTACCACTGGATGCCACTATCCTATGATGTCATGGACTCCCCAAATTTATTTTAACCGGATGAAAGTGGATAACCAGAAAACCTCACCGTTGATCAGGTCCTTGAAGCACACGAGGAGCTATTTTGAGTCGATCTAGATTTTTTTTTCTTTTGTTTTTTATGGTTCGTAACTTTATATGTGTTTATAATGGTATTTCAATTTTATTATTATTAATTAATGATTTGATCGGTATGGATCTTGAAGGTGATTTCAATTTTGTTCAAGTGATTCTGAATTTGAAAGTGGTTTCAATTTATATCTTAATCTTTCCACATTGTGTAAAATTAACAATTAAGATGTTAACACTTAACAATTTATTGTTTCATTGTGTCACAACGTCCTTAGATCCTTAAGTTGAACATCCATTTAGTTTTGGCTAATAATCATCCTCTCATACAAACTGGTATTATCCGCTTTGCCCACTAGCAGATCACGGATTTGTATTTTGTTTGACAGGGTAGAAACTTTCCAAGAGTCACCATCTCTGGATTACTCTCACCCAAACACGCTTTTTGTGGAGTTCTCCTCTCATACATATCCGATACGACCAAAACGTGTTGGTAGTATTTGTGGCGAGACACTCATTATGACCTAACGTTTCTCCATTTCATGGCTGATATGTGATTTGCTTATAATGTTATAATCACCCTCTTAAAGACTCGTTGTTGTCGATGAGGTTTGCCCCACCATCCCTATATAAGATGTGAGATTTGCCTAAGGTTTCCCCCTTAACACCCTTAGGACTCATCAACCTCAATAAGGTTTGCCCCACTATCATAGAAGTGGCTCTGATACTGCCTGTAACATTATATCGCTCATACCAACTAATATTGTCGTTTTGTGTTGAAGATACACACATTACACTCATTTATATTTGTCACTTTTATATATTTGTATTATTTTCGATCTTTATTTTTGTGTTTTATGTACAAATATTGCGGATAATGCAATGGGCTTGTAGCTATGATTAAAATGGGCTTGTAGTTATGTTCGTGAATGATGTTTGGCTTGCTGGGCTTAGGACAGAAGGTTCGGCTGGGTGCAGTTATAACGAGCTTCATGATTTGTTGGCCAAGTTGGTGCAAATAGCTATCTGGATTTATATATAAATGAACTCATCACAATGTTGAGTTCATTCTAGATATTTTTTATTCTTTCTCTTCATTGTATTTCTTTCTCTATGGTTTCATTCTAAAACTTTGATTTAGGGAATTCTTTGTCAATAATATAGTTTAGATCTTTCTATTGTTGTTAACTCGTGTGAGAGTGTATAGCAAATCATCGTGTTGATGAACTCCATGTGAGTTGAGTGCAAATTTGTTTGTATCTTGAATCTATTGATATATTGTTGTTGTTCTATAATAAAGAGTTTTTGTGTTGATCCATGTGTTTTGACATGAAATCAGAGCACAAGTTGCTCTAGGGTTTATTCACTTTCGTCTCGTGATTATTGTTTTCTATTGATTTCAGAAAATTGGAGATTTGGTGTTATAAGGGTTCTTATCAAATGTTCTAAAAGGTTTTCTGTATTCCTTTTCGTTCGTGGTTTCTGTGTTGGTGTGGTATTCAGATCCATAATTTTTAATGCTGAACAAGGGAAACTAAAGAATTGGTGCAGATTGGAAGCTGCTATTCTTGTTCTTGAATTCAGCCCTAAGTGAAGGTCGTAAATTCTTGAACATGTTCAAAGGAACACTAGCCAGGTTTTGAAAATTGGTGAGATTGTTCCTTATTTGTTCTTTATTGTTTTTTTTTTGCATTAGGCATATTTATCCAGGTTAGGGTTGCGTTAGGCATATTTGTCCCGGTTAGGTGGCTGACGTGTTAGTTGGAACAGGGTGAGCTACTGTAACGCTTCGCATTTTTGGATTTTCCTTAATTAGAAGGTGTATTCGTATTTCTATATTTGGAAACTTGTATTGTACCTTGTATCTTTCCTTTCAACCCTTCTAATCCGAGATTTAGATCATAATGGAAACTTTATTCAATACTTATATGTCATTACATACTTGATTCATACTTTGAGAACTTTAAAATTGATTAAATGCAAGAAACTCATACTTGAATGCTCAAATACTCAACTCTTATGTGCATTATACTTGTACATCATCCTCTCATGCTTAAAACACTTAAAACTGACTAAAACACGTAAAATCAGCCTTAACTAACCCCTTCGTACGAGTTGAAACCCATTTCGTACGACGTGTGCACACCTCGTATGAGGCGGAGCACGCCTCGTATGATGTGGACACACTTCGTACGAAGTAGTGCTGGCAACGAGTTTTCCTATAAATATGGACGCACTTCACCACTTCACATTTTCCGTACACTCTCGCTCTCACTCTCAAATTCCTGGATTTTCAGCAGACTTAGCTCAAATCTTTCTAAGTGAGTTTAACTCACTAACACCTTCTACAACTTGTTTCTTCTTCTTTTCTCCTTTTCTATGTACCAAAGTGTTGCAAGCTGACCTAGTTCATCATCCTCATAGGATTGGATTAGTGTTCTAGCTAGTGAGAACGTTGGGAGCTTTGGCTACCCGAATTAAGTTCCACACCTCACTTGAACATTTTTGCATATTACTTTCTGTACATTCATGACCAACCGGGTTGTTACAACCTTGTGCTTTGGTGAATCATATAACGAGACTTGATATCTCCATGTTTGACTTCTATGATAAACTTGACTAAAATATACTTAAACTATACATAACTTCCGTATTTTTCTAATAAACTAGTCTGAACAGAATGTTAATCGCTTTCTGATTAAAAATTTCAGTTCAAGACTGTTCTTTCTCGTTGCCAATACCCTGTTCACAAAAATCAGTGTCGAAACAGGTGCAAGATGAGCGAAATCATTCCAGAAACAATCCCTTCGCACGAGGTGATCAGTCACTTCGTACGAGGTGGACTGCCACTTCGCACAAGATGGACTGTCACCTCGCACGAGGTTGACATTTTCCCGTTATTTTCATGGTTCTGTTTTCCGTATCTTCCAACTCCGAATCAGAATCTTTCACCAAATACAATCTATTCATGCACTCATGTTTACCCTTGTAGGGGGACTCCGGTGTGCATCACTTCAGCACTACAACTCAACAACTCGCGAACTCTTAGGAAACTTGCAAAACTATGAGCATACTCGACCCCATTTTACCTTTACCACTTTTTGGGTGCAATGCATGCATTTTATCAAAATACACAAACCTGCTTATACATAAATCACAAAACAATCTTCATCTATGATCTATGTGCTTAAACTTGAACTCACACATGCTTATTCTTGAAATGCTTATGCCTAGTCGTTAACTTCGATCAAGTCACCCTTAACATGTATAACGCTATAGAATAACACACTGCCTGTTAAAATTGGGCTCATGTTAAGTTATACACATCTGTTCTTTTCATTGCTATGATTAGATTACTGTAACCCTTGTGTAAAATTTTGAACTTTCAAAAACTTTTTCTTTTGGAAGTAATTCATTAACCGATGCTTAAAAATAATCGGTTTAACGCAACGTACACACCAGGTTAAGAAAATAAGCAACATACCCTAAATACCCTTTACATAACTTAGAGATAAGTTTTGAGGGCTTAGGAATGACAAAACATGTTTATACAAGCCCAGGGACTATTTCCGACAAACTGCGAAAGTCTGTTGGTCTGTATTCAAGATACGAACCCCGTATACAATATAGATATTTTTGTATTCAATAAAATCTTGTATTTTATTGATGAGAATGCAAGAATATCAATCGTTGCACAATTTCGATAATTTTCGTGTTCGTTAAAGCGTTTTACGTAATTTTGCGAAACGCGTAACCGTACAATCGAACGAACTGACATCCACGACACTTCTGGGAAAATCCAAGTTACATATTCCTTAACACCTTTATAGAGACTAGAAATTAGGTTAAAAGTGACAAAACGCAACGAAACAAATCCAGGGGCCAAATCTGCCAAATTTCAAAGTTTCCGCCCCTGCCAGGGCCTTATGGACCGTAAGAGGTGCCCCCATGCGGTCCTTAAGGGGTGCCGAGTAACAGATTTTTGCTTGTTCTCCAAGTTCTACCAAGTTGCTTCATTTCTTGCCACCTAGAACGAATTTTGCCACATCCTCCTGCTTCTAACACCTCACTAAACACTTGTTATGATCCTAGAACACTTCCTAACACTTAGCATGATCCTATGATCAAGCTTCAAGTTTAAATAGCATCCATTCAACCTCATTCTTTGCTCTTTTCGTTTCTTTCTCTCTAATTACTCACTCCGGGAGTTTGCTTCTTCTTAGAGGCATCTTACTGAGTTCTAAGACTTCCTAGAACACAAGTAAGTGTTCTTCCTTAGTCTATTTCTTTATTTTAGCATGTTATGAGCTAAAAGTCAAACAGTTTTGACTTTCTATTTAACTTTCAGTTCTGACCATTTTTGGTCAAGTCAAAGTTCAGTTGAACTTTGCAACGTGATCGTAATCACGAAGGTTATAATCCATTGTGATTGCACCTTCTGATTACCACGTTTACTAGGTGAAGTGACGAGTCAAAGATGCGCATAAAGTGCATTTTACGAAGAAACTATTTTCGGGTATCAAAACTCCAAGTTTTGATACCAAATCAGTTTTATAACTTAGTTAGACATGTTTTAACATGTCTAACTCGTCACTTTTAGTTTAGTGCTTTATTAAGGTCGTTAGGCGAGCGGTTTGACTACCGCTTTGACTTTCGAATCCGACCCGTTTGGTCAACTTTGGGATCCGATCAAGACCTTTATTATGCCATAGTATATTAGGGAATAACCTACTGAGGTTATACCTTATGGTCATATCGTTTGGTTAGTCAAATGACGAGTCAAATATATATTCTTTAAAATGTCAAAAATACCTTTTTTGCGCATAAAATAGTTTGAACATATACGAATATTATTTTGACATCTAAACTGATTATACAACTTATATAAACTAGTTTTATTAGACTCGTCATAGGACATATTTAACCATCTGAACCCATAGTTACGTTACGACCCGTTAAAGTGGCATAAACCGCTTTAGCGAGCCGTAACAAGACAAAACACTTTGAAATACTTCAAATCAGAATGTATGGTAGTATAAACCATATTATACAAGATCTAACTCTTGTTTGGTTTATATACCTCATTCTATCCGATCTATCGTTTCAAATTTCAACCAACTAACACATCCGATACACTAGGAACTACTTCAACACTTGAACATTGAGCTTTGCTATTCGATTGAACAAGACCTATACACAAACTCGTGAGTACATAGTTCCCCTCTTTTACGTTTTTCAAATGTTTTGGGGTGATTCATATGTGTAATCAATTTTTCTCAGTGTATGGCATATATGTGTTTACTAGGTGCTTTTTGTGTATTATTCCTATTATGCAAAACACGACGATTGAGAACACGAACCAAATCCTTGTAGGATCTATCCATCTTCATAGTTAGATTCTTGTAGGATATATGAAGTACAATCTTAAATCTTTCTATCTTCATAGTGAGATTTCTAAGAAGTGCTTTACATGAAGATGGTTATTGTTTATGTGTAGAGATTGTTGGTGATTTAGATAATGAAACTAGAATAATACAATAAGGACATGGTGGATACGCCGCTGGTACTTCCTATATATAAGTGTGCTTATTGTTTTACCCTTTGTGGCCTCATAAGCATCTATCTATCTTCATAGTTAGATTCTTCTGGGATGTTTAAAGTGCTAAATTGAAGGCCTTGTTTGGATTCTTTTTGTACTTTAATGCGTATGTTATGATTCACTATGACCAAGCCGGATCCCTATAGTATCTATCTATCTATCTATCTATCTATCTATCTATCTATCTATCTATCTATCTATCTATCATCATAGTTAGATTCTTGTGGGATGTTTAAAGTGCTATATTGAAGTCCTTGATTGGATTCTTTGTGTACTTTAATGCGTGTGTACAAGTTGATGACCAAGTTGATGATTATGTGTTTATGTGATTAGTAGTGATTTAGATAACGAAACGAGTGTACTACCATAAGAACATGGTGGATACGCCACTGGTACTTCCTATATATAAGTGTTCTTATTGTATTACCCTTGTAACGTTATCCAAATCACTTTAGGATTTTGTGTTCATTTGATTCAAATTTTCAATATTCAAATCCTTGTAGAATATTTCTGTTTTTAATATGTTAGATTCTTAGAAGGATATCCAAAGTACTATTATAAATCCTTGATTGGATTTCTAATAATACTTTCACAAGTTTATGACCGAATTCAATGTTCTAACAAAGATCAAAGTACAATTTTCAGTGGCATAAAATTACCTAGTAATAATCATATTGCCATATACAAAAATCTTTTTGTCACAAGTTTCATAATCAAGTTAATGTATTGCAATTTTAAACCTTTTTGCCATTACTTGGCTTCAAAGAGTCCATTTTCAACTGACGACTCTCGTAGTTGTCAAAGTATTGCAATACTAAACCTTTTGCCATCAATTTGGCCAACAAAACCTATGTGCTCGCCAACATTCTTTGTTGATGTCTTTTTCATATATGTTTCAGGCTATTGATTATTCAAGCATGCTACACATAGAAACGCATCCGGGCCTAGACTTTCTTTAAACAAAAGACAATTTCGTGTATTCTTTGTATTGTAAAACAATGTTAAAAATAATGAAACAATTTAGTACCAGTTGTTGTGAGCAATTTGTAAGGTGACTCCCTGATATTTCCGCCGCGTGTTGTTATATTACGCGATTGGGGTGTTACAATTACGCTAGCGGGAAACTTTGGGTTGACTTGTATATTGTATGCTAGTTTAATGTATGTTAGCCTCGAGATTAGAAATTGATGCATGAGAACTGTTTAAACTTACTTATTATGCCATTACTTAAAAACTTGTATGCTCGCCAATGTCTTGAGTGTTGAACTATACTTTAACATGTATTGCAGGTTGATGTTGATGTTGACTTCATATGGAAACGAGTAGGGTGACTTAGATACTCATCTAAATTTTGTATTCGAATATGTTGTTGTACTTGTATTTCATTTTAAACTTGTTGTATTTTGATTCCAAACAATTGTAGTTGATGTTATTCAATGAAATGGAAATTTTGTTATGTTAAATACTTGTCACCTTTTAGCGTTATGAAGTCTCGAGCAATCTCGTTCGTCCCACCATGATGTTTCTGCCATCGGTTGGGGTGTGACAGCTACACCCTATTGCATTTATGTGAATTTGTTGTGCCATGTAATTTTGTGACAACATGCAATTTTATTTCCTTATGTGAATTATTGGGAGTGTTGTAGACCTTTTAGAACCAAGGCTCCTGTGGAAAGGCATGTGTAGGCACCCTTGAGTGATGAACCTACAATCTTGTCCTTTGCACAACTTCACCTTTTGTGTACTTGTGTGTTGATTATGCTTGCTTTTTTTATTAATTGTGTTCTTGTTTGGTTGAAACTTGTTTTTGGTTGTTCTATGTGAGTGTAATGATGTCTGATGGTGAAGGACATGGTGATGATCCTCCTGTCATTTTGGTCAGTAAACTAGACTCTAGTAACCCCCTTTATCTACATGTTAGTGATTCAACAAATTTAATTGTTGTAGTGTAAAACTTAAAGGCACCAGAAATTATTATGTCTGGGCCAATGCTATGACTCTTGCTCGTAGGGTTAAAAATAAGATAGGGTTTAAAGATGTGTTGTGTTAAATCTAAGGAAGATGATGTTCTTACTGCTCAGTGGGATAGGTGTAACTCTGTTGTTCTAACTTGGATTTAAACTCTGATAACACAAAAGTTATACTTATGTCAAGTATACTCTAAGTTTGCTTCTGATGTGTGGATAACTATAAAGAAACAATGAAACATATGATAAAGTTGATGGATCAATTGTTTTTAACTATATCAGAAGATTAATTTCTTTTTTCTCAAAATGGTTTGCCTGTGTCTGAGTATTATCCTAAAATGAACATTAAGTAGAAACAACTAGACTAAATTTTACAGTTACCCGTGTGTATTTGTAATGATGCTAAAATAGTTTAATGATTTTATTCATCTTATTAAACTAATGCAATTCTTAATGAGTCTTGATAATGTATATCAAGCTGTTAGAACTAGTCTATTGATTAGAGAACCTTTAAAGATGTTTTCTCTATCATTTTAAGGCAAGAATCCCATATGAATTCAAATGTTAGTTTAACAAGAGATCAACACTGTTAAGTTTCTTTAAAAAACAAATCAATTTTTTGAGAATAAAAAAGGAGTTATCATAAATGTTAATCAAAATCTTAAATGTACACATTGCAATAAAGTTGGACATACATTGACAAATGTTTTGAACTTATTGGTTTCCCTTCTTGGATGAAACCAAAGAAAGAAACCAGTTGTTAGTAACAATGTGGTTAACAATAGTTCTTCTGATATTGATAAACATCATTCAACTAGTCTTACTACTGACCAGGTGTCAAAATTGTTGAGTTTATTAAATCAAAAGTCTGATGAAAGCACTGTAAGATGCTATGTTGCAGGCATAGTTTCTAATATGTTTTGTTCTACTAGTATTAGTAAACCTTTGTTTTGTTTGGCAAATGTAAGTAATTCTTTGAAACAAATGGGTTGGATATGTGATTTTGCTACTATTCAACACATGGTTGTAAAGACCGCGCCTAGCCACCGATTAGTCGTCTGTTAATCGCTAATCGGAGGTTCACTGAGTAATTTTCATCTAATTGACTAATTAATTGCTAGGCAGTCAATAGTGGTCAAATCCGACCCTAATCGGCCAAAAATTGGTGGTAGTCTAGAGATTCTGGCCAAAACCTATAAATTCCAACAATGAATTCTATCTGCTTCTAAATATGGGTCGCAAAAAGGTGTTAAAACATGTATACTTATGAAAACTACATAGAAAAACGAGTATATAAACATATAAAACTAATATTACATATTAAATCTTAATCCGATTAACTCCGATTAATCCTGATGAATTGCTAGTCGGTATCCCACTGATTGATTAACGCCTTACGATTCTCACAACACTGTATGTGAATAAAATCATATGTGAACATAGCGTTTTTATCATTGTGGTAAATACAAATGATGATATTTTTATAATATATAAAAACATCTTTATTCATTGATGAATACACTATCTATAAACAATGATTACAACACTAGCAGATGTTATGTTAGAAATTATAATGATTACAACACTAGTAGATGTTATGTTAGAAATTATTATTGAATAATCAAGCAATAGATGTATTATTTGGTAAACACCAGACACATCCTTAAAAAAACAGACGGGTCTCTAGTAAACAAATAGGATTACTCGAGATTGATGATGTTATTTAGAAATAATTACTATATTTACAAGATAAAATATTTTAAGTTAATAATATTTATATTTTGTTTTCTTTAAATAAAAAAAGATATTGAGGTAGTAATTACGGCGGGGAATCGGCCATATTTACCTCATCGAGTTGCACAGACTGATCGTCCTTTTTATTTTGTTTCTTCTGATTCCAATGGACAACCTTTATTATTTTAACATATTTTTATGTTTATTTTGTATATTTTTA
This sequence comes from Scalesia atractyloides, assembly GCA_947069175.1. NCBI lineage: Eukaryota > Viridiplantae > Streptophyta > Magnoliopsida > Asterales > Asteraceae > Scalesia > Scalesia atractyloides. The sequence goes on from CAMTDV010000017.1 coordinate 74,850,717, forward strand.
TATTTATTTTGTTTTGACTCATTTGACCATTTCAGAATATTGTTTCAAATAAATCAAGCGGGTTCGGGGGCTTTAGTTGGTCTACAGTTTTAAAAGGTAAAGCCGGAAAACTATGCAGTATGCACCCAAAACTTTTTAAATAATTTTAACCCACGTATTTAAATTTATGTAACTTTAGTGAATCTATAAATTTTATAGTTACAAAACAGAAAAAGAAGTATTATTTCTAGTGCCTGAAGTTTCTTAGTACTAAACTTGATAATTAACATCAAATCTCAAAACTTATAACCTGTCAAAAAAAAGATAATTTTTTTAATTATTCATACACTTTACTGTACATCAATAATTCTAAACTACTTTTATTGTTAAGGTATAAACCTGAAACCTCCCTTCTAAGATCATACGTAGTCGGACGGTTTTTTGCCCAAACCCGCCGAATAACGCCAAATCACGCCAAACACCCCACCCCAGTGGGTGTGTTTGGGCGTTTTTTCGAAAAAAAATGGGGGGCTGCGTGTTTTGAATCACGCTAAAATCGACAAAACAATTCAATTTTTGACCTTTGCCCCACAACGGTAACAATAATAAATTATATATATTTTTCTTTAAAACTCATTTAAGCCTATATAAACGACCCACTTTTCACCCAAATTCTATAAAAAAACTCACTTTCTTTCTACTTTTCTCTCTAATTTCACCCAACTTTTTATAAACTTATCCATCATGAATCCATTCCGACCCCCGTTTGGTGTTCCGTCAAGACCCGGGAACCTAACTACCATCCAACCACAACAAAACTTTAACTTTCAAGACATGGACCCGAATGTGTGTGCGTACGGGGCTTACTTGAGCGGCTCTAATCCCTTCATTCCAAACCCTTACGGCTTTACCCCACCGGGCGCTTCGCAACCATCCCAAAAACAAGTTGAACCCGAGGTGGAGACGGTGCCGGAGACGCAACCCGAACCCGATCGCGAGACGTCCAAATGTGGAAGAAGGTCACATAAAAAAAGGACAAAAGCTCCTCGTCGTAAGCATAGTTACGTTATTTGGACGAAGGACGAGGAATACGCGTTGGCTAGGGCGTGGCTAAATGTTTCGGAAGACCCCGACGTGGGTAAGTGTTATAAAATTACGCGTTGGCTTTTTTTTTATTTTTTTAACGTATCACTTATTTTTTAATTTTTTAACGTATCACTTATTTTTTAATTTTTTAACGTATCACTTCTTTTTTATATTTTTTGTAGCAAACTTTCAAACCGGTCCAGAATTATGGAATAGAATTCATGAATTTTTTTCAATGCGATGGAAAAAGGTGAGTATCGTGACTAGGATTCGATATCTAGCAAATGGACTGATATCAACAACAAATGTCACCAATTCCAAGAGGTTTATCAACGAGTGATCGATAATAGGACTAGTGGTGAAGGCGACGTCAGTGTTTTAACGAGGGCTATGGAAGAGTACGACAAAACTAGGGGCGTTTTCACGTACCTTAAATGCTGGGAGCTTCTAAAAAAATAGTCCAAAGTGGGCTAGCGTACCGGCCATGACGGCTAATACTAGACGTAAAGCTAAACTTTCGAAAACGTCATCCTCGGTCCCGAAAACACCCACTTCTGATGCGCACACCGCCGACTTAAATATTACTTTTTGAGGATGTCGAGGAGGAAGTAGAAGAGTTGGAGCGACCAGGAGGTAGAAGAAAAGGGGAAAAATGGGAAAAAGCCGTTAGAGTCGTCTTCCGATAATCTCGAGTTGAAGGGTGAATTCGAGGAGATGAACAGACGTCTTCAAGACATTCGGGATCTCGGTCATAGGCGTTTACAAAGTATCGACGAAAGAAACGCCGAAAACAAAAAGTTTGACGCAATACAAGAATCGAGACAAATGGAAAAAGATTTGATTTTTTGCTAAACCCATCGACAATCTCACAGGCGACGCGTTGCTCCTAGCACAAATGGGTCGGGAACAAATACGTCAAAAATACAATCTCTAGCTTTGTTTCGGTTTTTTTCATTTGTTTCGGTTTTTTTATTTCTTTCGGTTTTTTTGTTTTTATTTTTAGAATGTAATGTTTTTAATTTAATGAAATTTATTTACTTTAATTAAAATAAATTAATGATTGTGTGATGATTGACGGGGCATTATTGGACGTTATCACCACTACGCCCCTTTGTGAATAATGGCTCCTTGCTGACTGGACTGCTACATGACAGAAAATGCCCAAGGGTGGGGATATTATTGATAAAACCACTACACATGGTTTAAGAAGCATGCGCCTTTATCAAGTAGGTTAGCCCTACATTGCCAAAAAAAAGAGGTACTTGATCCTAAGAAAACACAAAATTTAACGACATTTACAATTGAAAATTATAAAATTAAATCGGGAAATAAGAAAAAAATTCTAGGAAGAATAAAAAATCAGAGCTTAGAAAAGAGTATACCCAAGTAGTATCAAATACTTGTTCATTACATATCCAACAGATAGTCGTGTGACACTGAACAATGACACTAGTAAATAAAATTTTGGATATGCAATCAACTCCAAATGAGTTAATTTAGGTTTGCGAGTCGAACAAACCATCTCTGGCTAGTTGTAAACACGCCCATATCGTTAAGATACTTTTTGTGCAGATGATATGATCCCGTTACTATATTCTAATAAAACATATATCTTATGATCCCATCTTTGCAAGTTTCTATTAACTCTTAGACCAATTAATCGATTTTCATACGTATCTTGTGATCAACTAAATGTTCATATCATTAACATGTTACGGTGCATATATCTTGTCTTATGATCTAGCAACTAAGAACATGTCAAAAACATACTTGTGCATATCTTATCTTATGATTTAGTAACTACGAACGGGTCAAACGTATACTTGTTTGTTTTAAGTTGGAAAACCATTGTAATTTTTTTTGTTTCTCCAGCATAAATATATATATTCAATTGTATTTTTTTTCCTTCAGCATACTTTGGTTCCACTATTGGTTTGGTCGGGTTTGTTCAAAAGGTACAACTTCATTTTCTTTATGGTACACCTTTTGATGCATTCTATGATCCAAGAAAGAAAAACATGATAGCAGAAGCTGGCCTTGTCGGGTCGGGTCTAGTAACCATCAGATGTGGACCATGTGGTCCTGCATTGCATCAAGAAATACATTAGAGGTTGAATGAAAAAAATAGAAAAAAGTGGACACTTCAAATCTGCAATGTTGTCGTCCCTTTTATTCAAATTACCTACTCCCCCTCTTTACATATTTTTATTAAACTTAAGGTTCAATATAATATAACATTTTATAAAAAAAATATTCTAACATTTAATGATATAGTTTTAAGGGTTTTAGTTTTTGCTCTATGTATAATTTTTAAGTTATCCATAATCATTTCTTTTTTTTTTTGAATGAAAACTTAGGATCACTGACGGACCACTGGAGTATGATCGTGCCACAAGCGGAATCACCCGATCATATCCATCTCCAACAAGACAATAATGCCTAAACACCAATTCAGGAGTAAACTCAATAAATCTGGGAAAACCCCTTTATAGAATCAAACTCAGAACCTAATGGTCCCTAAGCCTTATCCGTAATCATTTTCTAATCATCTTTTTCTACTTTACAAATAAAAAACAAGATCCATAATTATTATTTATTAAAAAGACAACATGGAGTGACAATTTGGTAACCATGTCCCATTATAAATACCACATGAAACTAAGGCCCCAAATCCATACTCTAAGAAAGCAACAAAATGGCAACTCCACCACCTCAACTAAAAACACTCCCTTCATCCCCACATGATTTTTCCATAAGAACTTCACCATCTTCTTCTTCTTCCTTAGCCACCTCTATGAAATTCAAAACCTTGATTCACAACTTTATATTCTCCCATATCTTTCGGTTTGCTCGGGCCCTCACCAAGGCCAAGACCATAATCATCGAGTTGCTTAAGGAGATCCATTTCAACAATATCCACTTTTTGGAACCCTTGATCTTGAGAAAGAATAAGAACAAAAATAAGCTTTATTTTGGTTCATTTAGGTTTCACTATAATTGGTGTTCATCTCATGTTGTCCCAATGATTTCACCCAACAATCATGTCTACTATGATCCCACGTGGAATTCCTTTGTCGATGACATGGCACCAGAGTCCCAGCTCTCAGGGTACCTCCATTGGCTAGAAGAGAAGAATGTCGGTAATGATTCTGAGATTACCGTTGTTGAGATGAACGAGATTGATCGTCTGGCTGATAAGTTTATTGCAAATTGTCACGAGAAATTCAGACTCGAGAAACAAGAATCGTATAGACGATTTCAAGAAATGATGGCGAGAAGTGTGGGAATGTGAAGGTTGTTCTTGATCACTTTACAGGCTTATTAATTTCCCCTATTAAGGGGTTGGAATGGTATAGTTAACACAACAAGTGCATGATGGGGAGGGGAAACTTCTTAGCTTCAAGATGGAATTTTGAGAGAAGATAAGGGAGTTTTTTGTAATTGTGTAATTCTTATTTTTATAAATGGATCATCTTTAAGAATTTTGCTTCAATCAGACACTTGAATGCTAAATACATTGATTACTTACTTGGCAAATGATATTAATGATAACTCTACAAAAAAAAGTTATCAAACAATATTAAATATTAAATAAGATTTCCGAAAGTTTTAACAATTCTATTAAGGGAGTATCTATAATAATAAGTTTATTCGGATCTTTCCATTTCCCGTTTGTAATGTTGTATTCCATGTTGCAAACAAACAACCAAAGGTTATTGTTTTCATGATCTTGGTAAATCCCCAGGTAACAATAACGATATGATGGGTTGGCCATTAATACTCCGGTTCAGTCAATCCAATCCAAGTTTCCCCAAGCACCGCATGACATTGCAAACATAAAAGAAGTAGGTGTGTAAATGAGCATAGCTCAAGTTCACCTAATCTTGAGCTTGGCTCGTTTCGAGCTCTATTTTAAATTGCAAACTCGGTTTGTGAGTAATTTTTTTTTTCATGTGTGAGCTCAGCTTGTCTATTATTTTCTTAAATAATTTATACATTTATAACTATACTTATATAGTTTAGGTTTTTTAATCACAATATGTATATATCTAATAATAGTTACTATGTAAATATTTTTTTATTATACTATATAAAAGAATATTTTAATACATTTAGCATGATAAGTGAATATTGGGCTCGGTCTAGTTTATTAAATAAGCTTATATTAGGCTCGTGCTCGTTTATGCTTAGTTTGATTCGAGCTTTCAACGAGCTGATACCGAGTAACTCACGAGCAGCTCAACTCGCATCCACACTTAAAAAAAGAAGGTACTTGAGATAGATGACTTTAAAAAACCACCTTTTACGATCAAGTTAGTCTTAAATATAATAATCAATGAATAATGTGTACATGGAAGAGAGAGTGAGAGATAGGCAGGGACTACGGATTAAGCATGCCATCTTTTTAAATAAAAAATTAGTCTTATAGCCTAGTGGGCCTTGACTGTATGAGCCCATCTTTAGCCTCCTGATACAAGCCCAACGGGCTGTACCTTTACACTCCATGCAACATTGTCGGTAGAAACCCAACATAGACATAGATTGATTAAAATGTGACATTGGCTTAGTCGCTTATATATACTTTGCTGAATTGATAACTTTTCGATAAGCGTTTTGGTGGGCGCTCTTTATGCCACCTTAAACACCCCCTCAATCGCCAATGACCTCTAGCTCAAGTGGTAGAAGGACTTGAGTTCTTCTTGGAAAACTTAAGTTCAATTCCCACTTGGTGCAAAAAAGGAGTGAGGCACTGGTGGGCAGTGATAGGAGACATAAGGAAACCTAGGTTCGATTCTTGAGCTAAACGAGTTTTACCGGTAATTTAACCGTCGTGCCTACGGGCGGGTGGTTTACCGGGTTTTCCCCGGAATTCGTGGTGGACGATTCGGGTTACTCACGGAGTACTCCGTTTGTCCAGTAGGTGCACCGAGAGTGCTCGGGATTGATTTATTGAGCGCTAAAAAAAACACCCCCTCAATCATGTGGAAGATACTAAGATGTGTTTTAAGATAATTATAATTCATAGATATTTATATTAGTTAGCTCATGTAAGTATAACCTTTTTCAAATAACAATGAAAATATAAACTTAAATTAAAGTTGCTACATTATATAATGACTAATAAGCATAAGAATTTAGGAGAACTTTTGTTGGGGTTATGTTAGATTTTGATTATAGTTATGGCTTAATATCAAGAAGATTTTGATCTTGATATACAAATGCACGTTCAGGTTGTTGATTTTACAAATAGAATCTAATTAAATATAAATGTTTAATAATCTATACAAATATAAAAGTCCATAAGATAAGGGTGAATTTTGTTGACTGGTTTCATCTAACACTAGTAATATATTTTACATTTGTATCTATTAAATATTAAGACACTGTATATTTTCAAAGTTACCGAATGCCATCCATCACCCCTGCGCCACCACCCGTCGCCCTTGCTTGGTGCCACCATCACAAATAACTACGAAAGATTATATGGGGTTCAATTTCTTTTTTATTACTTCTTGGTCTTTGTTTCAGTTTATTATTTAACTTGTCACACCCTAACCGACGGCGGAAATATCGGGATGAGACGAACAAATTGCTCAAAACTTCATAACGTTATGTGACAATATAAATTAAATTCAAATTTCATTTCAAGACTAAAATGTCATACAAGGATTTCCAATAAAAGCAACATTGTTCATAACATAACATTAAAATAACAAAACTCATCTAGGTGTGTATCTAAGTCCACCTAAATTGCATTTCTTCTCAACATCCTCTCATCAATCAACCTGCAACATGTATTAAAATATATCAACAAAAGTTGGCGAGCATACAAGTTTTGTTACATAGCATAATATAGAATAAAATTGTTTAATATCCAACATGAATCGTATTATGCAAGTTTACTAGTATGCCGAAACGGTACTATATGTTCAAACCAAGAATCCAACACATTAAAATAGCCTATCCCAATAGAATAGCGGGAGGTTAACATGTTTAACTTAACAATACCCCAAGTTTCGTGGGCGGTGTGTTAATCCTGTGGCGCTATAATTGTTAAGGTAGGTTAGCAAAGTTAATGAAGCATATATCGACACAAATAGTTTACATAACATACAAGTCTAACAAGCATCAAGAAGTTTCATGTTAAGCATGGATAGAGATTAAAATAGTTTCATGTGAAGTGTAGTTTATATAACATACATGTTGCACCCAAAGTGTAAAAAGGAAAAAGGGATCGAGTATCCTCACGGTTTTGCAAAGTTTTCCTTTGTTATTCCGTGAAAATTGGAGAGTTGAGGATGGAACACCGAGATTACCCTACATGGGGTAAACGAAGGTGTGTGAGTAATGAAATGATAATGGGGAACTATAGATTTTGGAATTTATATATCATGAAAAATAGTCATAATCATCTTGTACACATGACACTTGTTCTTGACACTATTGAAACTCAAGAGAGTTTATGTGTTTTCGTGGGGCAACCCACTAGAATCGTGACAAGCATTATGGCCCTTAGATGATATAACCTACTATTTTGACAAATGACCACTTGTTCATCATCAAGAGTTCGATTACTTTGATAATATATAAGTATTATATAGTGTACATTATGTCATATAGGTCAAGCATGAGGTAGGAGGTTGAACCATTCATTTAGGAACCTCTTTGTAGTTTACATAAGTCAAGTAGGAGATGGGAGGATTTACCATCCACTTAAGACCTCTTTGGATTCACCACTACACATATGTCTTAGATACAAGGAGGGTCATGAACTTACAAGTAAAGAATGAAATGAGACAACCAAGCTATGAAAATCATCAAGTAGTGTGTGGATTCAATGAGGGATAGCCCAAGCTAGTCCAAATATCAAACATTCATCAAGCTTAACTTGAACACTACTTGTGGGTGTAAACCCTAGTCGAAAATAGAAAGTTTGTGAGGTTTTAACCTCTAATTTGACATGTCTCAACCTTGTTTTTAAGCCTAACCAACCATAAATGAGGTTGTAAGCATTTGGACATAGGTTTGAGATAAGTTAGACTCAAGTTTGAACAAGTTTAACAAAGTTTTGATGAAAATAAAGTAAAATAGTCCACTTTGGAGCCTATTTCGGGACATTCCAGAGCTTGGTTTTCCATGGAAAACCAATGGAAACGTAGCTAAGGTTAATCCAAAGAAGTAGGAAAAAGAATCGAGTGAATCAGATAAGAATTGAGTGAGTTATGCATACTTTTGTGAAGGTTGGTGTTTTTGCTCGAATCTTCAAATTAGCAGCTGATTAGAGGGATTTTGAGTGTTTAGTGTGATTTGGAAAGTGTAAATGGTTTGGAAAAGGCTTGGTATTTATAGAAAATGATTAGGTTAGGTTTTAGTTGTGTATTTAATGTTAAAAGTTGTTTTAAAACTCAAAAATCATCAAATTTGCGCTTAAAATCGAGCTGAAAGGGGGTCTGATCGCGGCTGTTTGGGCCATCGCGGCGAGTCCTTAAATGTTTTTTGGTCGGGTTTGAGTCCTTAAATGTTTTTTGGTCGGGTTTGAGTCCTTAAATGTTTTTTGGTCGGGTTTGGTTCAATAAGGAAGCTGCAGCGCAGTGGTTGGTGTGCGCGCTTGTGAAGCTGGTGACCCGGGTTCGATCCCCAGGGTCATCAGTCTTTTTTTGTTAATTATTTTCCTTTGTTTTCAAGGTTTTAAACTTTCAGCAAATGACACAATTCACCCCTGGACTTTATTTAACTAAGTCATGTTATTTAAAAGAAAACTAACTTTATAGTTTAAACTAACTAAGTTAGTTTACTAACTTTACTATCTTTTTTTTTGACAAAACTAACTTTAATATCTAACGAGACTAAATAGGTATTTTAAAAAAAACTAATTACTTTAATTAATTAAATAAAATAGAATAGGTAAATAACCATATTTATAAACGAATAAAAGTCTTTTAAACGATTATTCATTTCACGAAGCTTTCGAGTCTCATTATTTTAAGAGTTTTAACCAGTTTAACGAGTAACAAGCGTCGATAATTATGGAATCAAGAGTCCTTGACTGATATTTCGTTCAAACGAGAAATGGTTAACAATTGCACATAAGTCTAATACGAATACACAAAAATAGTTTCGTTTTCATTATGATCAATAGTCTTGAATTACAAATGGAAAAAAAGAGAGTACAACGTGATTTGCTAAAATAAGAAGGTACAAAAAAAACAGGGCGTTACAGTCTCCCCTCCTTTAGGAAATTTCGTCCCGAAATTTAGGAAGAAGTAACGAAAAGATGCGGATACTTAGTCTTCATATCACGCTCGAGTTCCCAAGTATATTCAGCGCCACGTTTTCCTTCCCATCGAACCTTTACGATAGGAATTCGACTGCGCCTCGGTTTCTTGACATCTCGGTCCATGATTTCGACGGGTTTCTCCACAAAATGCAAGGTGTCGTTGATTTGGAGATCTTCGAGAGGAACTTGAAGTCCTTCTTCAGCGAGACACTTCTTGGGTTCGAAACGTGAAACGTTGGGTGGACGTTGTTGAGTTCTTGAGGTAAATCGAGTCGATAAGCCACCTTACCAATCCTCTCGAGTATCTTGAAAGGACCAACATAGCGAGGGGCCAGTTTTCCCCTTTTACCCAAACGAACTACTCCTTTCCAAGGAGATACTTTGACGAGTACATGGTCACCAACGTTAAACTCCAATGGTTTACGTCTCTTGTCAGCATAGCTCTTTTGTCGACTTCGAGCCTTGAGTAGATTATCACGGATTCGAAGAATCTTATCCGTCGTTTCTTGTATGATCTCAGGGCCAGTAATTTGTTTGTCACCAATCTCATGCTAGCTAAGAGGAGATCGGCATTTGCGACTATACAATGTCTCGAACGGGGCCATTTGGATACTAGAGTGGTAGCTATTGTTGTACGAGAATTCGATCAATGGTAAATGCACATCCCAACTACCAGCAAACTCAATGACATAAGAACGGAGCATGTCCTCTAGGGTTTAGATAGTACGTTCAGTCTGTCCATCCGTTTGAGGATGAAAAGCCGTACTGAGATTCAAATGAGTACCCATAGCGGACTGGAAAGTTTGCCAAAGACGGGAAGTGAAACGACCATCACGGTTAGAGATAATGTCAATGGGTATACCATGACGACATATGATTTCATCAGTATAGATTCGGGCGAGTTTCTCAACTTTGAAGTCTTCACGAATAGGAAGGAAATGAGCCGACTTGGTCAAACGATTGATGATTACCCAAATGCTATCATGACTAGAAGGTATACGGGGAAGTTTGGTAATGAAGTCCATAGCAATGCTATCCCATTTCCAAACGGGGATCTCAGGTTGCTCTAGTAAACCAGAAGGACGCTGATGCTCATCTTTGACCTTTGAGCAAGTGAGGCATTTCGAAACGTAGATGGCAATGTCCTTTTTCATACCTGGCCAGCAATAGGACGTACGAAGATCATGGTACATCTTATCAGCACCAGGATGAATCGAGTACTTGGATTTGTGTGCCTTGTTCATAATGAGTTCACGAAGATTGTCGCACCCAAATACGATCAAGATAGTATTGAAGTCCGTTTGATTTCGTCACGAGTTGATCCATAGGAGCACCTCGTACTTCATTAATTAGACTTCCTTCATTTGCTGACGAGTATTGAGCTTCACGAATGCAAGTGTGGAGATCGCTTGAGATTCGAAAATAACGAATGCTACTAACATGAGCCTTACAACTAAGAGCATCGGCCACGACATTCGCTTTACCATTATTCGCTCGAATCTCGCAGTCGTAGTCGTTAAGCAATTCCACCCAACATCGTTGACGCATGTTTAGTTCCTTTTGGTTAAAGATGTGTTGTAGGCTCTTATGGTCGGTGAAGACCACACACTTCGTACCATATAGGTAGTGTCGCCAAATCTTTAGCGCAAAAACAACTGCGCCAAGCTCGAGATCATGGGTAGTATAGTATTTCTTATGTATTTTGAGCTGACGAGAGGCATAAGCGATGACCTTGTCTCGTTGCATGAGAACGCAACCAAGACCACGGTTCGAGGCACCGCAATATACCACAAAATCATCATTCTCGTCAGGGAGAGCGAGAATAGGAGCGTTACAAAGCAAGTTCTTGAGAGTTTGAAAAGATTCCTTTTGCTCAGGACCCCAAGCAAAAGGTTTCTCTTTTTGAATCAACGAGGTGAGAGGAACGGCGATTTTCGAAAAGTTCGAGATGAGCCGGCGATAATATCCCGCCAACCCTAAGAAGGAACGGATTTCAGAAGAGGTTTTAGGCGCGGTCCAATTCTTCACTACTTCGATTTTGGAAGGGTCAATATGGATTCCTTTTCTGACAACGTGTCCAAGGAATTAGACTTCTTTGATCCAGAATTCGCATTTGGAAAACTTCGCATATAGACGATTACTACGCAAAAGTTCGAGTATGAGGCGTAAATGACGTTCGTGATCAGCTTGCGTCTTCAAATAAATAAGAATATCATCGATGAAAATGATTACGAAGCGGTCCAAATATGGTTTACAAACACGATTCATAAGATCCATGAACACAGCGGGTGCGTTGGTCAAGCCAAAAGGCATAACCACGAACTCATAGTGTCCATAGCGAGTGCGAAATGCAGTTTTAGGAATGTCCTCTTCAAGAACACGAAGTTGGTGATAACCAGATCGAAGATCGATTTTGGAGAAGCAAGTTGCGCCTTGAAGTTGGTCAAAGAGATCATCGATACGCGGGAGAGGATAGCGATTTTTTATGGTGAATTTATTAAGCTCACGATAGTCGATGCACATGCGAAAAGAGCCATCCTTCTTCTTGACGAAAAGCACAGGAGCACCCCAAGGTGAGATACTTGGACGTATGAAACCTTTATCGAGGAGTTCTTGGAGTTGAGTAGATAACTCTTGCATCTCAGAAGGTGCAAGACGATAAGGAGCTTTGGCAACGGGAGTCGAAACAGGTACAAGATCAATATGAAAATCAACGGATCGGGGTGGAGGAGGACCTGGTAAATCTTCAGGAAAGACGTCAGGGAAATCGCGCACCACTGGAACATCACTTACGCTCTTTCCCTTGCCTTTTTCTTCCACAACGTGGGCTAAAAAGGCAAAGTACTATTTACGTAAGTACCTATTCGCTTGTGTGCATGACATCAATTTCAGTCCTTTCGAAGGTCGGTCTCCATAGACGCGTAAGGTGTCACCAGAAGGAAGGGGCAAACAAACGTATTTCTCGTGGCAAGCAATTTCAGCATGGTTCTTGCGAAGCCAATCCATGCCTACTATGATGTCGAAACTACCCAGCTGCATGGGTATAAGGTCGATAGGGAAAGTGTGCTTGTTAAGAGTGAGAAGACAATCACGAAGGACGGAATCGACTAAGATGGATTTGCCATTGGCGACTTCAACAGAAAACGACTTAGGCAGCTTAGAGCGTGTACAATTTATCAAAGATTCAAATTCAATGGACACAAAGCTTTTGTCCGCACCAGTATCAAGTAGCATTGAAGCGTAAAGGTTATTAACGAGAAACGTACCATTAACGACTTCATTGTCATTGCGCGCTTGGTTTGCATTGAGGTTGAAAGCCCGTCCCCTAGCAGCTTGTTGCTCTTGATTCAGTTGGGGACATTGAGGACGAAGGTGCGAAGCGTCGCCATACTTGTAGCAGGCTCTAGCTGGTCTAGCATTTTAAGCTTGTTGGGCTTGTGGTGCAGGATTGTTCTTACAATAGGCGGTGTTATGGCCAAAACGGTTGCAAATGGTACAATGGCGACAATTGACGTTGGCAGGGTGATGATAGTTGCAGGTAGCACACTTGTGGTGAATCCTAGTGTATTGCTTTCGATTGTTTGTAGGTGTAGCAGGGTTTGGTTTAACAGCTGGTAAAACCGCGTTACAACCAGGGTTCGATTGATTTCGCTTCTTTCCCTTGTTGCCACTTGATTGTTGGGTAAGTTGATGGGCTTGTTTGGAAGTTCGATGAAAATATTTGATTATAGACCTTGTTAACCACATGGTTTTGAATTTTGACGAAGAGAATATGTTAGTTTTAAGGCAAGACGTTTTCGTTCTAGTTGTTTTGATCAATATGAAAAACAGTTAAAATGTAATATATAAACAGATAGCAGATTTAGGGAACTAGGTGAAACAAAGACGATGCAATAGTGACAATATGTTATAACAAGTGAAATAAAACACACAGATGGTGTTTCATGTGAGTGACATTAGTAGTTTGCACAATGGAGCTTTAAAAATGTAAAGACTTACTTAAACAAGATTTATCTATTTACATAATATCAATTATCAACTTATGTATGCGTTAAATATCCAATTCAACCTAAAGGTATATGGGCTAAAGACAAGATTTTGTGGGCTGTTGGTGGTTTATCTCTTGAAGTTTTATCCATGGATCTAAGCCCTTTTAGGGCTTCTCTCCTTCTTTTATTTTGGACGCATCTTTCAATTGTAGGAACAATTGTGATCGATTCCCAATTGCGCTGGCTAATTGATCGTGACAGCTAAATGACGATTCATGCTTCCATGTTTTCTCTCTGGCTTCCTTTTCTGCATTCATTTTCTTCCCCAATCCTTGCTCATTGGTTGAATATATGTTAAAGGCTTCCTGCTATGGTTCATCACACAAGAAGACACATCAACACATAAAAGCCGACTTCACTCCTTGTTTTTCTTGTTACATACCACATAGTTTTTATTTGGTTCCTACATTCAATTTGGGTGTAAAACTTTAGTTCATTCAATTATAATTAATATTTGATTTATACAAGAAATTTGACATGGTATCAGAGCCATGTGCTCTTGATGTCTAGAATTCTGGAAAAAAATTGATTCAATTGAAGGTTGTGGGCGTAACTATAATCTTGGTGTCCATTCGCTGCTATCTCTAAAATCATCTACTTCAACTTGCAAAAGGGAATCAGTCTTTATTCAACTTCTTAAGGTTTAAGGCTTGAATCAACCTCCTGTTCGTATTTGCAAAGCTGACATATCTTGAAGTTCTTCCTTGGTGTTTCTTGGTAAGACGTTTTTGGTTTAAGCTTCTTATTTCTCCATTCAAAAAGAAAAAAAGAAACCAGCCTGGTACGTTTTTCTATTTACACTTTCTTTGCAAATCTTGTCTTTATAGCTATTAGTTTATTGATTCCTAGTGCTTCTTTACTGGACTGCCCTAGCAGAGTAATTGGCCGTCTGTGGTCTTGTTATTGCTGCCTGATTTGTGTGCCTGTGTTTTTATTTTTTTAATATGACTACAGAATCTTCATCAGTTCTTTCTCAAATCAACAACATGGATTTCAGTGATCCTTTATCCTAGTGATACTAGCAATATATCTATTATCAATATAAAACTTAAAGGCACTGAAAACCATTTGGGCTAACGCCATGGAACTCGCTCTTCAAGTAAAAAACAAGTTGGGTTTTATAGATGGGTCAGTTAAAAAGGATTCTGATAATCAAGTTTTAAGCAGGCAATGGGATAGATGCAACTCCGTTGTACTATCTTGGATTTTAAACTCTATTTCCGAAGAATTATATGTGGGGCATTTTTTTTCAAAAGTTGCATTTGATGTGTGGAGTGAATTGAAAGAAACTTATAGTAAAACTGATGGGCCAGTCATATACAACCTATACAAACAAATCAATTCTACCACTCAAAATGGATCTTCTGTCTCTGATTACTATCACAAACTTAACTCCCTTTGGAGACAATATGATACTATTACAAAACTACCTCAATGAACATGTAATTCCTCAACTCAAATCACAGCTTTTAATAATCAAATAAAATTAATGCAATTCTTAGTGGGATTGGATGATGTTTATCAACCTTAAGATCCCATTTACTTTCCAAAGACCCTCTTCCAACAGTTAAGAATGCTTTTGCTATCATATCTGCTGAAGAATCACACCAAGGTGTGAATGCTCACCCTAAATCTCAGGTCTCGGCGTTTCATTCAAGGTTCTACGATCCTAATAAGAAAAAACCAAACAAGATAAATTCCTTGAAATGCACTCATTGGAATCTTACTGGTCACACTGTTGAGAAATGCTTTGAAATCATTGGTTACCCTCCTAACTATAAGAAAAAACATAATATTCAAAGAGCTCAAGCTAAGTCAAATGCTTCTAGTGATAAACCTAACACATTTGAAGCTGCCAACTCTTCATCTCAGCCATTCACCCTGATCAGATAGCCAGAATTATGTCCTTAATCTCTGATAACTCTGCCACCATTCTTCATCCAACATGTCAGGTAATTACAACACATCTAGTTTGAATGATAAACTAAATAGTGTTTTTTGTTCTAATAGTAATCATAACTTAAATGGCTCTCATATGTGGATAACTGACTCCGAAGCGAATCAACATGATTAAAAGTGACACGAACTTAATTAATAGTCTAGATGTCTCTGATCTAAACTTGACGGTTGGTCACCCAAATGGAACTAAGCTGAAATCAAGAAAATTGGTAATCTAAAAGTATCCAATGATGTTATTCTAAAAGATGTCATGCTGATCCCTGATTATTGTGTTAACCTAATATCTGTCAACAAAATGGCCAAAGAAAATAAACTTTATTCCTTCTTCACTGAATCACATTGTTATGTTCAGGACTTATCTCAAAAGAAACTTGTGATGACTGGTAGAGAACTTGGTGGCCTTTATGTATTAGACTCATTAGGTAAGGATGCTATGTGTAATAATGCCATCTTTTCTTGTATGATCTCGACTGAGTTATGGCCCAGTCATCTTGGACATCCCCCGGAACACGTTTTACGCGTTCTTAATAAAGATTTACTCTTGAATGAGAAAAATTCCACTCAACCATGTGAAATTTGTCATATGTCAAAACAAACCCGTACATCTTTTTCCATAAGTGACCATAAGTCAAATGAAGTAGGTGATCCGGTACATTTAGACTTATGGGGTCAGTTCAAAGTTACAAGTCATGAAAGTTTCAAGTACTTCCTGACTATGGTGGATGATTACTCCCGAGTATCTGGTTGTACCTTCTAAAATCTAAAGATCAAGTTTTCCAAATATTGAGTCATTCTTTTCTTTAATTGAAACTTAATTTGGTAAATGAATCAAAGTTTGTAGGTATGATAATGGCACTGAATTTGTTAACAACAAATTGCAACATTTTTTTTTAAAAAAGGTGTCATACATCAAATTTCATGTGCCTATACTTAGCAAAATGGGATTGTTGAAAGCAAACATTGCCACCTGTTTAATATTGCTAAATCTCTTATGTTTCAGGGGGGGGGGGGTTACCAATATCCATATGGACTGAGTGTATGTTAACTGTAGCCTATCTTATCAATTGTACTCCTTCTTCCGTTTTAAGCGGTAAGTCTCCTTATGAACAGATGTTTGGGGTGTAAACCTCCTCTTACTCATCTAAGAAACTTTGGTTGTCTTGTTTTCTGTACAAAATTAAATCCATTAAATAAATTTGATACTCGTGCTATAAAATGTGTTTTTATTGGCTATTCAAATAAAAAAAAGGGTTACAAAATGTGGGATTTGGAAAATAAAACGAGTTTTTATTCTCGTGATGTGAAATTCTATGAAAATATTTACCCTTTCAAGTTAGAAAAATATTATGAAACTCAAATCTAAATAGTTTTGACATTTATAACTTTTTTCTTGAAAATGAAAAAACTAGACAACCAACACCCAATGATGATGGTAGGTATGTTCAATTTGTATTTACTGGTTTTGATCCTCATGGAAGCCCGGGTGATATTAGGGACCGGGAGAGTGATGTCTTAACAAATGATGAGAACAGATCAACCTGTCAAGATATCCCTACTAGTCCTAATATCACTTATGATTCTACCAGTGAGGTTCAAAACATTGAGTCTCTCAATGAAGAAAGTAGACCTCCTGAGGGTAACAAAAATGATTCTGTCAATTTGAGAAGGTCAACCTGAAAATCTGTTCCTCCTAGAAGATTAGATGACTTTGTAATAGAAGGTAAAGTTAAGTATGGATTATAGAAAGTTGTTAATTACTCTAAGTTGTCCTTAGAAAATCTCTCATTTTTTCCTCGCTTAATAAAAGCATAGAACCAAAGTCGTATAAAGAAGCATCCTTAGATCCTAATTGGGTTTTAGCTATGAATGAAGAGATGGAAGCATTAATGAGAAGTGGTACTTGGGTTCTAAGCTATTTACCTAGTGATAGAAAAACCGTTGGCTATAAGTGGATTTACAAAATTAAATACAAATCTAATGGTCAAATTGAAAGATACAAAGTTAGGTTAGTCGCTAAGGGATACAGTCAAAAAGAGGGGATAGACTTTGATGAAACATTCTCCCCGGTTGTAAAAAAGGTCACTGTTAGATGTGTCATTAGCTTGGCTGTTCGAAACAGTTGGCCTTTGTTCCAGTTAGACGTGAACAATGTCTTTCTCTATGGCACCTTGTCGGAAGATGTTTATATGACTCTTCCCGAGGGTTATTATGATAAATCCGAAACAAAAGTGTGTAAATTACTCAAGTCTTTGTATGGTCTAAAACAAACCCCTCGCCATTGGAATGAGAAATTAACTAACACACTTACTGAAGCCAGTTTTACACAAAGTAAAAATGATTAATCTTTATTTGTTAAAACCAATGGTAGTGTGATTAGCATATTACTTGTTTATGTTGATGACATTGTTTTAACATGAAATGATCCTTCTGAACTGGAAAACATTAAAAGTTTACTTAATTCTAAGTTTATGATTAAAGATTTAGGGAAACTTAAATATTTTCTAGAAATAGAAGTTTTAGAAACTGACCAAGGTCTTGTTTTTTCTCAGTGAAAATATTGTTTGGATCTTCTTGATGAGTTTGGGATGTTAGTGTCAAAACCTGGTTAATAATCTGATCAAACAAAATCTGGTTATAACTGATAAAAGAAATTCACATGTCTCAGATTATGAACTGGAAAAATTTGTAACTGAATATCAAAAATTAATTGGCAAGCTTATATATCTAACCCTTACTAGGCCTGATATCTCCTACACTGTTGGCTGTTTAAGTCAATTTATGCATTGTCCTCTAGCTTTTCACCTAAAAGTTGCATTAAGGCTTTTTAGGTATTTGAAAAAATCTCCTGGAAAGGGAAATCTTTTTTCTAAGAGTGAAAATTTTCAACCACAAGGATATGCAGATTCTGATTTTTGTGGGCAAATGTTTATCTACACGAAGGTGTACATCAGGTTTTTGTGTTTTTCTTGGTAATAACCTTATATCTTGGAAAAGAAAAAAAACAACAAACTGTATCCCGAAGCAGAATATAGAGCCATGACACTTTTTAGTTGTGAAATTATTTGGTTATTAAAGATTTTAAATGATTCAAATGTTCAATATAGTTTGCCGGTTAATTTTTTTTTGTGATAATAAAGAAGCTTTGCTCATTTCCTCTAATCCTGTTTTCCATGATCGTACAAAGCATTTTGAAATTGATCTTCATTTCTTGAGAGAAATAATAGTTGTTGGAGTTTTAAAGGTTTTAAAAATAGACACATCACAACAACCTGCAGATTGATTTACCAAAGGGTTGAGCATAGCTCAACATGATTTTGTTGTGCAAAAGATTGAAGCTATTTGATGTCTTTTCAGGGTTGAATTAAGGGGGCATGTTAAAATATCCAATTCAACCTAAAGGTATATGGGCTAAAGACAAGATTTTGTGGGATGCTGGTGGTTTATCTCTTGAGTTTTATCCATGGATCTAAGCCCTTTTAGGGCTTATCTCGTTCTTCAATTATGGACGTATCTTTCAATTGTAGGAACAATTGTGATTGATTCCCAATTGCGCTGGCTAATTGATCGTGACAGCTAAGTGACGATTCATGCTTCCATGTTTTCTCTCTGGCTTCATTTTCTGCATTCATTTCTTCCCCAATCCTTGCTCATTGGTTGAATATATGTTGAAGGCTTCCTGCTATGGTTCATCACACAAGAAGACACATCAACACTTAAAAGACGACTTCACTCCTTGTTTTTCTTGTTACATACCACTGAGTTTTTATTTGGTTCCTACATTCAATTTGGGTGTAAAACTTTTGTTCATTCGATTGTAATTAATCTTTATTTTATACCAGAAATTTGACAGTATGCACTATGTTGTTGTACCGTGTGCATTCTTGATGGTGTCTGCTTAATTTGGTTGTAACCTTGGCATTGTTGTTTGTTCCCTGGCATCGCATTTTTGGGCTCATGACCCGACACCCACGTGTTCATATTTGGGCTTTAGGGATGCCACGCGCTATCAGTTACCGCATCCCTCATTTTTACTTTAATACACCACATGTCTTTCTCTCTCATTTTTAAGATCTCTGTTATCTCTCTTTGTGTCACACCCCAACCGATGTCGGAATCATCGAATTGAGACGAAATAGATTGCTCATCGCACATAACACTATTTAGCGACAATAATTACTTCAAAACCGAATTTCATTAATAAACATAAATTGTCAATACAACGAATGAAGTACAAGTACAACATTGAAACAACAAAATATAACAACAATAACATAACATAACATAATCAAATCTAGTATCTTGAGCGTGTTTTTAGTCATCCCTACTAGATTCATCATGGCAGCAATCCTCAACCTGTAACATGTTTAAAATAAAGTTTCAACATAAAGCATTGGCGAGTACACAAGATTTGTATAAATATAGCATAAGCATAAAAAGCATTTTCTCGAATACACATGGCAATTGTAAACAAGGTAACTAGCATGCAACACTATATGTCAAACCCAAGTGTCCACAAGAATTTTGTGTCCCTCGCTACCAAGGTAACGAGACTAGTTTACGAATACAAGACTTAACAAGACCCGACGGGCGGCGTGCTACTCCTATAGTGCTATATATGTTAAGTTTAGGCTAGAAAAGTTAATGACATAAAGCATGTATGATTCTAGCATGGACCAAAGTAAACAAGTAGCATGTATAAGGATTGAGATTCAAAGCATGATTAAGTGTGTGCTGTGAATTTTATATATTAACATGTTACAACCCAAAGTGTTTTAAAAGTAAAACGGGTCAAGTGTGCTCACGGTTTTGCAAGTTTCCACTTGTTGGTCCGTGAAGAGTTTGTTGGTTTGGAGGTGGAACATTGTGTCCTTCTACACGATGAAACATAGGTGTGTGAGTAACTTGGATGATGACGGAGGATTTAGATTTGGTATTTTAAAGTATAGCAAAAGTAAAAATAATCATCTAGACTTAGTACTCATTTTTGACACTATAAAATCCCATAGGAGTTAGAATGATTTCATGGGTTTAATGCCCATTAGAATCGTAACGAGGAACTAAGTACTTAGGTGATGTAACTTAGCGCCTTGATGAATAATCATTTGGTTATCATCAAGGGTTCGGTTTATATGTTTTATATATGGTATATAGTATATAGTATGATTCTAATCCAACAATTTTAACAAGGATTTCATATAAGTCGTGCAAGGAGGTAGGAGGTGAACCTTCCATTTAAGACCTATTTCGTAGATTTCACCAATGCACAAGTTGTTACAAGAACAACAAGGATGGCCATTAATACAATAAGGAATGAAATATACACACTATACTATGGGAAATCATCAAGTGAGGTGTGGATTGGAAGTAGGATAGCCAAAGCTTTCCAAGTAATCACACTAAGCAAGCTCAAGTCTTGTTCCACACTTGTGGGTTAAAACCCTTTTAAAAATAGAAAGTTTGGAGGGATTACACACCTCCGATTTGTATGTAAGAACCTTGTTTTTAAGCACACTAATCATAGACTTTGATTAGTGGCAAAAGGACATAGGTTTGTATGAGTAAACATGAGTTTTCTTCCAAAACATGAAGAATCAAAAAGATAAAAATGTGCAGAATTTTATATGCACTTTGGACCTAAAAAATGGTGAGGTTTCACCTTAGTTTGCCCAAGCAAACTTGTGAAAACCTTCCTAGAGGTTATCCAAGTGTTTTAAAAGAAAGAACAAGGTAGAAATGGAAGAAGAAGTGAGTTGAAACTCACTTGGAAAAGCTGAAACTTTTTGATTTCGCTGCTAAAACTCAGCTGTGTTTAGAGAGGTTTGAGAGTGTTTAAGGGTTGTAAAAGTGGAAAAGAGGCTGATTATAAGTTGTATTTGTAGGAGGAAGGATTAGGGTTTCAATGGGTTGGGATTTGGACAAGGTTAGTGGGCATTAAGGCTTGAAACAAGCCCAAACACACCCTTAAAAGTGGGTTGTCCCCATTTTATATTTTTATTTTTTTTGTTAAATAAATGTTATTATTTGGTTAATTTGTTACCTTTTAATGGGTTATGAACTTGTAATAAGGTGTGGCATGATATTCCTAATGTTTGGTTATTATATCCTAAGGTTTTATAAGCAAAAATTAACATGTTTTGAAAAGATTAATCTAGACTAACAATTAACACGTTTGTGACACATAACGAAGTGTCAAATAGTGTAAATCTTGCGATTGAATGATCAAGTATTGAGTATGAATGAAATGCTTTAAGTATTACGATTACACGAGAATTGTTTACGAGTTATTCCATGATACAAACTATGTTAATAAACGTGTGTACAAATCGATTTATAAGAATGTATATTCCACATAAAGGTCAATTTCATTACGATCGAAGTCTAGGAATTACAATGATTCAAAATGAGATACGATTACAAAGGAACAAGTTTCCGAAAATAGAATTGCGATACAATCTTACTAAAAATGGAAAGCTGCGAAAAGCGAGGCGTCACACTTTGTAACTCGCCGGACGCGTGGCCAAGCCTTGCTTCTCGTTGCTATCTTCGATCGTCAGGATCCTTTTCTCCTGTGGTTTTATCTGATCGTTTAAAGGTACGGTTGCTTGAATGTGGTGTGTGATTTTGGGTTTTTTACCCTTACTTTTGATCTTTAATATGTTTTATGGTTGTTTTAGTTGTATCTTAGTTGATTTTTTGGTATCTACAGATGATAACCATGGGTGAGCCTTCTAGATGGTGTCTTTAAAAAAAGCTTCAGTCGGATCTTTGGATCTGTGTTTACTTTTGAGGTTTAATCCGGTTTATGTTTTTATTGGTTGTATCTGAGTTGATTTTTAAAATACATAGGGGATGCACCATTGGTGAACCTTGTAGATGACGTGTTAAAAAAAGGCTTCAATCTGGTATTTGGATGTGTTTCCTATGTTAGTGAAGCTGATTCTGTAGTTGATGGTGTTTTCGTCTTGATTTATTATTGGCGATGAACCATAGGTGAGCCATGTATGTTAGAAGAGATGCTTTAATCAGACATTTGGATCTATGATTTTTATCTTCATATGAAAGTCCCGATAAACGGATCTTTCGATATCACACGTAGCTTGAATGGTGGCGGAATCACACAAACAAGCTAATCAATCAAAAGAAATAAGATGAAGATCAATAGAAAACCAGCTTGCATACAAGACTTGTTTAATACAAGTTGTCACCAAAGAGCCACCACCCTAATTACATCATTTACTATATATACTACTAGGGTCATTAGCCGATGCCCTTAGGCCCAAAACTAACCTCTAAGCCCAAACACAAACAATCAACCTAAACTAACATGTGACTAATGCATAAATCTAATCATGAACTAACAATCTCCCCCTAGGTTTACTGCATTAGTTTGTCTTCAAGCTTCACCATCTATTGTCTGCTGCCTTCGAAAAGTAGTCCTGGATCCGCACAAAATCGATTTTGAATCACAGCAGCCACTGCTCTGGTCCAGGACTTTGCACAGGCTTTATATTTGTCACTTGTATGAATTTGATGTTGACCAAGAACTTTGATATCTTCCTCGTGAAAGCTTATGAGTTCCAGTACATCCGACAGCCTAAACGCCTTTTCTTTGGTCACAATTATTGCTTCTGCCATTCTTGGATCGTAAGCCTAATAGCAGAAGTTCTTGAGTACTCCTTTAGGGAACTTAGGAGCAACAGAAATGACCTTATCTTTGTGTGTCGGTGGTCGAATGACGGTTTTCATGCGATTGTGAGTGTGATGATCTTGTATTCCTAGATTCTTCTTCAGATATGTCTCGTCCATCTTCATTGTTGGGAAGTTATGCTTTACTTCGTACTCAAGCTTCGAGTGGAAAGCCCATCCTTCACCTCGCTGATTTAGATCGAAATATGTATATGGAGCTCTCAATAGACTTTTCAGGTCAGTTTTGTCCAAGATTCAAACTGTGACTGCTTAGAGTAATATTCCTTGTGTCCACTATTTCTAGTCACCAACCACAGCTTCCTGTCATGATCGTATTTCCAACACTTGACTTCCGATTTCTTTCCAACTTTATCATAGAAGCTCGATCCTAATTCCATAACATAGCGATTAGACACCTTTGAAGGATCCTTGAGCTGAAAGTTCTCGTCAAGTGGATTGATATCCTGATTCTTCATTACTAGCATCTTTTTGCTTTGCGGATTCTTCGCTTGTGATTGTTTTCTTTTCTTAGTTTACTTTGAGGCAAGGTAGGCTTCCAGACCATCTTCTCGTTCTGCATCTTCAGCTGCCTTTTCTTCAGCTGTCCGTTCATGGTGAGCAATATTTAGAGGATCATCATTTTTATCAGCAAATTCACCACCGAACTTCTTTTGCAGCTTTGCTTTCATTTCATATATCTCAGTCATCAACAAACTCACATCACCCTGTAACTGCTCTATTGCTTGGTCTCTGATTGTAAGTTGATTTTGCAGCGATGAGATTTGGGCATTCTTTAACTCGTTATCTTGTTCCAATAACACCACCCTTTGTTGCAGCTTGCTTACATCTACTACTTCATCGTCGTCACTGTCAGACTGCTCAATGAATTTCATTCTATCTGCAACCATTCTCATAGCAGCTTCATCATGCGCATATAATCCAACACCAGAGCTTCCAGCTTCATCATGAAAACCACATGAACCTTTCGATATGTCTGTAATTGGGGCATCTTGTGTATTTAGCTCAGAAGAAACTCTTGGACTTGCAGGCATATGGCTAACGGATATGACATTTAGCTCTTTAACAGGTGCTTCAGCTTTCTCAGACTCAACATGCTCTGTGTCTTCATCTTCAGAAACTAAGTCTTTGACTATAGGTTCAGGCTTTTGCGGACCACCAACGATTTCCACATCGTGCTCTTCAGCTATAATTACATTCCCAGGCTTTGGAGTTGAGATAACCTCTGGAAATTTTCCGTTTTTAACCAACGCATACTTTCCAAATAACTTAAACTTTATATTGTCCTTCTCACGCTGCTTGCTTGCTGTCTCAAAACAACTGGGACCTAGCAGCTTCAGATTCAAGAAGTTTGTCCCTTTCTTTAGCTCTGGATTTTCTCATTGAGAATCATTTGCATAAACCTTGGATAGAGAAGGAAAACTTTCTTCTTCGGATTCTGTAGCATGTTCTTCATGTTGTCGAAGACAAATGCCGAAAAGTTGTACTCCCAGTCATTCACCAATGCAACTAATGCTGCCGTTTGTGTTTGATTCAGCTCATCTTGACCGCCTTTGTTTTCGAATATGCTTAGCAACAGAATGTGAACTAGACACCTCCAGTATGGTAGAAACATTTTCTTTAGCACTGTAGGGTAAGCACCTTCATAACTCATGCGTCATAGGGATTTAATCACGGTGTCTCTATCATAAGCTGTT
The DNA here is from genome assembly GCA_947069175.1 of Scalesia atractyloides. NCBI lineage: Eukaryota > Viridiplantae > Streptophyta > Magnoliopsida > Asterales > Asteraceae > Scalesia > Scalesia atractyloides. The sequence goes on from CAMTDV010000017.1 coordinate 74,875,469, forward strand.
GGATGTCGTTCGCTATCTTCAAACTTCAGAACTTCTCGTATAACTTCCTCAGAAATCAGAATGTTCTTCTCTTGAATCCTTGACTCTATAGCAGATCCACCTCCCTTGACCTCTTCATGTATCCAGAAGTCTTGAATCATCGATTCGTCAATAACTGGATTAACCTTCAAAGCGTGAGAGAGTCGGCAGTTCTTCAATCCAATCACGAGAGAGTTGAACATCTCATGATATCCTGGCGGCGGGTCAGACATGTAAAAGGCTTGATTATGAAAAGCTTCAACAGCCAGTTTACGTTCTGGTAGCATCTATTGCGCCATTTTCTGCACTTGAACAAAAATCATAAGTTTTTTATAATAAAAGTGACCAATTTGATCCTCTGAACATTTGATCTTGAACCAAATAGTTCATCAAACCTAATTAGTTAGAGGTCCAAGGAAAGAAAACAAGGGTTCAAAAGGATTTGAATCAGTCAATTATTTAAGATTTAAAAGGTTCAAATCATTATGAACTGGTCAACAAATTCCGGATGACCTGGTTCAAGGAACTGTGTGAACCAGGTTCAGGATCTCGAATGACAAGGGTTCAAATTAATGACCCCTTGTCATCTCGAATGAATTTGAATACATCTGGGATGATTATTCGAGATGCGTGTTAAGTCATTCGAGATGACCAGAGATCCATTTGAGACGCTAAAAAGATTATCCGAGATGCATGTTAAATCATTCGAGATGCTCAAAGGTTTATCCGAGATGCCCAGTATTTCATCCGAGATGCATAGGAGTTTTAACCTATTCGTCTGAGATAAGTTCGAGATGGAAGTTCTAGATGATGATTCGAGATAGGGACAAATTCGAAATGAGACTGTAGCTATCTCGGATGGGATATTAAATACCTCAATTTGGGCTTGGCCTATCTCGAAACAGTAACTCTAGCTAAACTTGGGCCATGCCCATCTCATTAATGGTTTGAACAGGGTTGGTTTATGATAGTGGGCCCAACAGATTAGTATTTTATCACTGATTTACCATGTGGGCCCATTTTCTTTTCAAAAACAGTAAAGCCTTTGTAAAAACTGCAATTTCTCCAACTGAGCAACTTCGTTTATCGTTTATAGAATAATAGAAATAATAATAAAATGACGAGATTAGCCATGGGATCAAACCGTTTGTCGAACTGGCTAAGGAACATTTTTCAGCACTTCACTTATTCAGACAGGTCTATGCGATTGCAATATATGTGTCCTCTTAAACTTGTCGTGTTAATTCTTTTTAATTTCAACCTTGTACTTTTAATCCTGAAGGAACAAACTATAGCGTCCGTGTATCCCATAACATAACATACCCCCGCGATCAAGGTAAGCACAACCATTCATCGTAACAGGTGAGTATATTGGGATCATCCTTTGATTTTACAACGCCAGTGTGGTTGGTGAACAGGTCAGTACATTGTACTGCAGAGCAACCAAACAACATCTGATGAGGGTTAGGCTTTAGACCTTATAGAACTTGTCCTTTCAAGCACATGGAGTTGTCTCATAATGAGATTTCCTTTCTCTTTAAGGTTTTGGCCTTCATTTTAGCTCTTTTAAGGATATCCAGACTGTGCCTAGGTCTGCATATGTCAGGATGCAACAGAAGGGCAGAACAGATATTCCCGAATGAATCACCAGCATAAAAACCCAGAACTTTAGACGTTGGCTATCTATCAACACAGGATTTAAGACCATGAAATCATATGCTGATGATATGTTATCCACATAATGTATAGCTTGCAGTACTTTGGTGTTTAATTCTTTATGCTTTTTGAACGATAAGCCTATCAGCACATCACATTGGATCCTTGCCTTTTCAGCTTCTGTACCTTACATGTGTTAGTCAAATTCGTAGTACGGAAATTTATTTCAGTTCCCAAGCATAAAATTCTCCTCCTCAACCAAATAAACCAAATATTTCTCCCCTTAAATTTGTGCAAAAGTAGAAAACTTTATGCCTAAATTTAATTTATTATTGGGGATGATTTTTTTACCCAGTCGGTAAATCACATCATTATTAAAAGGTCCACAAGCACTTTGAATCTCGAGTTGCTGACAGGTTTTCTAAAAAGATCCGCATTATTTGCATCCGTATGGATCTGTTCAAATTTAATTAAACCTCTGTCATAGCAATCTCGAATAAAATGGACTTTAATATTAATGTGCTTGGTCTTGGAGTGAAAAACAGGGTTTTGATGATTTGGATAGCGACATTATTATCACAATAAATGGTAGTGTCAAGATAAGTCAAACCGTAATCCTCGAGCTGGTGTTGCATCAAATTAACCTAGGAACAACAAGCAGATGTTGCAACGTATTCGGCTTCTGCGGTGGACAATGATACCGTTTGTTGCTTTTTGCACTGCCACAAAAAGAGTCTGTCGCCCAAGTATTGACATCCAGCCAATGTAGACTTCATATCCATGTCTGTCCCTCCAAGATTATTGTCAGAAAAGGCAAATAAATCAAAGTTTGAATCTCTAGGATACCATAGCCCAAGCTTTGGGGCTCCCTTGAGGTATCTAAAGATTCGTTTCACAGTAGTGAGATGAGAAAGTTTAGGGTTGGCCTGAAAACGAGCACACTGACAGACGGCGAACATGATGTCTGGTCGACTAGCGGTCAGATACATTAATGCGCCGATCATGGATCGATATAGCGTTGGATTGACTGAACTACCATCAGTGTCTTCATTTAAAGGTGGTTTCTCTGCTATGGGGGAGTCCATTGGCTTTGAGTTGGTCATGTTGAACTTTGCGAGAACATCCTGAACATATTTTCCTTGATGGATGAGGATGCCTTTACTGCTTTGTCGAACTTGCAACCCTAAAAAGGTCGTCATCTATCCCAACGAACTCATCTCGAACTTTTTCTTCATAACTTCCTCAAACTCCTTGCACAGATCCTCATTTGTTGACCCGATGATAATGTCGTCAACATAGATTTGAACAAGGATCAGTTCCTTGCCAGCGCGTTTGATAAAAAGAGTTTGGTCTATAGTTCCCAGAGTGTAACCATGAGCAAGTAAGTGCTCAGTTAAAGTTGCATACCATGCATGAGGTGCTTAGTGCAAACCATACAGAGCCTTATCTAGCTTGTAGGGATATCCTTCCTTTTCAGTATCAACAAATCCCGAGGGTTGAGCGACATAAATCTCCTACTTGACCTTCCCGTACAGAAAAGTTGTCTTGACATCCATCTGATATACTGTAAATCCCATATAGGATGCATATGCCAAGCAGATACGAATGGCCTCAAGGCGAGCGACTGGCGCACAGACTTCATCATAATCAAGACCCTCGATCTGCTTAAAACCTTGTACAACTAATCGTGCTTTATTCCTAACGATTACTCCGGAGTTGTCTTGTTAATTTCTGAATACCCAGCGTGTTCCAAGAGCTCGTTTTCCTTTGGGAGGTTTCACGAGCTTCTATACACCTAAATTTTCAAACGGATTAAGCTCTTCGTGCATTGCATCGACCCATTCAGGTTCCTACAAAGCAACTTTAGTGTTTTTAGCTTCAATCTGCGATATAAAACAAGAATACAGACATGTGTTAATGGTTCCTGATCTACTACGGGTTTGCACGCCAGCAGAGACAGGACCAATAACGTTTGCAATCGGATGATTTTTCTGAACATGTTGTGGAATTGCAACTTCAGATGTCTGTAGATTTGATTGCAGATTTGAAAAACTTTGTGATGCTATTCTAGTTTGCTCCCCCTCATTTGATGCAACGCGGTTATTTGCTACTACTAGATCAACTGTACTTTCTGGTGGAACCGGATCTTGGAACAATGAATTTTCTTAATCATTTATGTTTGAAGGACCAGCACTGGTCTGTTGTGTAGACTCTTTAGTATTCTGTACTGCATCATCAGGAGTAAATTCTGGAATTGGATCTTGGAGCGAAGAGTTAGATGAGGATGTTGTAGGTATCTTATGGAAATCCGGTGGATCTATGGTGAGTTTCTTAAACGCATCTTGTAGCGGTACAACATCGTCCTCAACTCTAATGGGGATAGGTATCACCGAACTTGAGACATCTTCAGTAACGATCACGTCAGGCTGAATACTAAAAGATTTGAACAAGGAGGAATAATCGTATAACCAATCAGGGCCAAGTCGAGCATCTTTTGGATTTTCTTCCAGTCAGTCCACATAATACGTCTCCATGATTTGCTTCTTGATCTTGTTGTATACTCGATAAGTGGTATTTTTAGCATAGCCAATGAAATAGCATGGATCTCCCTTGGCTTCAAATTTTCCTTTGGCATCCATGATTAGGAGAACACAAGGACACCCAAATGTGCGAAAATGTTGCACCGAAGGCTTCTGGCCCTCAACTAATTCATAAGGCGTCTTCATGTGACGTTTGTTGATTAAGGCATGGTTCTGAACATAGCAGACGATATTGACTGCTTCTGCCCAAAATATTAGTGGGAGACCAGAATCAATCAACAATGTTCGAGCAGCTTCAATAAGAGTTATGTTACGTCTTTCAGCGACCCCATTTTGTTGGGGGTGCGGGCTGCACTATACTGACGATCAATCCCTTTCTTGGCACATAAATTATTCAGATCAACATTTTTAAATTCTGTCCCATTGTCGCATCGAATGATCTTCACTCGTTCATTTGCTTGATTTTCCATTAAAATGATGAATTTCTTTATTAATCCAGCAGTTTCACACTTTTGTTCCAAGAAGAAAACCCAAGTGAATCGGGAAAAATCGTCTGTAATGACTAGACAATATGCCTTTCCGCCAATGCTCAGTACGTTGATAGGACCAAAAAGATCCATACGAAGCATTTCTAAAACCTTAGACGTCGTAAGCACAGGCTTAGATTTGTGTGGTCTTCGATGTTGCTTCCTTCGGGCACATGACTCGCATTTTTCAATTTGCATAAAATCCTTGATTGGCAGATTTCTGACCAAGCCTCCTTTTGCTAAACGATTCAGATTCTTCATGTTCAGATGACCTAGTCGACGATGCCATCGCATTGCATCATGTTCGGCGACTTCCGAAAATAAACAAGTGACTTGATCAGTTGGAGCTTTGTTCATGTCAAGCACATAAGCATTACCACGACACTCAGCTTCAAGCAGGTACCAATCTTCAGGAATAACAATCCCAGGTTTAAGGATCACGCAACCATTCTTTGTGAATAGAACTTCTAGACCCTTGTCGCACATTTGAGAGGCACTTAATAAGCTTTGCTTGAGCTCAGGAACATAATTGACATCAGAGAAGCTGAGAACACCATTCTTGACCGTACCCTTCATTGTTATTCGTCCAGTTTCACCTCCGGCAAAGTTGACAAGTCCACCGTCGAAGATTTTGATGTCATTCAACTGGGAGATGTCTCCTGTCATGTGTCTGGAACAACCACTATCGATGAACCAAAGGCGCACGATAGCCCTCCATAGTCGTTCCTGTACACAGAGCAGAATTTAGTGAGAAATTATACCCAGATCATTCTTGATCTGGGCTTAAAGTCCTGCTTCAATCCCCTTGAGTGAATTGATTTTTGGGATGAAGATGCTTTTGAGTATGATGAGTTAGAACATTGAGATTGGAAATTCGCAAGAGATTTAGGTTTCCAAATTTCTTTCACTGTTAGTAATTGTGTTCTTGTTTGGTGTGAAGTTTGAATTTTTAGATTTGGAGGTGTGTCGATTAATTCTCTTTGCTAAATTCCAGTCTCCATCAAAAGGTTTGCTTTTTGGGTATTTCCATCTGATTTGTTGACGGTATAAGCCCTTTTGATGATAAGTGTTCTTGGAATGATATGACACGAGAGGACAATGAACACAATTTCGAGCTATGTGTCCCGGAATTCCACAATTGAAACAAGTTTGTCTTTTTGAGAAAAAGACTTTCAGTTCTGCTTGTGTTATTCTGGGAAGCTGACTGGGTATCTTCTTCCCCTTGTTGATGATTGATTAGATGCATGTTTAGCCTTTGATGTAACCTGCTCACAATCATCAGCACAAGAGTGAGTATCGATAAGTTTACCCTTCAACTTAGGTTCAGTCGGTTTTTGAGGAGAGCTGTCATTTATTCATGATCCTTTATTTTTGCGTGATCTACTTTTCTTTAAAGGATTAGATCCTGTAGACATAGTTTCATTGAAACCTTTCTTCAGAAACTGGGTCAGTTTCTTTTGAAATAGTTTCATCAGAAACTAAACTCAAAGGAACATGTGATTCGCATTCACCAGATGATAAGCAACTTTGGTCAAAATTTGTTTGACTTTCAGATGCACATTGCTCATTTTCTGATGAAATAGAATCGCTACTCTTAGATTCTAATGCATCAGATATTTCCTGGTTATCACCTGAGTTACTTACACATTCAAGCACAATACCATCATCATAACATTCAGAAATATCTGAGGCATCAGTGAAATTTTTCACAACATTTGAATCTGTATCAGATGCCTCAGATGTCTCTGGTAAAACAGTTAAATCAGAATCAGAATCAAAATCCACATCATATAAAGTTTTAGGTTAAGCAAATTTCTCAGACAAACCCTGAGTTTCAAAAACCAAAGACTGAACAAAATCCCACACATAAGTATCATGTTTATCACATAAACTATCAGAATCATCTGATCCATTATCCTCTTCAGACTGCTCCTCAATTGTCACTGACTCTGCACATTTACTGGAACAATCAATATCATTTGCAAAATCAGAATCAGAAGGTGTTGAATTTTCAAGTGTTTCTTTTGACACCTTTTCTTGTTCTCAGCTTTCAACTGATTTATATAAGCATTCTTGGCCATCAATTTTAACAAAATTCACGGGGTTTTGAAAATCAGTGGGTTGAGCATTCTTCGACTTGAAAGGTTCCCAAGGAATGTAATCGCTTGGTTTTCCATACATCGTTGTATCATAATTTTTCAATTCTTGCTTAGTATTAGGCATTCTTGAATAATTATCATTATATGGTGGAGGAACCTGAGTATAGCCCAACCCTTTCCCTTTGTTTTCCTTGTATGCCAATTGTACATCACTGAGATTTAGGACAGCGTCACTGGAAGCATCGAATTTCTTGATATTTAATTCATTTGCTGATACTTTCCAGTGAGAAGCTCCAGTTCAGCTCTTACTAAGTCACATTCCATTGTTTTTAAATTTAATCTGTTCTTATAATCGTAGACTCAACATTTTTGTTGGTTTATGTTTAAGTGGAGCTGAGCTATGTCCTTTTTAAGTACATCGATCTTTTCATAGAGAATCTTATTGTTCTCTCTAAGACTAATACACTTTGACATGGCATTGTTGTAATCGCTAATAAGGGCAAAGTTATGGGCCCTCATTTCTGCAATTTTATTTCTACAATGTTCGGAGCACAAGAGAGAGTTTGCCGTTTCAGAGAGAGGTTTGGGTTCCTCAGTGAGTGCCATCAGACATTGGTGGTGAACTGCTTCTCCTGCTTCTGAGATCTTCAGTGACTTTACCTGTACTGCAGCATCCACCCAGCTGAATCCATGTTGATCCTGTACCAATAGTGCTTTTCCAGTTCCAGAGTTTCCTTGGCCAGTTGAAGTTGAAGATGAAGATTGAGCTTGAGCAGATACGACGGGAACCATTGGTCTTTTAGTGTTTCTGGCTGCAGCAGCTTGAGTTGCTTCGTACCCTACAGGTATTTTCTTGCAGTCCCTGGTAAAGTGTCCTGGTTTATGACACTTGTAGCACCTTAGCTTGTCTTTGACGGCACCAGACCTGATGTTTGACATTGGACGACGGCCATATCTTTTTTGAAACTTTTCAGCTCTAAAAGCTGCCATAGCCAAATTCCAAGAAGCGTCTAGTTCTTCAATATCTTCTTCGACCACTTGATTTACTTCTGTAGCCAGATCTGATGGAGGCGGTAAATCTCCTGCAAGAAGGCATTCAGACTGTTGATCATAGATGCTGCCAGAGCCAGTTTTTCTTAATTTTGCTTAGTGAGGAAGGCCATGTTCTCAACAGATATTTTGGATCGGGTATTTTGAGATGTTGGAGGTGTCACTGGACTGTAGATCACATCTGCATGTTGAGGAGAGACTGGTGAGACAGTGTTGCTTTGAGGGGTTATGCCATACACATAGCTTGTCTTCTTAGCTTGGAGTTGGGTTGGGTTCAGTGGACTGAATATCACATTTGGGTTCGGGTTGCTGCTTGTTATGGGACTAAAGATAATGTTGGGTGACCAGGAAGAGTTTGAGACGTTAGGGCAGCATTAACTTGTTATCCCAGTAGCAATCAAGGAGTTCTTATGATTCAGCTCTCTTTGTTGGTTGTCAATTTCGCAAGACTTGATGGTGGCTATCAGCTCGGTGAGAGTTACTTCATTCGGGTTCTTAATACGTTTGATCATGGACACATCCGCATCCCAACTCTTTGGTAGAGAGTTCTGAAGTTGTCGATTCATTCCACTGTTTGAGATGGAGATACCCGCACTTATCATTTGGGAAGAAAGCTTGACAAATCTCCTTACTTGATTCTCCATAGTTTCTCCATAAATGTGGTTGAATGAACTGAATTGCTGATTTAGCATGTTTACCCGGCTAGCCTTCATGTCAGTGTTCCCTTCATACATATTTTGAAGCACATCCCAAATTTCTTTAGCACTTGTGCAGTTTCTGATAGCAATTGAGATATCTGGGCCAAGAGCCGTAGTTAATTGGCCCATTGCCCGGCTGTCTTCATCCATAGCTCTTCGATCCTCCTCTGACCACAGATTTTCTGGCTTAGGAATCTGTGTCATGGGATCATCTTCATAGAGTACATGATGGTACGAGGACCATTATGATGCTCCTCATGATACCAGGCTCCTTAGCCTTGCAGTATTGTTCAAAGCGCCAGGTCCAATCATAGTAGTCATCTCCGTTCAACAGTCTTGGAATTTTTGTAGCCGTGCCAATGATTTGATCGAGTTCTTGATGCAATGCCAGGTTTTGAGTTTGAATGGCAGCTAAGGTTGCATTGGTGAGATCCGCAGTAGTCAACATTCCGTTTGGGTTCATCTTTTTTAATTTTACAAAATAAAATTTAATTCTATTTTTAATTGAAAATGACAAGTCCAGTCAATAGTCAATCCGAGATTATCAATCTGAGATGGTCAATTCGAAATGAACAGTAACAACGACTCGAAACAGTGTTCGTTAAGGATCTATTCGAGATGCTTGTTCGAGATGGATTCGAGATACAAGACAATACACCGAAATGATTCGAGATACACACGTGTTCTATCCGAGATGGTGTCTTTTGATTCGAGATACAGTTATACTTGTCCGAGATATTCAAACACTAATATCCAAGATGATCCGAGATGATTCGAGATATGAGCAGATGATTCGAGATATTCAAGAACACTATTCGAGATGATCCAAGATACGTGCAGATGATTCGAGATGTTCAAGAATACTATCCGAGATGATTCGAGATCTTCAACAGCAGCTCCGAACAGTAGTAGGTATCATCCGTAAAGGTGTGATATCAGATCTGAGCCCGGAAACAGGTTCAAATAGGCTCTGATACCAATTGAAAGTGCCGATAAACGGATCTTTCGATATCACACGTAGCTTGAATGGTGGCGGAATCACACAAACAAGCTAATCAATCAAAATAAATAAGATGAAGATCAATAGAAAACCAACTTGCCCTAAGATTCGTCTAATACAAGTTGTTAGTTACCAAAGAGCCACCACCCTAATTACATCATTTACTATATATACTACTAGGGTTGGTGCTCCATTAGCCTATGCCCTTAGGCCCAAAAGTAACCTCTAAGCCCAAACACAAACAATCAACCCAAACTAACATGTAACTAATGCATAAACCTAATCATGAACTAACATCATAAATCTCAGATTACTGGGGTTTCGTTGTTGTTTATGTTGACATTTGTATTCATTTTGTTTGGTGTCATTGGTTTTTTTAGAAACCCTGAGGCTATGATGCTTAGTTGAGCCTCAAGGCCAATGAAGCTTGTCTGAGTTGTTTTTGGGAAACAAGCATTACCTACGACAATTGCATATGTGATTTTAAGTTGGTTCCTTGACTCAGAACTTGAGCGTATACCTAATGTGTGTATAAATTTGGTATGAGTAAAGCCTAACTTTTAATCGTGTGTTTAGAAGCCTAGAGCCCTAGGCTATGTAGCATTGTTTAGCCTTGTTTTTGTTTAAATTGTTGGTTTTGGGTTATATCCAATTCTGTTTACCGACTTTATTTTGACAGTGATGATGCTTATATTGGGTTGGCGTTTGAGATGGCTTGCCACAAGCAACCACGCTAGCTTCATTATGAGCCTATGGTTATGTGCAGTGTATGATGCATAACAGGTTTGATAATCTGTTTCATTTGTGTACAATGGTTGATAACTGATATTATATAAATTATGAGCGTGTTTGTATACATGGGGTTGTTGTACATTCTGCATCTAGTTTTGTATGCAAGCGTAATATATTATATTTATATAATATCAATTATCAACTTATGTATGCATTTTGTTCTTGTACCATGTGCATTGTTGGGGTTGTCCCCTTTATTTAGTTGTAGCCTTGGCATTGTTGTTTGTAACCTGGCCTCGTGTTTTTAGGCTTAGCACCCGACTCCCACGTGTTCGTATTTGGGCTTTAGGGCAGACACTCATTATAAGGTGGCACATCCCTCGTTTGTTTTATCTATATCACGTGTCTATTTTGTGTTCTTTAGTCCCGTCAAGCATTTTGAACTGGTATGCAGTTTTTGATTACCAAGCATTTGGTGCATTACATAGGGAGTATTTTACATTAACAATCGTGATGATGAAATATAATCTATGTCTGATGGTTATTGTGATGGCATGGCAAATTTTTTATTTGTAGCCACATTAACCTGTCCTTTTTGAGCCTCATTTTAGGGTTAAATAAAAGTATCAGTAACGTTTGAAATTCGTATTATGATGTTTATGATATTATCCTTACTACATTAAAAATAGTTTTCCATCACCTTTTTCTAAAAGCATTTTGGATATCTTTGTAGTGTTGAATATGACAACTACAAACGAGAGACGACTTCTTGCATGTTTATTAAGTTTAGTTGACGAGGTAATCACATACGATCAACACGTTACAGAGAAATTAGACGACCTTACGCAGAGGGTGGCTAATATTCGTGCAAAACAGTTGGAGCTACGAGTTGCAATCGATGCACTATATGAGCGTTATGCAGCGGAAATAGAAATTGAGCGACTACATTAGCTCTTATTGTATAGTGTTATGTTATTATGTAGGAATTGTAACTGCAATTGATTATAAATTTTGTATAACAGTTTTATACAATCAACCGGATACTTAGTATGTGACATCCCGGATAATCAGGTACTTTTGTGGCTTTAGTTATATTTTATTTAGCATAGAAAATATAATTCTTTATATCCGCTAGTTTATAAGAACGTGTGTTTCGTTCGTCGATTTAAACTGCTCGCGTAACTCAAACTTATGGGGCTCGAACCATAGCATGAAAATTTACCTTATGCTAACTCGCTAAGTTCGCGTGGATGATTAGTTGTTTGTATTATTGAATTAATTGTGTGTTTTTTTTAGTTTGGTTAAAAAAAAAGAAAGGAATGATATTACGTAAACAACCAATCCCCACCTTTTGAACATCACGGTCACCCATATCTGTTACGTATTATCGGCCCAATAATCCCACCCAATTCCTTTTGCTAGCAGAACCCAACTCCTCCTCTAGCTCTCGGCCCATCGTCTAAACCGCCATATCCCCTTTATTATGTAGTTTCACAGGATAGTTTGTTAACTGCCAACAAAAATAAGATAGAAGAACCCTAGTTTTCCCCCCTAGCAAGTCACGACAACCATCACCACCCTATTTTCCCAGCCGAACGCAATCATCGATCGCCGGTAAGGTTCCCCTCCCTTGTTCGTAACTCTTAAAACTGACAGTTTCGTCGAGGTGTCTTGGTTATAAATTCTTATTACATGCTACCATGCTTGACTGGATATCTTTTGCAAACCTGAACTAGAATGTGTAAATCTGTATGCATGCATGTATATATCCGTAGTTATGTGGAGTGTGAAAGCATGTATGATGATATATGCATATGTACTTATGAGTATATGATTACCTGCAACTGTTGATGGCATGTGTTTTAGGATATGTAGACATAGATGTTTATAAGTGCAGGCCACGCCACTAGTAACATGCAACTATGAATAATGGTGTTATACTTTATAGTTGGAATCGATACGTGATCCGATTGTGGTGCTTGCGGTAGGATGTAAGTAATAGAACTCCGGTTCGACTTTGTGGCAAGGCCATGGTAATTCTGTACATTGATCCGGGTAGTATATGTATGCGTAATCGTGTATGTGCATGTAAATATCGGAGAGAAAACGTAGGGAGCATGAATGAATACAGGTTCCGTTTCGACTTCGATTTAAAAGATGAACTCATGTGCGAACTTGCGTATTTGTGTAGACATGAAGGGAATAGAGTTTGTGTTTGTGAGGTTAAGAATAACGTGCTCGATTGAATCTGCATGCTATAAAAAAAGAGCTGGTAAATGAAATATAAGTATATGTATCCGAATGATGTATGCAATGATATGGATGTGATGTGTATGTATATAGTATGTGATATATATGTGTTTGTTCGATGAAAGGCATTGTAATTTTAATAAAATGAAGTCTTGTAAGGAGGTTGGTGGAAATAGATTTTTCATGTTATGGAGTTTCAAATTTAACCATGTATTATTTTATATGTAAATATGTACTCTTTAATATAAAAATAATAATGTGATGTTATACATGTGTGGTTGGTCTAGTATGACTTCGAATAGGATGAGGATGGACCTAAGTGTCGATTTATTGAGGTTGTAGACAAAGCAACAAGTATTAGCTGGTGTGCGAAGTTATCAGTATAGATTTATATGATGATATGTGATAGATTGAGATTTCATTTGTGTATGTAAATACATGGGTGTGCAATAAGTACAAATGTGCTAGTGAGCTAAATGTTACGATTATGGTAATGTTTAGAATTCTCAATCCCGAAACCAAGTCGACTACGTGAAACCCAAGCAACGACATTTAATTAACATAACTAATAAGAAAATGGCAACAATATCAGAGCGTATCTGACGTAGAGACTGCTACACTCGAATTACTTCTTTGTTGAGCACCCTAAGGTGAGTTCACGGCCCCTATATTTTAAGGTTTTTAAATACATAGGGGGAGGAAACATGTACTCTTTACGGTAACTTACACTTTCACGTTATTGTAGAATAACGTCGCATACTTGATAAAGTAGTTTATGCTATACGGTTATGGTCACTAAGTAGCATCATATCACGGGAAGTCCTCACAAACTCTCGAACCGTTAGTATTGGTATAATAGCAGGGGAATTTTGAGTAGTACTACTGGGCCCGACAAGCCCCACCCGAGCTAGTCGCGCTAGCTGACCGGTAATGGTCAACGGGTGTAGAATTGGCCTAACACACGCCATGGTCAGTGATAGACCTGGCACACAGAGGCAACAACAGTCAGCTTCGATTTCGAACTCTTATGTGATATAACTTAGGTTAGCTACCTACATTATAACATGAAACCATTTATCAACTGAACAACTTATTATTCCGGGTTAGGAATAATGGAAACACTGTAAACGGATAAATTACTAAACATCAATCAAACCTGTGAACTCACTCTTCTTTATGTTGACACTTGCTTCTTACATGTTTTCTCAGGACGCTAGCTTGAGGAAATAGGTGCACGCCATGGAAAACCATTTTATCGAGTCTTGCATTTTAAACATTATTATGGTTATGGGCGTTTGATTTGGCGCTCCTTTACATTTACTATCTTTACGCTTCCGCATTTATTTTCCGCACTCTGATTTATTTGGTTGGTTTTATTTTTTTTTTAAAACGTATCTTTTATCATATATAGGTAATTCTATATGACTAGTGTCTATGATCATGGTTTGTCACACGCCTCGCGGTAAAACCCCGCAAGATGAAATTGAGGGTGTGACATAGTAAGTCTCAAGTATATACCTTCAGTCACCTTAATGTTGCTTTTGATGTTAGCTATGGTGTGCCGCAATGCGTGCAGACGTAATAGTAGTTGCATTTAAAAAACAAAGTGATATGCAAAAGAGTGAGTATAGAATTTGATTAAATGTTTGGAGAAAGTCAGAAAGAGGAATTGGAAGTAGTAATTGTTCCTTTAATAATTGAAATTGAAACAAATGGGTTGAACCGAAAAAGTTTCTGTTACAAGAGTTGGAAAAATACTCGATGAAGTTCTCAGGATAAAACACTTGTGCGATTGTTCGGTTTATTTTCATTTGATGTTAAAATGCTTTCATATGTTGAACACATATGTATATTGCTAGCAAAAAAAAAAGAGCAATTGGTCTTTAGGTATATTTGAAGTCAATTGGTTTTGTGTTTACTTACACTTGATGTTGGCATGTTGCATAAATTAATTGTTACAAATGTATTATGACAAGTGGTTAAAAAGGGATCCGGATACTTTGAATGATTAAATCAACCACATGACAATTGCATAAGTTTAGAGGTTATGGTTTTGATTGAGTTTTAGTAAAAATATATCCATTATGAGAATAAGACGATATTAAAATAGTCAATATGGACGATACTTGCAACATAAATTCAAAATAAAAAAGGATTAATATCACATATTCACCTATCATTGTTTCAAATGGTGGATATTATTAATTGCTTGCGTATGAAGACATAATTCCTTTGCAAATTTTCATGAATTTGGTATATCAAAGTTAGTAAGGACTTAATTGCCATTTTCATCCCTATATTTTGTTCAATCATATCAGTTTAGGCCAAAGTTTAAATTTGTACCATTTTCATTTATGTCTCTAACATTCTTGAAACATGTTAGTTTCGTCCAAAAAACATAAGTTAACTGTCATTTTCGTCCCAGTGGTTTTGTACAACTATTTGATTCAACCTTAGTTTTTTGGGCGGAATCAACATGTTTCAAGAATGTCATGAACAAAAAATAGTACAAATTTAAAATTTGGCCTGGACTGGTATAACTAGATAAATCACAGGAACGAAAATAAGAGTTAACTCGTTAGTAAGATTGAGATGTATTCAGATGATTTTGATTGTGAGAAGAAAAACACACCTGAGTATGAACTACACTATTACAATATATCCAATTATAAGACTGATGTTGAAAAAGAAAACTCATTTATCTATCGATTATTAAAGCTATTAAATATACTGCTTGCAACGACAAATCTTAACATAACCTTTTCTGCATTGAAGCTTGTGCATTTAGATTGTGCGACAGACCAATTTTGAATTATTATCTATTCTGTTAAAAAAAGAATTAGGGGATGTTTGGTAACTTTTGAATAGTTAAGTGTTAAACTAGTAAGAGGTCTGAACCATCAAGTGATGAACTGATAAGAGGTCTGAACCATTAAGAGGCAGTATAATGCTTAACCGTTTAGAGACAAATGTCTGATCAATTCAGATCAGAGGTCTTAATCATTCAGGTTCTATATAATGCTTAACCATTTAGAGGCAAATGTCTGAATCATTCAGACATTTCCTCGCAAAACAAACAATTTGAACCATCAAGTGCTAAATCAGTAAAAGGTCTAAACCATTAAGAGACTCGTTAAGAGGTAAACAAACAGCCTCTTATTTAACGTGCAGATGCAATAAGTCGATTTCAAAAGATAAAAACATGTGGAGAATAATTATAGAGTTTTATTCTTTTCATTTCTAAAAAAAACTGTACTTTCTAGTTATGTTATTTATCAACTTACTTTTTGTGACACAACTCGGCTACCGATAAGTTTGTAAATCGAGTTGATAGATATCCGGAAAATAAAGAAAATGAAGAAATCCTTTAAAAGAGTTTTTGAATGTGCAACTTGTGACATTTTCCAGATGCATAAAATTGGCAACGGAGTCAAAATAATATTTCAACTAGAGGGCAAAAATAGAATTCCTTTTTACATTCACTTCAACCACTGTAACAGCAACAGCTTGCGCGGTCAAACTATAAGAAAACGACGACAACCACCACCCATATTAGTAGAAAATGTTGCCACTAACTGCAACACTCCTCTAGTTCTACCCATGATGATTGGATTTAAAACAATATTATTCAACAATACAACAAGAAGATACAAACAACATTAAGAAATCATAGCCACACATGCTATAAGTTTAAGATGATTCAACTATACTACAATGAAGAAATGAATGTGACAATAAGATTAGCCATTTCAGTATCATAAGCCGGGCCTTCCATCTGAAAATGGCTAGCTCCTTCAATCAGATGTGTTTCTGCAAGGCCTGCTGCACTTTTGAGCTTGTTCGCTAACTGTTTGACGCTTGTAAACCCATCCTTCGTCCCCATAACAAACAGTTTCGGCTTCGGAGATTGCAATATGGCCTTGTGGTGTCTTCCAAACAGAATGGAAGCCGTCCAGCCGAAAGGGTAACCCAGGCTCACATAGCCCACAATTTCATCCACCTGATCAACTGCGGATCCTGCAATCGGTGCACCTGTTTTTTGAATGAATCGATTAGAGATTCGATCATTGGTCTAATTTGTTCTATTCAGCTCTTGGGTTTTAAAAAGCGTGCCTAGGTGCGAGGTGCTTGCTTTAGGCTAGGTGAGACGCCTGGCTTTAAATGCGTGATACACGAAGTGAGCGTATCACAAAACACTAATACATAACATATTCTCAACATCTCTAGTCAAATTTGTTCAATCGATGGTCTAACATGCTCAAAAACATAAACCCATTACAATCATGTGATGCCCACATATGCATCAAACACCCAAAATGCGCATTTTAAACCAAACGCGTTTTTCACACAAAACAAAAAGGCATGAGGCGCAGACGCGCAGTCTTGAGGCACACTTTTTGTACCAGGAGACGATTTTTTGCATCAAAATGTCGTACAACATGCTTTTTAGGTTTTACATATTGGTTATTTAGATATTAAGCTTACTTACGCCCAAATTTTTAGGTAAATAATGCTATAAACTTACGAGAAATATAAAAGAATTTATATAAATAAATTACAAGTTAGCTACACCAAGTTTTCAAAACTTTCCGGGCTATTCAAGAGGCGTTATGGGCTGCTGGAACTTTCCGGATAAAGCCAAAATAGTATACAAATCACTAAATCAGAAACCCTAGGTCTAAAATTAAACCGTTGCAAATCAAACCGTAACAACTATTTCAACTAAACAATAAATATCACGATCAAATTGTATACCTGCAGACGATCCAACAAGCAGAACCCGATTGCACAAATTTTTGGCACTCCACTTACAAACAGCAACAACATCAGCAACTTCAGCAAAGCCGGTGAGAGAGGGTCTGCCGGTGGATTTACCGACGCCTCGCATATCAAACGTGACGGCGGGGAAGCCGTGTTCGGCGAGGTTACGAGCAATGCCCTTCATGAGGCCTTGACAGCCGCCTAATACAGAATAAGGGTGGACTAAAACGACTACAATTTGTTGGTGATTTGAAGTTGAATTGTTTTGGTCGGTGGGTGGTTTGTAGATTCGAGCGTCGAGGGTGATTCCGTTGACGGATTCCACCGTCGCTGATTCTCTTGTGCTCATTTTGGGGATGGACTACACTGTGTGTGTCTGTGTGTTGGATCTAGAAAGCTAGTTTGAATTATGCTTAGTTTGGTCCCTGCTCGGTTATATGTATTTAGGTTCAAGTTTATGGGTGAGCTCCACTCGTCATGTGTAGCCATAACGTCCTTAAGAACGTTTTTTTGACATGTGGCGTGCCACGTTAGCAAGGGGCGTTATGACACTAGATGGCGTAGTGTTAACGCCCCAACCCCAACCACATCATTACTCAATTGTTATTTTTCAATATTTTATATTAATTTCTAACTATAGAAAATTAAAAACCAATTTTATTAAAATTAAAACATTACAGAAGTGGCACCGACATTCATTTTTATGGTTTTCAGTTGATGTTGAACACGAGTCTGATATCCTCACAGACATATCTCTTTTGGTTGCCATATTGAGTGTCGGTATCATACTGATATAGTATCCAACCAAATAGACATCAACCGAATAATTGCCGCAACTGTGTGAGGTATCTCACTAGTTTATAATTATATACGTTATAACTTTTGTATATAAAATAATAGTTTTGTTTAGGCTCGTGGGTAAGCTTGAGCTCGATAAGTGAAGTTCGGGCTCAAACTCATTTATTAACAAACTTATTTTTAGGGTCAAGCTTGATTAAGCTTGGCTCAATTATAGCTTTTAGCGAGCCGATCTAAAGTCGCTCACGAACAACATAGCTTGTTTATACCTCTAGTTTAGGTGCGTGCTAATTTCTTAATTCAATTTCCAAAATGAAAGTTTTAACGGAACCCTAATCAAATTAGTGCTAATTTGAAATTATAATTACCTATCTAAACAAATACTCTATGATTTTGGCAGTCCGTTTCTAACCGAATTTTATGGTTTGGTTTTGGTTTTAATTTTTCTCATAAATGAAATTATTATAACCCCATGTATTACACGGGTTAAATAAATATCTATATCTATACTATATAATAAAAGAAACAATTTTTGGGACACGTGTCGCTTTATGATGTGGTCTCAATTCTCTTTTTCCGCTTAAATAAATATTTTTTTTATGGAAAGTTGATTATTGATAATATTCAATTTAAAACTTCAAATTTGTAGAAGAGATTTTGACGATAGGGATAAAAATAAGTGATACTCATATATTAATTATTAAAATTAAAGGTAATAAAAAGTTGCATCTTTAAAAACGTATATTGCATGAGTTGAATAAACACATGTATTACACGGGTTGGTTAAATATAATATAATCCGTTAACACATATGGTCATTAATGTTTTTGAAAAAATGAAATTTAATGTATTATAACATTGTACTTTGGTTTTTATTTATTTATTGTTAGGTTAAAAACTTATATATTACACAAGTTAGCATTTAACTTTGTTCTTTATTTATTTATTAATAGGTTACAAAAACTTAAGTGTTACACATGGTCAGATCAATGAAATGTTAAATTAAATAGTTATTAATAAGCGTAAAAAATAAAAGAAAAGGTTAAAAGAGAAAAAAATGTTAATATATTTATTTTTCGTGTATGATATTATAGTTTTACTTTAATATTTGATTAGGTTAGTATAGTAGTAGCAGATGAATTAACAACAAATAACTTTTCTTTTCTTTTTTTTGCTCCTTTTTGAATTATTTGTGATTGATTGGAATTTACAAATAATTCTTAACTGAGTCCAGTTCGTCATCAATTTCATTACCTGTCGGTTATTAGATAGTAAATAAACATAAAGATTATAAATTTTTATATAAAAATTAAAACTATCTTTATTTTATAAATAATGAAAACGTTAGTATTTTTTTAATTTTATTAATTAATATATGGTTATCAGTATCCTTATCCTTATCATCAAATTCTTTTAATTTTAATAATTAATATATGATTATCACTTATTTTTATCCTTATCGTCAAAATCTCTTCTACAAATTTTAAATTTAATATTATTAATAATCAACTTTCCATAATAAATATTTATCTAAGCGGAAAAAGAGAATTGAGACCACCTCATAAAGCGATATGTCCCAAATTAGTTTCTTTTATTATATAGTATAGATATAGATGTTATGTTTTTGTGTGTGTTTGGTCCCATCTTGGCTAAATATATACTAACTAATAAATAAAAATTGTAGGAACACCTGATATTATTCAAGACCTTCTCAACTTCTTTTTATCCGTCTATCTCTCCTATTAAATTAAATATTTATACTAAATAATAATGATATTAGAAGAATATTATTTAGATATTTAATAAACTAGTATATAGGACCCATGCTTTGCAGTAGTAATGTTTAACCAAGCAAAAAGTAGATGTAAAAACGTTGAACGACGCATGCGCATTGCGGCGTGTTAACACAAAAAAATTAAACCAAAACATAAAGCAAAGAAATGAATAACTAAATCGACTAAGGACCCACGCTTTGCAACGGGATCGTTAAACAACAGAAAAAGACATAAAAACGTTGAACCACACACGCGCGTTACGTGTTAGCTTGCATTTGTACCAAAACGTACAACATTATCATTATAAAGTGTGTGTTATCTAGCAAAAATTAGACCAAAACGTAAAACATAGAAAAGAAAAATGAAGTCCATATAGAACCCTGCGCGTTGCTATAGGATTGTTAAGGTGTAAAATAATAAACGTAAAAATGTTGAACCAAATACGTATAGCATGTTAACTCGCAAAATTTAGACCGAAACGTTAAACATTATCATAAAAAGGAAAAAAAAAAAGTAAAAGTAAAAATCTTAAAGTTTAAATATAAGATTAATAATGAAAGTGAAAGGGTCCACCTTGTAAATTTTTTAAGAGGTATAATGTGTAAGAAACGAAAGAAAGAGGTCAAAATTTATAAAGAAATTGAATAGTAAAAATCACTCATAAGCCACTTTTACAAATTAATAGATACGAAATTAATCATGGATAATTATGATTTAACTGTGGATAGTCATTATATCATTAACCATTTGAATTAATTATGAACAGTTAGACTCATGGGTGTGGCATCGAGAGGCTGACGTGGTGGGGGACCCCGTCGAGGAACACCGCCCCCACTGTCGAGATTCCGGTTCCATCGGAGAATCACCCTTGTCCGCCCCGAGATGCTTCTCTCTCTCTCTCTTAATATTATTGGAAGGGATGGATGGAAGACCATTTCTTCTTGATTGGGGGGAGGGGGGAGGGGGAGGAAGGGGAAGAAGAAGGTGGTGAGGTGGAGGTGATGTAGAGATGGGGGAAAAGGGACCATACCCCATAGTCTTATAACGTTAGATTTACTTATCCATTTCGAAAAATAAATTTGTATTATGGATGATTATTGTATATCTTAATTCTATTATGATATATTATTATTGAGTAGACACCGGCATAATCGATAAAATTCTACATATATTAATAAATATTTTCTAAAAAATATTTATTACTTAAAACCTTCTATTTAAATCTCCAAATACCGTTAAACCGTGAGTTTACATGATCCCATTTTACCTTTTTACACTTTTGGGTGCAATATGTACAATATTATCAAACGTACAATCACGCTTTCAATCACATTATTCACATAAACAATTCATTAATACATGCTTAAATGGTATGCTTAGGATACATACATGCTAGAAGCCTTGCTTGTACATATATTCACATAATCATATCATTAATACATGCTATAGTAGTAGCACACCGCCCTTTTGAAGGGTTTATGTTAAGTCAATCAATCACGGTTTTGTTCGCTTCAGTGACAAAATACGTAAATTTGTGAAAACAACTGGTTTGACCCATATTTGTTGCATGCTAGTTAGTTATGCTTCATGCCTTAGTATATATTTTTATTTCATGTAGGACTGATGACAACTTTTCAATCTATGCTAGTAGCTAAAACTTGTATGCTTACCAATGCTTTATGTGTTGACATTTATTTTAATATATATTGTAGGAATTTAATGATGTGATATTTCAAGAATCTAGTAGGATGGATTTAGAAACACATTTTAAATTTATGTACTTATCATTTTGTCGTATTTGAACTTCTATGTTGTATTTCCATTTCAAAATAATGTATCACTTAGTTTATCAATGAAATTTGAGTTAAATTAATTACTGCTGCATTTAGCAAGTTGTGATGTCTCGAGCAATCTATTTCGTCTCGTCCCGATGTTTCCGCCATCAGTTGGGGTGTGACACCAAGGCTAACCCACTGGTTACATTTCAAAGTTTCACAAAGTCGAAGTTTCTCCTCAATTTATCTCTTCTTGGTAATGTTAATATCATAAATTTTTGCATGTTTCTTATAAGTCTCCATCAAACGACCTCTTGAACATTCATCAAGATTGTTTTTAATGAAGAAGATAGTAGGTATGCCAAGTTTTCGTTGCCCAAATTTTTGCATCTAACCTTGAAGATGAGATATACCTAACTTGGGCAACCTTTGTGAAAACATTCTCCTATCTAAATGACGAAAACATGAAAAAGGTTGAAGGCAGCGTATGAGGCAGCAAGAAAGGATGTCAAACAAGCGTTTGGTGTGTTAAACATTTGTTGGCCTATAGTTCGACTTCTAGTATAGGGAATGTCAGTGGCTAAGATTTGAAAAATAATGTACAAGTGAATCATATTCCACAATATGATACTAAAGGATAAAGGGATGGCGATACCACGAGAGCACACGAGATCGATGTTCAAATGAACGAAAAGCTAGGTTGATGATGATGTCCTTTTGACATTGCAGAATCAAGATACACACCCCACCCTTGAAGCGGATTTTGTGGAGCACATTGCAAGCACCAACTTGCCACATTTAGATAATAATTAGTACCTTGTTTCTTATTTAGTTTTACAATGGTTTTTTATAATGCATTGTTATTTTATATTTTTAACGTTAATGAAATATTAAATCACTCATTTTATTTATTTTATTAAATTAATTAAAAAAGTTTAGAGGACTCTGAGAAACTCCACCCCACCCTTAAGGGAACACTAGGAACTCTAGGAAAAAAATGATTTGCCAAGTTGTGGGCGACAGTTAACTAGGGAAGGTGATGGGAGTTGGAAGATGAACTCCTACCACCCTAAGGAAGGTTGCTAAAGGTTATTGTCGGAGAGCCGAGGGAGGTGGTTAAAGGGTTGGTGATAGATTTCCTGGTGGTGGTTGATCAGTGGTGAAGTTTGACGTTTTCAATGGGGGGGTCGAAAACGTTTATACCTAAAAATTTCTATGTGAAAACTACATAGATTTCCCGGCCCCTATTAAGTTGCGCCCTTGAGGTTGATGATGGTGTTTAGGAGTTGAAGATGAAGAAAAGGGTGAAATCCGGAAATATATGTGATGAATATTCAAAGGAGTTAAGGTTTTGTTGAAGATAAGGGTAAAACAGACTTTTCACATTGAGGATGTGTACATGTAACAACCCGCATTTTCACGCTCGTTACGCCTAGCACCAGAGATTCGGATCATAATGTGAACTATATCGCTTACTGCACTACATCGCATACTTTCGCACTACATCGCTTATTTCAACACGACACATCGCACTTCACGACGCATTCACTTACCACGCCCTCACTTATGCTAAAATACCGCGTGATTTTTTCCCAAAGGCTACTCGCTCGCTTACACACCAACGCGACACTCACAAAACTTGGGAACTAACACGCGTTGTATCTCACTTAATTATCTCGTCCAAACTCATAATGCATAAAACGCTCAACGCAACGCAAACTTGAAACACACTTATTTATGTTATTTATGGTTATACATATATATATATAAATGAGAAAACTAGAAAACTAACTAAAAAACATAAAAAACATACAATTTTTTTTTACAAATTTTTTATAAAAAATCGCTGCATATTATGTATAAAAAAAACTTTTTTTCAAAAAAACTTGTACTTCACATTTGCACTATATGTGTACTACACATTTGCATTATATGTATATGTTGCACATGTGCATTATATGTTTTTTTTAAAGTTTTTTTTAATATAATATATATAGCGAATTTTTATAAAAAAAATCAAAAATAAAATAAAAATTTTGATACGTTTTTTTTTGGCTTTTTTAGTTAGTTTTTTGGTTTTCTCATTTAAACTAGTTTTCTCATGACCCATCCCCTGTATATATATATATATATACACCTCACTAAAACGCTTCATATAACTAACTAATACGAACGAAAGCACCAAACTGATCAACTTGTACGAATTAACCATTTTTCGTATGGATTGAGCATTTTTCGTGCGGATTGATCATCGTCCGTGCGGATTGAGCATTTTTCGTACTTCCGTACCGATTGAGCATTTTTCATGCGGATTGACCATTTTTCGTACGGATTGAGCATTATTCGTACGGATTGAGCATTTTTTGTGCGGATTGAGCATTTTTCGTGCAGATTTACCATTTTTCGTACAGATTGAGCATTTTTCGTATGAAATGCCAACCAGTGACTTTCCTTTCTGCTCTCCTATAAATACCATACTTAGCACACGCACTCCCACTTGCTGTCACTCACACGAAACCCACTCTACACGCGTTTCTCTGCTCTCAAGTAAGAAGAATACGATTTCCATGCGAATCACAATGATTTCCACAACGATTTTACACGAGATTATCTCCGATTTCATCTAAACTTCTCTGTTTACGAAAATCTTCATTTTTTTCATTAAACCTTCTGATTTTAGCAAGGATTTACACTTAAACGAGTATTTTGTAGTCAGCCTTGGCTTCTCAAGATAGAAATCTTCTTTTGTCAAGCTCACCAAGTGTTTTATCCAAATAAAACTGTTTTAAACTCGATTTTTACACAAAAGCGGGCTAAACCGACGTATGTTTCGTTCACTACTTAGTGGGATGAAGCGGTGTCAACGACAAGGATTCAAATTCACATCCGTTTCAGACGAAACTCAGTTCCCGTTGCACAAAGACGCAAGAACAGTCACTTGTGCAAACTGGACTAGCTCGCACGAACCATTTTGGGTACGAACGACCTAGTCCGAGTTTACACAAACGACTCACTCGCTCTAAAGACATCTCCGGCGTAAGGTTCGATCAGTGGCCTAAGGCTGGGGGGACGAACACTCGATTTCCCGAAGAATGACGCCAAAACACTCGATTTTGGACACGAAACAGGCATTTTCGCACGAAATTACATTTTTGCGCAGGCTGACATGTCATTTTTCTCACCACATTCCCGCTCTCAGTTACTCTTTAAGCACTCGCTGTGAATATACTTGACCCTTTTTTGCTTTAACGCACTTTTTAGGTGTAACATACGTTCATATTAAAAATACACTACACACGCTAAACTGATTTATCACACGTGAATATCTATTATACATATTTACACGTGATGCTTGAAACATATGTTCTAGGACATTGTTTGGTTAAGTTCCACCTTAGCTAATATGGTACTATAGTTCGACTCACACCCGACGGGGTCTAGTTAAGGACTTCACATCTCTTCTTCACAGTCATCTCGTAACTTAACATGTGAAATGTTCGAATTAGTTTATATGTTGTGTTGTATCTCGTTTATGTATATGGTATTTCGCGACACTTTTATCTACTATGCTATTATATCAAAACCTGTATGCTCGCCAATACATTGTTGTGTTGACATTATTTTAACGTATGTTGCAGGTTAAACGCAGGTTATCCCGAATCAAGCTTAGGGCTCTCTAGAAACTCATTAAAAATCTAGGTTGTCGAATTTGTATTGTTTGAGAACTTGTAATCTGTTTTGACTATCGTGGAATATTTGTTTAATTGCATGGGAAATTAAACTTTATAAATATTGTCATTATAATAGTCATTATGGATTCTCTTGAACAATATGATTGGCCTAGTGCCATGCCCCGATGATTCTGCCATCGGTTGGGGTGTGACAGATTGGTATTAGAGCCATAGCTATAGGGAATTAGGTAAATTGTCTAGTCTATAGCAGGAAACTATGTGCTTATTCATTGCTTATCTGACTAACTTTTATCTTTGGATATAAAATACTATACGAAATCTTTCCTAAGGCTTGGACACAACACACGAAGTCGCAAAGATACTCGTACATTACTAAGGTGTGAAAACCGCGAACTCTCGACGAATCACTCACTCAGCGTATTCCGATTAGAACGAAATTCTCCGTTATGTTAGGAATGATATCCATATCTTAACGGAAATTTCCCATTCTATCCGGTGGAAACCTCCTGATGGGTCCGGGAGGGAAACCACGATCAGGGATTCGAAGTTATTAAGTTAGGGGTGAAACCCGAACCTTGAAAAAAACTCGTCCCACTCAACGATTTTCAATCTCTCCAGGGTCGCGTTTATTCCGATGATTCAGGACATGTAGTAACCGGAAGGGTGAATGTCGTTAGCCGCCTGCGGTGAGAGCATTTTACCTATTAGGCCAAAGCATGTGGCCGGACTCAAAGGAATTTTCAAATCACTTTGGTTAGTCGAACGTCTCAAAACCCAGGACGCTCCATTAATCTTAAGCCTGCAATCGCCGATTTTTACGTATCATCGAAATTTTATTGTGTTTACGTATTTTTCAATTTGGAGATTTTACGCTTTATCGATTTCTTGTTTTATCGCTTTTCTCTTTACGAATATATGCACAACTCGCACAACCATCACAATCTTAAAAAAGAGCTAATACTCGCAACAAAACTAAATCATAACAACTCTCTTAAACGCGTCCTCGCGATATATATATATACACATATATATACGTGTGAATAGTATATGATTACATGTGCTTATGTGAATACGTGAGAATCTAGGAGGTACGTGTTTCCTACGTGAATCTTATGAATACGTATTACAATATCAACTATAACAAGTTTTTAACGCGCTAAATCGCAACACAATTTCAAAAAAACTGTTATGATCGAATCTTATTCCAAATCTCTTTGTCTAGATGTTTTCAAGCGCTTCCAACTCGTGACGTCAAGCCAGAAGAACCGCCGATTAGGAGGAGCGCCTCGCTCATGGCCAAAGAAATGGCCAAGGTTATTCCTCAAATCATCACTCAGGTTCAAGCCCTCAACAATTTTCAGATATCGGGAGACTCTAAGACCGATGCACCGAAGTCTACTTTCTCCTACAATTAGTTCAAAGCTTGTGGCCCGATGGTCCTCACAGGCGAAGAAGGTGTGTCTCAGATGCTCCAGTGGTTCGATGCTATCGAGGTTACCCTAGTGGGTGCCTCGAGCATCTCCGTACCACATGTGCTACAGGAGTATTTCAATCAAGAGCCCTCGACTGGTAGACAACTGAGCGTAACAAACGTGGGAACAATGCAGCCTACGTGCTATCCTGGGATGAGCTGAAGGAGCCCATGAAGGAAGAATATTGCCCTCCCCACGAAGTCCAGAAATTAGAAAACGAGTTTTGGGATATCAAGCAAGTTGAAGATGACAACACCGGCCTCACAACAAGGTTCAAACAGCTTTGCATCATTTGCCCGAGCCAAGTCGACACTCCTGAAAAGGCCATCAAAAAGTACCTACGTGCTTTGCCTGGGTGTGTGGGCGATTTTGTCGAAGCTGCAAGACCGGCTACCATCGAAGAAATCTATCGCTTGGCCACAGAGATCAACGACAAGCGAATCTTGGCTGGAGTCTTCTCCAAGGGTTTCACCAAGAAGGTTAACTAGGCTATCGCTGAGGCATCATCGACGCCACACCACCGCAAACCACCGCCAAGCCTAGCCGCAAGAGAAAGAGCTCGAGTCTCGATTGCTCAGCAACTGCACCGCTTAACCCTGAGCCTCTCCAAACAGTTGCAGCTTACCCAAGGCGTGCTTATACGGGTACACTTCCCCTGTTTCAGAAATGTACTTATCACCACCATGCCGGAGGCAACTGCCGCTATTGCAACAACTGCAACTGTTTCAGTCACTTCACCAGCCACTGCCTCACAGGGCCACGACAACATGGTATGCTAGCCCTTTCAGCACACACCGACTCAGCTCGCCACCCTAGCAGCCGCCACACCAGTAGCACTAGCAGCCGCCGTACCCGTAGCACTAGCAGCCACAACACCAGTAGCCGCAGCCCATTAGCAGAAGCTCCAACAGCAACAACAGCCGAAGCAAGAGTCTTCAACGTCAACACCAACCAGGCGCAGAACGACGTTGTTAATGGTATGATTTTCGACGATAGTACTCATACTTACTAATTGTTCTATTGTTCGATGCCTCCTCAACATATAACGACATCTCTCTCTTTCTCTTTCTCGAGTCGCCACACTTAGCCTAGGCTCACTCACTAATCATATAAATATTACTATATAATATATCATGATATAATATGTTTTACCCCTACTATGCACCTTTGGAATAAGTTACGATGATCATGCAAATACCGAACTAATCACGGGTGCACATGGGATTATCTTGGTAAATGCATGGAGATCGTAGTAAGTTCTAATGGTGCCATAACGTTAAAAGCGTGGTTAAGCGTGGTGGATAAGCCGCTGGTACTTCCTATATATAAGTGTCTTAACCACGTCGACAAAGTGTGACATCTATTCACGGGACGGAGACGGTGGGTCGAAGCATGGTGGATACACCGCTGGTACTTCCTATATATAAGTGCTTTTGCTATACTAACAAACTCTGGTGGAGAAATGCCATGCAGAGTTGAACGTTATTAGACCTTTGGTATTGTTGTGACTATTTTCAACACGCAAAATTCCTTCGCAAGGCGTAACATCTCATCACTTCTCGATCACACAAACGGTAGGTTTGTCACAAATCTACAACAACGCAATCTCACTTTCGTTGGAGTCTACTTCACTTCGCTTATCACTTTCCCCTCTCGACGCTTTAACGCTTATCGCATCTCTCATTCTTACCGCTTTGCTATTCCAATCGCCGAACCATTCCCGCGCACTCTTATCGCTAACCAAGTATGCAATCAGCTTCTCCGTACAAGCTACTTGGCTTACTATTCAAATTTGGTCCAACCATTCGCCGCTTGGATCAAAATCCATCCATGTCATGTCGGCACATATGAAATCATTTCACTGGACGGAGGCGGTATGGCTAAAACATGGTGGATACACAGCTAGTACTTCCTATATATAAGTATTTTAGCCATACTAACAAACTTCTGTGAAAAGATGCAATGTGGGGTTCGACACTATTTAAGATTTGTAATTACTTGGTCTAACCCTTCACTGCATGGACCAAGGATACCAAAATCTATCCATATCATGTCAACACACATGACACAATTCCACGGGACGGAGGCGGTATGGCTAAAACATGGTGGATACGCCGCTGGTACTTCCTATATATAAGTGTTTTAGCCATACTAACAAACTTTCGTGGAAAGATGCCATGTGGGGCTTGACGCTAATTAAACTTTTGATACTGATAAAACTTATTTTATTATGTTTCAGAATTAAACGGAAAGTTTTCAAAAAATTTTGAATTATTTAAAACCTTAGGACCAACAAAACATTTCTTACAACATGGGTTAACCGACTCAGCCTAACTCCGCATCGTAAGAAAAATTTTCATAAATCAAGTTATCCTTAAAACCTTTTCGTAATAATTTTACAACTTTTCGAAAACTTAGAACATTTTTGGATCGTCAACTCGTGAGTCACTATCCTCTAGTTAATCAAGTCGCTTTTCCTCATCGACTCTCATGTCACCGAGAC
The DNA here is from genome assembly GCA_947069175.1 of Scalesia atractyloides. Lineage (NCBI taxonomy): Eukaryota > Viridiplantae > Streptophyta > Magnoliopsida > Asterales > Asteraceae > Scalesia > Scalesia atractyloides. Next base: position 74,904,815 of record CAMTDV010000017.1, read on the forward strand.
GCTCTCACTTGTCAATCCTCGCTCGATCGCTCATTCATCCTCAACTTACCCTAACGCCTCCATCTCTATCTAATCGCGTGAACTCTCAAAGTCTTCCTCTCAAATAAATTTCGCGACGAAATTTCCTAAAGTAGGGGAGACTGTAACAACCAGCATTTTCACGCTCGTTACTCTTGTCACACCTAGCACGAGAGATTCAGATCATAATGTCAACCATATCGCTTACTATGCTACATCGCATACTTTCACACTACATCGCTTATTTCAACACGACACATCGCACTTCACGACGCATTCACTTACCACGCCCTCACTTATGCTAAAATACCGCGTGATTTTTTTTCTCCAAAGGCTACTCGCTCGCTTACACACCAACGCGACACTCACAAAACTTGGAAACTAACACGCGTTGTATCTCACTTACTTATCTCGTCCAAACGCATAATGCATGAAACGCTCAACGCAACGAAAACTTGAAACACATTTATTTATGTTATTTATAGTTATACATATATATATATATATAAACCTCGCTAAAACGCTTCATATAACTAACTAATATGAACGAAAACACCAAACTGATCAACTTGTACGAATTAACCATTTTTCGTACGGATTGAGCATTTTTCGTGCGGATTGACCATTTTTTGTACGCATTGAGCATTTTTCGTACGGATTGAGCATTTTTCGTAAGAAATGCCAACCAATGACTCTTCTTTCTGCTCTCCTATAAATACCACACTTAGCACACGCACTCCCACTTGCTGTCACTCGCATGAAACCCACTCTACACGCGTTTCTCTGCTCTCAAGTAAGAAGAATACGATTTCTATGCGAATCACAACGATTTTACACGAAATTATCTCCGATTTCATCTAAACTTCTCTGTTTACGAAAATCTTCATCTTTTTCATTAAACCATCTGATTTTAGCAAGGATTTACACTTAAACGAGTATTTTGGAGTTAGCCTTGGCTTCTCAGGATAGAAACCTTGTTGTTTCAAGCTCACCAAGTGTTTTATCCAAATAAAACTGTTTTAACTCGATTTTTACACAAAAACGGACTAAACCAACGTATGTTTCGTTCACTACTTAGTGAGACGAAGCGGTGTCAACGATCGTCATGATAAGTATTCGAATTCACATCCATTTCAGACGAAACTCAGTTTCGGTTGCACGAATACGCAAGAACAGTCACTTATGCAAACTGGACTGGCTCGCACGAACCATTTTCGGTTCGAACGACCCAGTCCGAGTTTCCACAAACGACTCACTCGCTCTAAAGACCTCTCCGGCGTAAGGTTCGATCAGTACCCTAAGGCTGGGGGGAATAGCACTCGATTTTGGACACGAAACAAGCATTTTCGCACAAAAATACCTTTTCGCACGGAATTACATTTTCGCACGAAAACATGTTTCATATGAAATCACCCTTCGTACAAACAACCTGTTTCTCGCTCGACTCTCCGTTTCGACCGTTTCAGCAACCTGGAAGACTGATGCACTTCGTTTTCTACGCGCAGGCTGACCCGTCGTTTTTCTAACCACATTCCCGCTCTCAGTTACTCTTTACGCACTCGCTGTGAATATAGTTGACCCTTTTTCGCTTTAACGCACTTTTTGGGTGTAACATACGTTCATATTAAAAATACACTACACACGCTAAACTGATTTATCACACGCGAATATCTATTATACATATTTACACGTGATGCTTGAAACATATGTGCTAGGACATTGTTTGGTTAAGTTCCACCTTAGCTAGTATGGTACTATAGTTCGACTCACACCCGACGGGGTCTAGTTAAGGACTTCACACCTCTCTTTCACAGTCATCTCGGAACTTAACATGTGAAATGTTCGAATTAGTTTATATGTTCTGTTGTATCTCGTTTATGTATATGGTATTTCGCGACACTTTTATCTACTATGCTATTATATCAAAACTTGTATGCTCGCCAATACATTGTTGTGTTGACATTATTTTAACGTACGTTGCAGGTTAAACGTAGGTTATCCCGAATCAAGATTAGGACTCTCTAGAAACTCATTAAAAATATAGGTTGTCAGATTTGTATTGTTTGAGAACTTGTAATCTGTTTTGACTATCGTGGAATATTTGTTTAATTGAATGGGAAATTGAACTTTATAAATATTGTCATTATAATAGTCGTTATGGATTCTCTTGAACAATCTGATTCGCCTTGCGCCACGCCCCGATGATTTCGCCATCGGTTGGGGTGTGACAGCACATCGTTATTGTTAACATATATGATTATGTAAGTAGGTCCATTGAACAAGCCAACGACTGAAGGTCCTTGTCAAAGGATCCTGCTTCTCCCACTGAAGGTTGCTGGAAACGTCAAAGATCGGTTCACGATAGAGACAACCCAAACCTATTAGCGAAGCCAGCTTGTAAAAAAGACAAAACGTTGATCGAGACAGAATAGGCCTACATGTTTATGTTGACTCTATTGTCTCTATCAGTTGACTTAGGTTGAGGTTGTTATATATCGTGAAATGATCTTTGATGTCTCAAACTTTCGTTGTGGACTTGGTCAACAGACCTACTTACATCTTTAGGTAGAATGGCAATGGAACGGGTTTGGGGCGGGTATGCCTAATCCCAACCCCATACCCGGTTATGAAAAATTTTTCCATACCCGGCCCAAAACCCATCGGGTGTCTATCCCGTAATTATCTGTCGGGAATCGGGTATACATACGGGTTTCGGGTATGCTTGCGGGTTTCAGATTCGGGCATATCCATCGGGTATTAACAAGTAAAAATCAATGTATGTGAAGTATTATACTTAGTGTGGCTATTAACAAAAAAGTTGATTTATAGGGTACCTTTTTCTTTTACATTTATATACAGATTTGGATAACCAGGATGTGGATAAATCCCTATAATAATAGGGATGTTTAAAAAAATAGAAAGTATATTTAATAATAATGAAGTGTTTTAGCAAAAAAGTTGATTTATAGGGTACCTTTTTCTTTTACATTTATGTACATATTTGGATAATCAGGATGTAGATAAATCCCTATAATAATAGGGATGTTTAAAAAAATAGAAAGTATAAGGTTTGATTATATTTATTTAAAATCTTCAAGGAGAGAGTACAACCAGTAAAATAAGAGAAATAAAAGTGCATTTAACAACATCCACTAATATAATTTACTTTTGTTTTTTCCAGAAGTAAAGTTCCCTGGCTTGACTTTGACTAAGACCATACGTAGTCGTTGGATTTTGGGCTTTTTTGGAAGAAAACGCCCCACCATACCCGAGATGTCGCCCCCGTGGGCGTTTTTTTTGCAAAATTTGTTGGAGCGTTCTATAATAAACGCCAGATCCATTTTGATTTGGCCAATCACCTGTTTCCATGCTCCATTTGTCCAATAACATTTTTTATGGTTATTTTTATTTAATTCTATTTCACCACAATGCCCACATCCTCACTACACCCATTTTAGAAAACGTCCCATAATGCCCCATTGCTATCTGTCTGCCACATGGCGCAAAACGCCCAAGGGTAGGGGCATTACCACTACACATGGTCTATAGGCATACTCGCTACTTATTTTAGCAAAGGGTGAATGTTTATTTTAGCATATCATCATTGTTAAACTTCTTTCAAATTATATAGAGTATAATATAATCTTACTACTCTATTAAAAGAAAGATGAGCATAACATCACCATGCTTACTTGGCAACCAATGAGCTATGCCAACTCAGCTTTGCTTACATGATTAATTACCAATTTTCAGATCATCTATAAAATATTTATATATTAACTTTAATGTTAATAACATTTAAAATACAAAAATCTTTAAATATAGTTTTGGCTCAATTTTCAAAATTCAAACCTGCCTCTCTCTCAAATATAGTTCTGGCTCCATTTTCAAACTTTCTCTCTCAAATAAATTTAGCTGCTTCTCTCTCTGATCATAATTTCAAAAACCCTTTCCTCTCTCTCTAATCTCTCTCTAGAATCTGATCAATTAGGAATAAATAAAAGCCGAGCTGTTACCATGTTTAGGATCCTTGATTATGATAATTGTTGATTGTTTTTAAAGTTTTTTGTTTATTGATGGGTTGGATAATGTTCAGGTTGTGTTTGGTGAACACGATGATGAACATAACTATGGCGGCGGTACGAAAGTTCAACAATCGCATGCTACTGCTGCTACCATTTCCAAAGAAAAGTCAAGGAGATGGACTTTTCGGTTCCGTTTGTGTAACGCTTTGTATTTTCGTATTCTTATTTTTAGAAAGTTCGTATTCGTGTTCTATTTTTAGAAACTTTACATTCGTATTTCAATTTCAATCTCACAATTCGAGGCGTTAATCATAATGGAATTCATTTTATACGTATACGTGTTACCTTTCATATTTGTGTTATATACGCAATCAATCTTTAAATACGTGTTTATACACAAAACCGAGACTTAAAATACACTTTGAATACTTAAAATAAGTTAAAACACAAGAAAATGGTGTAAAATAACCTAGTTATAAAGTGTAGGTACTAAAAGTGAGCAAAACCAAAAAGCTTTTCCACATCCTTTCTCCTCCAATCACCTTCCACCATTTATTTAGCCAATTAGATTAACTCTTTTCCACCTCCTTTCTCCTCCAATCACCTTCCACCATTCTTTAGCCAATCATATTTCACCATTTTCCACCTCTTTTCTCCTCCAATCACTTTCCACCTTCATTAACTCTTAAACCCTAATCCCCATTTATAAATACAAGTCTTCACCACATCCTAAACACATTCCACACACTAATCTACTCCCAAACTCTCTAATCCTCTCAAGAATTCCAAGCAAAGAAGAATACTTTCAAGTTTTCTAAGGTAACTTTGGTGTTCCACCCTCCACGTCTCATCAACTCACGCTACTTTGGAAGGCTTTGCAAAACCGTGAGTACACTTGACCTATTTTCAATTTTACACACTTTGGGTTGTAACAAGTTTAACTTGTCAAATACAAAATTCACACAAACATACTTTAATCTCTCTATCCGTTATACATGCTCCTTGTCATTAACTTAGCTAGCTCACCTTAACAATTATAGCGCTATAGGAGTAGCAGACCGCCTGTCGGGGTATTGTTAAGTCAACATTCTTATACATAAACAGTCTCGTTCACTTTTGTGGCGAGGGACACTTATAATTATTGTGGACACTTGGGTTTGACTTTTAGTTATGCATGCTAGTTCAACCTTGTATACCAAATTGCCATGTTGGATTTGAGAAATACTTTTTATACTTATGCCATGTCCCTAAAACTAGTGTACTCGCCAATACGAGATCTATGCTTTTAAAACATGTTGCAGGTTTAATGATGATGTTGATGATGCATGGAACTTAGGAGGATGCCTAGAAACACTTTTTAAATGTATATACTTATTGTAATGTAATTCCTTTTTTTAAGTTGTTGTATTTGATTTCAATTTATGTAATTGACCCTTTAGCAATGAAATGAAATTCATTAGTTAAATACTTGTCGCAAATTTTAGCGTTATGTGTAATGAGCAATCTATTTCGTCTCACTCTAATGTTTTCGCTATCGCTTGGGGTGTGATAGTTTGCTACTGCTGCTACCACTTCCAAAGGGTTTTCTTCTCAGGTACCCTAACGTTATTTCTTTAATTTTATAATAATAAAATTGAGAGTGAAAGGGATCAATCTTTAATAACAAAATCAAGATTATGCTAGCTTTAATTTTCAGTTTGTGATCAAATAAAGGGTTTATATAGTAAAATGTGGGTATCAAATGATTGTTTGTCTGGTTATTTGATGGTGAAAGTAGTTTCTTTTGATAAGGAATTTGAGTTTCTGATACTGCTTTAAAAGTCGGGCAAGAGTACCAGTTCGACATGCCAATAAGTGGAATTGATGTCTTTTTCTTTCCTGCCTACCAGGTATTCGATTAAAGGCCAATAAGATGAATTGATATGTTTATGTCTTAAAACACTTGCAGCGGCAGAGAAGTCGAAAATGACGAAGGTGTTAGTGCTTGGAGTGTTGTTTGGGCTTTGGTACATGTTTAATATTTATTCCAACATCTATAATAAGCAGGTGAGCTGTTTGTTTTGGTTGAATTATGTAGAAAAAAGATTCTTGCTTCTACCAGATCTCTTCTTGCCAACATAAATATTTTATGATTCAACTGAATATGTAAATGAAGAATGGTTTACCTTCAGTTTAGGTAAGGTTTTCTTATTTTAGATCGCGTTGTTCTTTATGTTGATCGTACTGGCAGTTAGTAGCTCGTGTTCCTATTTAATCTAAATGGCTTAAACAGGTAAAAAGAGGCCGGAAGGAAGTTGGGTGGTTTTAAGGTCCTCAATTCTTACTCGCTAAACAAGTTATGTTTGTCATTTAAACTTGGAATGCAGTATATTATGCTTTCATTACAGTGTGTTTGGATGCTTGATGAAATATATTTTGTTATTTTTACTCACTAATGGCAACAATATCATGTCTAACTTAGATCTTCATTGTTTTCACACTCAGTATATTGACTGAGACGTGTGTGAAAAGAGAGACTGAATTGATGCAAACGTTGTCGTATTGTTGTAGGTAGAATATGCTATTATGGTTGATTTTAGATACATTTGTAGCGTTAATTGGTTTAAATTTTGATCGGAGATGAAGGTAGAATATGCTAGGGGTTTAGTTTTGATTATAAAGACTCGGAGATGAAGGTGAGTGATGCATATACCATTACTATGAAGGTGCTTTGTTACAACTTCTGTTAAGCTTTATAAATGGATTTGATTATTACAATCTTTTGATATTCAGTTTCAAATGAAATATATTTTTGTTGTATATATCTTATTTAAGCTTTTGGTTCTTTTTTTTTACACTGAGGCTTAATTGTTTATGTATTTCTTGATATGAATTTTTAGGCTCAGTGTGAAAAGCGGAAAATCTGGCCAGTCATGTGAAAAACTGAAAATCTGATTTGACTCTGCTTTCACATGGAAACCGGTAAGTATGCAGCCATGACAGATGTATCCTCTTTGTTCTATTGTTTAAAGATTTGAGCCTCATATTTGTTCTCTCTCAATTTCTTTACAAATTTTTGATGTTTTATGTATTCGTATCCGTATTTCAGTTGCGGTTAAAAAAAATTTGATCACTCATTGTTTACAAGCTTGACGAGTTTTTAGCTACTAACCAACGCCATGAGGATGATTTCTTTACATGTTTTTTTAATTTAACCACTGATGCGTGTTTTTAAGTCCAAAATCGGATTGCAAAATAGCCGCTAAACTGATCTATTGAACAAGTACATATTACATATGCTTATGCTTAATTTTGCTATTGAGTACGATTTGAGCATAGGTATGTGTTTACTTTAAAGTATGTATCTATGGTTTGAGTTACTTTACTGGTCCATTTACACATAAGCGGGTCAAAATAGCTACCTCCAATTGAAATACTTATAAATTGCGTCGACTCCGTCAGGAGTCGTAAACAGATAAGTATTTATGATTAATACATAATTAAAAATCATTCAAAAGTATGACATTAATGTCTATGCTAGAGGAACAATTATTTGGCTTTCATGTATAGTCATACTTTTGTTATTGGACAAGAGGAGGACGAAGAAGATAAGGTTAGTTTTCTGGACAGTGACATCTCATGGTCAAGTTACGTTTTTCATGTATGGTCATACTTTTGTTATTGGACTGTTATTCCTCTGTTTGCTGTATAGCAGGTTCTTGAGAATTTGATAAAGGGGATTTTGATTGTTTTGAAACTTCCATCATTTTGTGATTCAGCTACAGTTTTATTCTACTTGTGATTTGTAATGATAATGTGATTGTTTTCTCTTATTTAACCCTTTTATAGCTCTATTTTTATGTTCAGGTGTGTGTTTTCTTCTTTGTGTGGTGTGTCTTCGTTATTGGGGGGTATTCTCTTCGTCACAGGTTAAATCTTGTGGATAGGACCCATTTTAGGCTCATTAGCAGAAAAAAATAGAGTCGATGCATTATGTCTAGATAGTTCGATGGGAGAAGATTATGGAAGAAAGGCTTTGGTGGAAGTGATGTATGACCAAAGCTTTAGAGGTCAGTATATAAAGAATGTTGGTCATCAAGCTTATGGAGAAGTTTGTGCAGAGCATAGTTGTCAATAGCGATCGTAGCGATCGCTATAGCGCGCTACGCAGCGTATAGGTCCAGTGTCGCTATTTGGGTTGTAGCGATGGATATCAAGAATTGCGACACTTTATTTATTTTTTAATATAAATAGCAATAGCAATTAAATATAGATATAAAATAGCTGGATTTTAGGTTTTGGTTAAATATACAGGTAAACTAGCATATATACAAGGGTATTTTGATATAATGTACATATAAAATTTTAATTTTTTTGTAATGTATAGCTCGCCCGCTATTTATCGCTATTCGATATGTAGCATATAAGTAGCTTTATCGCTATTTGTCGCCATTCGCCATTAACAACTATTGTGTAGGGGATTCAAAAACATTTTTTAAGATTTTTTTTAAAATCTGATCAATTAGCTCTTTTATGTTGCAAATTGTATGTGTAATATGATTTAGGAGGTTTTATTCGTTAACATTAAATGTGTTGCTGCTAGCTATCAATGTTTATTAACACAAATGTGTTGCTGCTAGATGGCTAAATTGGTAGTATTTTTTGGTTTAGGTCCTCCAACTGGAGAAAGTAACTTTGACGAAGTTGTGGAGTGTGATCCAATTAAGCATCATAATTGTCCTTAGGTAAATGAGAATCTTGCTTGAATTGGTGTCACTAAATGTAATGGTTCAAGTCCCGGTGCTGATGCTTTATCCCTTTGAAGATTGCAGCTGACCATAGATGCTTTGGATGGCTTCCAAACGCTTGACCCAAAATCAATCTGTTGAATCTGAATATGTTGTATCATTGTTCAAGGTATGTCATTGTTAGAGGTAATGTGCAAGTTACTGTTTCGGGTGTGTTTGTTGAAAAAGATCCGAAGGCGGAGATTGTTCCTTTGTTAAGATGTGTTAGATTGGCTAGAAAGTCTTATGATTGTTAACTTGTGAATGTAAATGATAGTGGTTAAGTAAATCTAATTTATGTTATAAGTGAATTTTGCAAAATTCATAATTTAAAGTCTTGATGCTGAATATATAATTAATATTAACTGGTGGCATCCAAATCTTTTTAATTGTTTACGAAATGGTGATAAACATATGGTCAAACTGATCTTTCAAACTTACATTGATTATAATTCCAATTGAGGCTTGTGTTGTTAGGTGTTTGGAATTGAGTTTACTTCATTGGTTGGTCTGAACTTGAATAAATAAGACTTATAGACTGTGTGTTATGCATGCCAGGCACTAACGTGGAACGGGTGGAATGGAAGAATGGACAAAGCACACAAGTCGGGTGTTGATGCGAGATTGATGGCGCCACGCGAGGAGAATGGACAAAGGAGTGGCCAAGCCGCTCGGCATCACAAACTGATGTTGCACCAACTAAAATTGCAAATCAATGATTCTGTATTACAAGCTTCAGTAAAAGATAAAGAAGTTTATAAATTATTTACATGTTAATTCTAATTGTAATTTAATGTTTTCTTTATACAATTTTGTATACGAATAAATATTTTGAGATTTATCAAGTCTTTATATATCGTGAATTCTAATATATTTTTCATTTATCCGTTATTTACCTTAACATATTCAATTATTTATACCTTTAAACTTAAATTGGGTTCTTTTTCACCCTATGAGTTAAATATGTTAACTATTTTGAGATTTATCAAGTCTTTATATATCGTGAATTCTAATACATTTTTCATTTATCCGTCATTTACCTTAACATATTCAATTATTTATACCTTTAAACTTAAATTGTGTTCTTTTTCACCCTATGAGTTAAATATGTTAACTATTTTCTCAATAGTTATTTTAATAAATAAATTTTTAATACAAAAGTAAATTATAAACATGAGTAGTAGGGAAACAAATAAGTTTTCTAAAACTTCACTAACCCCTGATTAAGTATATAATTGTTCCTATAAAGTAGACATTAATGTCATACTTTTATATGATTTTAATCATGTATTGATAATAAATAATTTTCAATATAACTAATTCTCGAGCTCGGAAAGCACTTTATTAAACAAATCAAAGAGCAGGTTTATGCTGATAGGTCTACTATTCAATAGCTAAAGAGGTGTTTGTGCAACTTGGTCTGCGGATGAGAGACCAGGTTTCGAGAGACCTGAGGAAGATGCCGACGACTTCCGTTCGTGACCGGTGTATTGCAAGTAATATAGAGTGTGGAGATAGAGATCTGGAGTTCATGACAAAGATCAAGGACATACATCGAGAGGTTCAGTGCTCGATGGAGTTGAAGTTAAAGTTTCTTGATTCTTGCCATTAGAGTTTAAGTGTCTGATTAGTTTTCTTTTTTCATATGTAATTCGTTTGAAAATCTCCGTCTATGATGAATGATATTGGATTTTTAAATTTCTGATTGTTAGATTTTTAAATTTTTTATGGTTATTGTTAGATTTGAAAGTTTCTTAGTTTAGTACTCGATGTAAATTTTGATATTCTTAATGCCATAAATTTTAGTCGTATTAATCTTTCTTGTCACATTTTACTTTTACTTAATTTACCAAACACAAGTATTATTAAATTGTTTCTGAATTTGATTTACTTTCTGAGTATTGATTTACTTTACTTTCTGGGTATTATAGATAATAAGTTTTCGTACCAAGATTTCTAAACACCACCCTGTGTCGGCACACGGGTTCACCGCTAGTATAATATAATATAAGACAAAAGATCAAATACAAATACCCTTATCATACAAAACGTACGAATAGGTTGAAAATGTAAAAAAACATGGTGGCATTTACGTAATTATTTACTCGTAGAGTAATTATCAAAATTACCATACAAATGATCTTATAAGGTAATTTTGATCTTGTAGGGTATTTTGTAAAATGTTCTTGTACGGTAATTTTGATCTTCTAGGGTGATTTTGTAAAATGTTCTTGTAGGGTAATTTTGCTCTTGAAGAGTAATTTTGATCTTGTAGGGTAATTTTGTAGAGTATCATAATTACTCTACCAGTGTATTAAAATTACTTTGCAAGTTTTAAAATTACACTACAAGAACATTTTACAAAATTACCATACAAGATCAAAATTACCCTACAAGAACATTTTACAAAATTACCCTATAAGATCAAAATTATCTTACAAGATCATTTGTAGAGTAATATTGATAATTACCCTACGAAAAAATAATACGAAAATGTCACGCGTGTTTTTGTTTTTTCATGTCTTTCGTACATTTTGTATGATAAGCCTGTTTGTACGTGAACTTAACTCAAAATATAATATTCGACAAATTTATGACATTTTGGTCCAATTTTCATAAAAGAGAATGGATACTCGTCAGCAACGTAAGTTTATCATTATTATATAATTATAATTAATATTTCAACTATTCTACACAAAAAAATAGCATTTACAAACGTACCTAATAAATTTAGGATTTCTTGGAAGCACTATGATTTCTTGTGTTGATCAAACAATGTGTAAAATGACCATTGATTCTCAAATCCACTTTTACATTTTGGACATGACCAATAGACTTCAATAATAAATATGGACATTTATTTTAATATTGGTCATGTAGTGACAGAATTGGTCTTGGGATTACATAAATGCAAATTATGCTCTGTGATGAATTAAGTTACATCTTATCTAAACATACGTGCAAAAGTCGTTGTAAGAGTTATTAGTGTATAAACTATAAAGTTAGTTTTAAAACCGTCTTGGTTGTCTGATGTTAGAAAGGTTAAACTGTCTTTTTTTTAACGTAAGATTCTTTTAATTAATATCATACGTGGGATTTCAACTCAAAACCTCCCTTTTGAACACAGATATTTAAAGGCTTTTTCTTTACTAATAGACACCACTTCATTGATTATATAAACTATTTTATAAGTACCAATCACTAATCTTTTATTTATTTATTATTATTATTTTAGTCTTGACCTATATTTTAATGGTTTATGTTGACCACCAATTTTAGTCGACACATTCCTACGATGGCCAATGGAAAGACACATGACTCTGAACTGTTTCGGACTTGTATTGTAACTTTAAGTTGAATTTCTTTCTAGTTTTAACCAAACTATTGCATTTTTCTCCTTTGTATTTGGCAATGGTTTTAACCAAATTATTGCATTTCCATCTTTTGGATAGATGTTAGAACGAGTATGTAGCTAATTTTGGAGATCTGTATTGCCCTAGTTTCTTTTATTTAATTTTTGGTCGGCTTTAAATTTCCTTGAATGCTAAAGAATTCTATTTAGAGTGTAGAGGTTGTGCAATGAACAACAATTTCTGACATCGAGAAATCAAAGTTTTGTATCCGGTAGAATCGGATTTGCTATTTAAAAATGGGTTGCGGCGCAGTTTGTTGCACGTTTACCCGCTATTCTATGTTATTGAATACATCTATAAGTAGAAATCGGTTGCTAAAGATTCATTCATTTTTTTTAAATTGTCAGTGATCGTTGACACTTGGGAAATTAACTTTCTTCGGTTGAAATATTTCATCCAAGGTTTTCAAACAATATTTAAAAAAATAACAGGTGCTAAGATGGTTTTTGACATATTTCTCAGTGATTTTCATGAGACGTGCTGCCTTTTCTAGTAAGTAATGATGCCATTATACTTAATCCTTGTAGCTTCCCACATGAGTTCGTGTTTAATAGTACTTAATTTGATGATTTACCGTCTCTGTTTCGTCTTGTAAGAGATTGTAACACACAAATACACAAATTGAAGTTAATATATATATATACATACATGCATAATCTAATCTTGTATGTTACAATTCAAAGTTTGATGGCGAATGGACTATCAACCATGTTTCTAGGGTCTTTAAAGAGGTTCTTTAAATATTTTCTTAAAACAGTTCTAAATATTAAAACTATATTCAATTCATCTATATAAGACATGAGATTTCATTTATATCTAATACAGCTTACCTTTGTTACTTTTTCACACTCCCAAAACAAAGAAAATATTGAACAGTCAAATATATTTAAAAGAAATGTCTATCATAACGTGTTTTTTGTCAATCATGGTATAATTAAAACTTGATATATATTTTGATCAACTAACTAATTGTAGTCTAATTAATGATCTAAATTATGAAGGATGTATTATTGGATGACCCCTTTACACATCATCATCGTTTCTTTTACCATAAAACCGTAGTTTGCATTTGAGTCTTTGAGACATTGCATGTGACATGCAGGGTTTTAACAAGACGTACAATATTTATGGTACAACTACTTTCATATTTTGTTTTTAGGAGTCACAGATTTGGATGGTTGACTAAAGCAATTGCCCAACTTACAAACCATTGTCGATGTCATGTGCCCTACTTAATGCATCACCATATACCAACCTTATTCTTTCTCCATAAATTCCTTATCAAATGCTTTCTACTTTTCCAGACATTATTTCAGATTAGTTTCAACGGCAAAAAGTTATTGAAATACACAACGTACATAATATATAATCTTACTTATAGCAGAGCTATCTATTAGTAACATGTTAAATTTTTACAAGCCGGATATAAATTAGTTGCAAAATCATTGTTTCTTAACAGCATGAAATTAATCATTATTTGTATTGGTTACAAGTGATTATTTTACTCGTGATCATAAAAGCCTTGAAATCTGCGTTTGCTTGTGATTACATGATAAAGCAAACAAGGATAATTAATCTCTTCATGCAAAAACAAAACAAGGAAAAGTTTCGTAACACATATTTTATTAGAAAATATAGATATAACTATTTAGATAAGATTACATCCAGTGGTCAAGATTTTATAATTGTAACCATTAGTATGTTAAATATATACAAGGAAAAAATATCCAGAAGATGTAAGTAGGTTTGTTGACCAAGTCCACAACCAAAGTTTGAGACATCAAAGATCATTTCACGATATATAGAAGCAACTTAAACCTATCAGCGAGCAAAGTCAACTGATAGAGACAATACAGTCAACATAAACCTGTAGGACTCTTTTGTCTCGATCAACTTTTGTCTCTTTTATAAGCTGACTTCGCTGATAGGGTTAGGTTGTCTCTATCGTGAACCGATTTTTTATGTTTCCAGCCACCTTTAGTGGGAGAAGCAGGATCCTTTGACAAGTACCTTCGGTCGTTGGCTTGTTCAAAGAACCTACTTACATCATCATATATTGTAGATACATAATCACCTCCTGCCTCAGGATCTCCCTCAATTGGACAAACGCACATCATAAGGTCTGAAATGTGTCACGACCATCCTAAGGTCCGTCCATCTCCCCAAAAGAGGACGCACATCAAGAAGTGTGTCCTGCCGAATGACATCATGTTGATTTAGTATACATACTTCTCCCAAAGTACACATCAAATACGATTTTCTAAACCTTCGTCCTTTTCTCTCTCTCTCTCTACTTTCTCTCTCTAAAATCTATACTTATCCTCACGCCGAAGGGTGGTCGCAGAGTGGCCCTCCCACCTCTGCGACAAACCCAACGGTTTGTTAGTTTTGCAGGTTCTTTCCTGTTTACAGCTCACCAAGATCTGATCATAACCAATCCAGACCCCGACTACTTTTTGGATCTTCAAGTGGTGCCATCCGATTTTCATGTTCATAGTCTTTCACTAGTTGAACTTGTTGAACAAAATCACTGATCTATGGCGACTCCAGGTTCAGCGCACCTGGATTTCTCCTTTATCACTCAAGTCACGGCTCCCGTGAACACTTACACAACTGTGACCGCTCATCTGAGCTCTGGGCTAACACGTTGCTACCTTTTGTTTTGGTCCCAACCCGTCATCAACAGAATTTGATGAAGATTTTCCTACCAAAAATGCCAGTCTCCTACAGAGGTTAAAAGCCCAGCAAACACGCGATGAACAGATCCTCGGTTTATGAACCAGGTTGTTCAATGAAACTTCACCGGTAAGGACTATGGGTCCTACAGCTTTGGGCATTTGCACTTACTCCACAATTGTTATTCCGACATATGAATTTTATAACAATTATAATTTGCAGGGTTCCTCCGGACCATCGCTAGCCTATACGAGACCTCCGGATGTTCGGATAACTGTTGCTGGTGGTACGGAGCTCACCAAGCCCTATCATCCGGTTTCAAAGATGGCAAAATCAAAGTTCAGTCCGAGGATTGTTCATGCCAAGCCCCCATCAAATTAAAGATGTCGTCGAGTGTCAAAAAGTACGATGGTACCACAAATCCGGATGATCACATGTTCGATTTTGATGGTGCGGATGGTTGATGCCAGCATGGTGTTTCATGTTCACTCAAACCTTCACCGGAGCAGCCCGTGTGTGGTTTGATGCACTCAATGAAGGTGAAATAAATGTTTTCGAGAAACTCCGAAGGTTATTCTTACTGAATTCCAGCCAACAACGACATTATTAAAAAGAAATAACTGAAGTCCATAACATACGACGAAAAGACGGAGAATCCCTAGACAACTTCATTGATCGTTTCAATGGCGAAAGTATGCAGATCAGTGGAGTAGTAGATCAACTAAGAGTTTCTAGGTTCTGCCACGGTGTCCAGAACAACCAGCTGGTGGAAAAGTTGCACGAGAATCTTCGATTGAACGGGCTCGCGCCTTCGCTAGTGGAAAGAATGCTTGTAACTCAGCTTCGGATCTAGATGCCAAGGGATCATCCTGGAGGAGGAACGGAGGATCGACATTCGATAAACATCCGGGTGGGAGACAGGGAAGAACACATCCGTACACCAGAAATGATCGTAACCCAAGAGGTAGAAACACAAACCCTTGGTTCTATAACCTATATAACCTCTTAAAAAATCCTCGTGAAATCCATAGCACCGATGACATAAACTTCCCCATACCACCAAAACTCCTCTCCGTTGGCGATAAGAATTCCAAAAATACTGTGACTATCATCGAGCAAAAGGTCACAATACAGACGACTGTTGGTCTCTAAAACAGGAAATCGAGAAAGCGATAAGGTCCAGAAAATTATCGCATCTCGTCAAAGAAGTTACGGAAGGAAAGTCAAACATGGTCCCCATCGACAATCCAAACAACTAATCTGGAATATGCATGATCCAGAAGGTAAGTAGCCAGGGCTTAAAACGTTCCAACTAGCATTTAGCTCCGTGGATGCAACAACCTATTGCTTTCCCACCTATCATCTCTATGGATGTCAAAGGTGGTCCCATTATCATATCGACAATAGTCGCCAGACATAAAGTTCAGAGGGTCTACGTGGATAGCATGAGTGCATCGGAGATAATGTACCAACAATGTTTTCAACAGTTGGCCCCGCAGACAAGAGCCAAGTTGATTCAAGTCTCCATGCCCCTGGTAAGCTTTTCGGGGGGAAATCGTCCAGCCCATTGGTCAAATCACCTTACCAACTACTTTAGGTACCGGGGATCGGATGCGGACAGTGCATCTAACCTTTCTGGTGGTTGGAGCCCGGTCAGTGCACAATGTCATTCTAGGAAGGCCCAGAATGTGTGCATTCGGCATTATCAGTTCTATAATTCATGGCTCTCTTAAGTTCCCCACCGAGGCCGGTATAGCTGCTCTCCATTCCGAATCCACCATGTGCATCACGGAAGTTAGGCAAAGCGAAGGAAGTAGCAACAGAACCCCAGCCAGACTTACCGAAGAATGGTTGATACATCTGGACTTCCAGAGCAAACAATTTCCATCGGCGAGTAATTGCCGGATCGCATAAAGCACAGATATGGAAGTTGCTGTCCAGCTCTTTAGATGTGTTCACATGGCATCACTCCGACATGGTCGGTGTTCCGAGAGCTTTGGTTGAACACAAGTTGAAAGTATCCCATGCCGCTAAACCAGTAGCCCAAAAGAAGCGAAGTATGGCTCCGGCAAGAAATAAAGCAATCGCTGAAGACGTGCGAAAATTACTGGATGCAGGAATTATACGGGAGGTCGGGTATCAAACATGGGTGTCGAACCCTGTGATGGTCACTAAAAAAGACAAAACCTTGAGAATGTACGTAGACTTCTCGGACCTAAATTATGCTTGTCCAAGGGATTTCTAACCTCTTCTTGAAATCATCTGAAGATAGATTCCCTCGCCAGCTTCCGCCTTAAATGTTTTCCTCATTCATATAAAGGATACCATCAGATACAAATGGCTCTGGAAGACGAGAATAAAAAAACTTTTGTCACTAATGAACAGTTGTACTGCTAAACAAAAATGCCGGAGCTACATACCAGCGCGTCTAATGGATAAAGCTTTCAAAAGATAGATTAGTCGCAAATTGGAGAGTACGTAGATGATCTAGTTATCAAAAGCCCAACCGAAGAAAACATGCTGGATGACATATTGGAAATGTTAACCAGGCTCCAAAGCATCAATCTAGAATCCCAAAAAAAATGTTTGTTCAGTCTTGAAGAAGGAAAGTTCTTAGGAGTATGGGTAACGTATTCCAGAATTCAGGCTCATCCGGGCAAAAGTTAATGCAGTCGTGAAGATGCAACCACCTCGGACGGTCAAATAGATCCAATCGTTGAATGGGAAGCTTGTTGCATTGCACCGTTTTATTTCAAAAGTCGCGGATAAAACCATCCCTTTCATGAATGTCCTGGAACGAAGCATGGGGAATGGACATATAGAATGGGGTCCAGAAGCAGATGCAGCTTTCAAGGAGTTAAAAGTATGCCTAGGATCTCTCCCAACCTTAACTGCTCCATTAACAAGCGAAACGGTTACATTATATTTTCCCGCCTCTCATTTTGCAATAAGCGCAGTACTGGTGGTTCACCAGAACACCACACAAATTCCGGTATACTACATTAGCCGTATCCTTAAAGAGTACGAAACGAGGTACCCAATGATCGAAAAATTGGCTCTAGCTTTGGTTCACGCATCCCGAAGGCGTCAGAGGTATTTCAAGCATTTAACATTGAAGTCCAAACCGACCTCCAGGTCCAGCAGGTCCTCCGAAAGCCAGAAGTCTCCATCATTTGACCAAATGGGATATCGATCTCAGTGCGTCTGATATCACCTACCGGACAAGGGGTCTTGTAAAAGGGCAAGCTGTCACTGAATTTCCTAGCTGAAGTACCAAAGACATGGAACTTATATACCGATGGAGTTTCAAGCAGGAAAGAGCTGGGGCAGGCTTGATTTTAATTGATCCTGAAGGCATCGAGTTCACATATGCCTTACGATTTGACTTTATAACTTCAAACAATGAAGCTGAGTATGAAGCATTATTGGCAGGGCTCCAAACCGTATTTAAGGTCTTGGCTCATGTGGATTCACTACTAGTAGGCAACCAGGTTAATGGAGAGTATGAGGCACGAGAAGAAAACATGGCAAGGTACCTGACAAAAGTGAAAGATTTGATGGCAACGTTCGATTCATGCAAGATAGTTCATATCCTCAGTAGGAAAAATAAAAAGCCAATGTGCTAGCAAGCTCGCCTCAGTCTTATTCTGTCATGTGTTAAAGGAGGTAACAGTGGAGACACTCCAAAGCCCGGCCATAGGGCAGGGTCATAAAGCTATGGCTATCTCCGTACAAGAAGAATAATGGATCACACCAATACTAAATTACTTGATAAAGGGCCAACTTCCGAATGATCGTGGTCAAGCCAGGAAGTTGAAATTTATGGCCATCTAGTACCAAATTCATGACGGAAAACTGTACCGAAAGACATTCCTGGGTCCGAACCTAAGATGCTTGACACCGGAAGAGGCCAGTTATGTAATCAGGGAGATCCACTGGGGAATATGTGGAATTCATTCGGGGTTGAGAATGGTGGTAGTAAAGGCCATGAACGCCGGATATTTTTGGCCCAGTATGCATCAAAGTGCCGTGGCCGAAGTTCAAGCCTGTGAAGAATGTCAAAGGCATGCCCCGGTCAGCTTCCGAGCTAAAAATCTCCTGATCCCGGTAACCTTGGCATGACCATTCAAGAAATGGGAATAGACATTGTTAGTCCGTTTCTCACCTCATCCGGGAGAGTCAGATTTTTGGTGGTCGCCATTGACTACTTTACTAAGTGGATTGAAGCAAAGCCACTCCAGACGATTATAGGAGAACAAATCATGCGGTTCATCTGGGAGAACATCGTGTGCAGGGACGGGATGCCGATGTGCATTGTTAGTGACAATGGAAAACAATTTGCAGATAAGCCTTTTAAAACCTGGTGTGAGAAAATGCACATTGAACAAAACTTTGCGTCCGTGGCCGATCCTCAGCCAAATAGGCAAGTTGAACGGGCCAACCAGAGCATTGTCAGTGGCATCAAAAAGTGCCTTGGCCGAGAAGGAGTCTCCTGAGCCGAAAAACTCCCATATGTACTATGGGCTCACACGGCGATGCCCAAAACCAGTATGGGCGAAACTCCATACAGTGTAACCTATGGCACGGAGGAAGTAATCCCAGCTGAGGTTGGGATACCAACACAAAGGATGCTACAAAGTTATGAACAAAATGAGGAAGAGCTGCGCATGAACCTCAATCTAGCCGAAGAAAAAGAGAGGTGGCAACTATCCGAGAGGCCAAACACAAAAGAGAGTTGGAAAAACATTACAACTCGAAAGTAAAGGTGGTTCGGTTTAAAGAAAATGATTATGTCATGAGATCCAATGAAGAAAGTCATGCCCGAGGAACGAGCAAATTGGCTCCCAGGTGGGAAGGGCCGTACATCATCAAAACCGCCGGAAAAAACGGAGCATATACTTTGGCCCAGCTCGACGGTACTCCGATGCCAAGAACTTGGAAGAGGGTGCAGTTGAAGAAATGCTACCTCTAAGTCGCCAAAGTTTTTTTATAATAATTAAATTTGTTATTTCCATGTAAAGCGGATGTATATTCCCACGTTTCCTTATTTCCGAATGTAACTCCGGGAGAGTTATGCCCCAGAATCTTTCCTGTTTTTTAATAAAGTAAAAAGTTCGATCATTACTTTGTGTAAATAAAAGGTTGAATAATCCTCAATAAGCTGCAGTTAACTCTTATCACAAAGATGAAACAGGGATGCTAACCCGAAAAAATAATATCTGAATAGATGAAACGTTCGGTGATATTTTCATTATCAAGTGATAACATATTATTCAAGTATAGACGAGCCGCGTAGAGCCGCACAATTCTATAAAAGAACGTTCTTAAAAGAAAAATAATAATATAACAAAATAAAAAAGCAACAAGGCTTTAGCATGGACGCATGTTACAAGTCAGGTTGTGTAGTACGAAAGAATAATCAAGAAAAACCAAAGTTTATGTTAAAGAAAATATACTATCAACATCCGAACGGTCACAAGTGCTGGAAAAGTACGAGGATGACTAGAGAAGGCGCATAGCCCACAAAAACCGGGTATAACCACCTTACATACGAAGCATTTACATTCCAAAAGTTATCAAAAAAACAAACTTTAAATCTCCTAAAACAAAGGTGCATACCCCAAAGAACAAGGTATGTCCACCTAAACTTTGCCTCTTTCCTTCGGAGCATCTTCGACAAAACTAAGGGCCTCTTTAATTTTCGGGAGAGGCTCATCCGCTAGAGCTGTGAGGGAGTCCACAAAAGGAAATTGAAGGGAGTCAAAGTTCGAAATGGCATCATCAAGCTGAGCCTCGACGTTCTTGGTCAGCAAAGGGACCTCTCCGAAGGGAGTCTTGTGCTTCAAAGCATGTACATAGCCTCCCTGCACACCTGCCATTCATCTCGATAGCGCTCATAGCGTTGTTCACAAAAACCAAGATTTCACCACGACAATCTCCTCAACCTTGCCATTCAAATTGGCTATCTCTAGTTTTAAACTTGAAACCTCTTCCTCCCGTGCCTTCTGGATCACTTCCAACCGAACCTTCAAATCAGCTTCACCTGATTTATGGAGGTCACACTCTAATAAAACAAGTTATAAATATGCTAAACATAAAACATAAAGTACGAATCAAAGAGGAAGAACGAACCTTTTATCATTCGCTCATATGCAAACTTTGCCTGAAAGAAATAATCTTCCATTTTCACTAGAAGCTCCTTATGGGATTTATCGTTCTCTTCATAGTAGCGGCAAACTTGTCACACCCCAACCAATGGCGGAAACATTGGGGTTAGTGGCACTAGGCGACCAAATTGATTTCACGAGATATTCCATAACAATCATTTAACATATCACAACCTGCTTAATATCCCATACTATTAAACGTAACATTTAAACAATTATTACAAAACGGAGATTTCTCATAAAATTCAACCGGGTTCGATTTCCCCTAGATTTCATACATAAGTTAAAATCTGAAATACGTCAACAAAACTAACTGAACAAACTAAACTACGCTAAGCATGCAACATCCAAGCATCCATAGCTAAAATCCTCAACCTGTTACATACGTTAAAATACAAGTCAATAAAATTAAGTAAAGGTGAGCATATAGGTTTAAGTACTACTAGCGTAAACGAGAGAGCGTTCGCGAGATAATCTAACTACACATCATGATACACCAAAATAATTCACACAGATTAACATAGGCTTATTTCTCATGCTAACTACCAGAGAAGGCTTGCACGCCCATCCTAACTAGACCCCGTCGGGTGTAAGCCACACTGTAGTACCATGCTAGCTAAGGAGGTAAGTTAACGAAAATAAGTCCTAGTCACATGTTTCTAGTATCACGTATTGAGCATATATAATCAGATTATTCGCGTGTGATAAACAGTTTGATTTGTGAAGTGATTTTGATATAGGAACGTATGTAACACCCAAAAAGTGCGTTAAAGCAAAAATGGGTCAATTAAGAGTTCGGGATCTGAGGAGAGTCGAGAAGAGCGCCGGATCAGCCTGCATAAGCGAACGGAAGTGCATCACTCTCTGAAAAGCTGAAACGGTTAAGTCTTGGTTGGGCAGTAGACAAGTTCGGGCGAACTTGTGTGTAAACACACAAGTTCGAGCGAACTTGTATGATTTTGCTGAGTTTGGTGCCAAGTTCGGTCGAACTTGGTAAGATTCCTAGGAATCTTGTCAAGTTCGGGCGAACTTGTAAGAAACTCTTACTGGGAAGACAAGTTCAGGCGAACTTGCTTGATTTCTTGGGAAATAAGGCAAGTTCGAGCGAACTTGTAAGAAGATTTGATGGAATTGGCTCAAGTTTGGTCGAACTTGACCCATTTGGGTACAAGTTTGGTCGAACTTGACCTGTTGTGCTGGGGATTCTCGAGCGAACTTGATGTTTTCGGGTCCAAAATCTTGCGTTTTCGCGTCGTTTGCTGAGGATTATCGATTGTTCATCCCTCCAACCCTATGCTACTGAGCAAACTTAGGTCGGAGAGGTCTTTTAGAGCTGTTTTAGCCGTTTTACAAAAGCGTGGGCTAATCCGGGCGAAGTCGGGGTTCGTTTGGATTAGTCCGGCTTGTGTAAACCAACATAAACGTCCTTGTGCTTCCAGATCTGGGATCTTGAATGATAGATGCTTCGTTTCATACCAGAAAATGAACAAAACATCATCAAAAGTCCGTATCTTGTGTAGAAATCAATGGTTTTCAAAGGTTTTTCTCAGATCTATCACTTACAAGCCGAGATCTTGCAGGTCTCGTGTTTGGGAAGTCTCTACTATCGCCAAACGAACTCGTATTATGTAGATCTAAGCTTAAAACAGAAGTTTTTGAAGAAAAAGATGAAGATTTTCGTAAAAGAGTGAGTTTTGACGAAAACGAAGGCTATGCCTTGTGCCAAAATCGTTGTAAACCTTTGTAGATCGTTGATAAACGTTGTTGCTGTGAAATCGGGTTGATTCTTACTTAGAACACGAGCGTTTCGGTTTTTGAGAGCTCTGGGCAAACTTGGTCAGCAAGGGGAGCATGAATGAGGAGCATGGGTGATTTTTTAGGTGAGGCAAGAATCACAAGAGCTGGCAACAAGTTCGGCCAAACTTGTACAAGATTGTACAAGTTCGCGTGAACTTGTGGAGTTCTCAGAGAAGACAGGTTAAGTTCGAACGAACTTGCATATTTATATGCAAGTTCGCGCGGACTTGATGGAAAAAGGGAGCTCTTGTGTCTCAGGCAAGTTCGGGCGAACTTGTGGTAGACAAGTTCGGCCGAACTTGGCCTGGTGACGAAGATTCGTTTGTTGATTTCGCGTTAAGCGTTCGTTTGGTTATTCGGTTCGCATTAGATAGTTATATTAAGCGTTAAATTAAAGTTTTAAGCGTTATAGTTGATATAATAGTGCGATTTAGTGATTTGAGTGCGAGAGCGATGTGATAGCGAGCGTAAACATAACCACAAACACACATAACACATAAATAATATAAAACCACATAAATAACTGCAATTTGCGATGCGATTAGTTTAGCGATGCGATTAATTAAGCGATTAGATGTGATAATAACGTACAACACCATAATAATTAACATAAACTTTATTATTAACCGAATATCGGGATTACAAAAGAAGTACAACGATAAAAACAAGGAAAAAGATAACAACGAATTTTCGAGTTGTTACAGTCTCCCCTACTTTAGGGAATTTCGTCCCGAAATTAGGTAGTAGCTGTAACAAATAGATGCGGGTACTTGGCCTTCATATCACTTTCCAATAAGAAAACTCGGCACCGCGTTTGCCCTCCCATCGGATTTTCACAATAGGGATGCGAGAGCGTCGTAGTTTCTTAGTCTCTCGGTCCATGATTTCCACAGGCTTTTCCACGAAATGGAGAGTCTCGTTGATTTGCAGATCTTCGAGAGGGACATGCAGATTTTCTTTCGCTAAGCACTTTTTAAGATTAGACACGTGGAAAGTCGGATGTACATTATTAAGTTCCTCCGGTAATTCGAGACGATAGGCTACTTTACCGATCCTTTCCAGAATCTTAAAGGGGTCAATGTATCGAGGCGCTAGCTTTCCTTTCTTGCCGAAGCGGACCACTCCCTTCCAAGGTGCAACCTTTAGGAGAACGTGATCTCCCACTTCGAACTGCAGGGGCTTGCGGCGTTTATCGGCGTAACTCTTTTGACGACTCCGAGCTTTCAAGGGATTGTCTCTGATCTAGAGGATCTTGTCCGTCGTTTCTTGAATTAGCTCGGGACCGGTGATTTGTGCTTCTCCGATCTCGTGCCATGCAATAGGTGATCGACATTTTCTTCCATACAGTGCCTCAAAAGGAGCCATTTGAATGCTGGTATGATAACTATTATTGTACGAGAATTCGATTAAAGGTAAATGCGTATCCCAGTTACCACCGAAATCTATGATGCACGCACGAAGCATGTCTTCGAGGGTGCAGATCGCTCGTTCAGTCTGACCGTCGGTTTGAGGGTGAAAAGCGGTACTGAGATTGAGAGTAGTACTGAGAGCGGATTGAAAAGTCTCCCAGAGACGCGAGGTAAAACGACCGTCTCGGTCAGAAATGATGTCACGAGGTGTCCCATATCGAAAAATGACTTCGTCGGTACAGATTCGGGCTAACCGTTCGACCTTAAAGTCTTCTCGTATAGCAATAAAGTGCATGGATTTAGTGAGACGATCAACGATAACCCAAATGCTATCGTGACCGGATGAAGTGCGGGGAAGTTTAGTAACGAAGTCCATAGCTATACTGTCCCACTTCCACATCGGGATTTCGGGTTATTCGAGTATGCCAGAGGTCCTTTGATGTTCGGCTTTAACTTTCGAACAAGTTAAGCATTTTGAGACGTACAAGGCGATATCCTTTTTCATGCCTGGCCACCAATACTTAGGACGAAGTTCCTGGTACATCTTGTCGGCACCGGGGTGAATGGAATATCGAGATTTATGAGCTTCGGTGATTAGAAATTCATGGAGATTATCACGAGTAGGAATCCAAATACGATCGAGATAGTAATAAATACCATCAGATTTAGTTACAAGCTGAGTTTCGGCACCACATTTCATTTCGTCTTGAAGGGTATTCTCGTTAAAGCAGGCGAATTGAGCGGCACGGATGAGGGTTTCAAGTTTAGCACAAGCTTGAGAGTCACGAATACCATATACATAGCTTCGTCGACTTAGAGCATCGGCGACGACGTTTGCTTTGCCGAGATGGTAGCGTATCTCGCAATCGTAATCGTTGAGAAGTTCAACCCATCGTCGTTGTCGCATGTTTAGTTCTTTTTTATTAAAGATATGTTGTAAGCTCTTATGGTTGGTGAAGACCGTACACTTAGTACCATAAAGGTAGTGTCGCCATATCTTTAATGAAAAAACAACTGCACCGAGTTCGAGATCATGGGTTGCGTAGTTCTTCTCGTGGATCTTGAGTTATCGAGACGCATACGCGATAACCTTGTCTCGTTGCATAAGCACACAACCAAGACCAAGATTAGAGGCATCGCAATAAACAACGAAACAGTCGTTTCCGTCGGGTAAAGCGAGAACGGGTGCGTTGCATAGCATACGTTTGAGACTTTGAAAAGCCTCCTCTTGCTTGGAATCCCAAACAAAAGGTTTGTCCTTATGCGTTAAAGCGGTAAGCGGAACGACGATTTTAGAAAAGTCGGCGATGAATCGACGGTAGTAACCCGCCAATCCAAGGAATGAACGGATTTCGGAAGCATTCTTCGGTGTAATCCAACTCTTGACGGTTTCAATCTTTGCAGGGTCGACGTGAATTCCTTGACTATTAACGATGTGGCCGAGAAATTGGACTTCTTCGAGACAGAATTCACACTTAGAGAACTTAGCATAAAGGCGATTTCCTTGAAGAAGTTCGAGGACTAAACGGAGATGACGCGCGTGTTCGTCTCTCGACTTCGAATAGATAAGGATATCATCGATGAAAACAATAACGGAACGATCTAAGAAAGCTATGCACACACGGTTCATCAAATCCATGAAGACCGCGGGTGCATTGATAAGACCAAAGGCATGACCACGAATTCGAAATGGCAATAACGAGTACGAAACGTGGTTTTCGGAATGTCTTCTTCCAACACGCGTAACTGATGATAACCGAAACGAAGATCGATCTTGGAAAAACAAGTAGCACCTTGAAGCTGATCAAATAAGTCCTCGATACGAGGAAGAGGGTAACGATTCTTTATCGTGAGTTTGTTAAGTTCACGATAATCAATGCACATACGGAATGATCTGTCCTTCTTTTTCACGAAAAGGACAGGAGCGCCCCATGGTGAAGTGCTCGGGCGTATGAAACCTTTATCAAGAAGCTCTTGAAGTTGGCTTGATAGCTCACGCATTTCGGATGGTGCGAGGCGATAAGGAGCTTTAGCAACTGGAGTAGCACCTGTAATCAAATCGATACGGAACTCGACATCTCGAGTAGGGGGTAAACCGGGTAAATCGCGGGAAAGACCTTAGGAAATTCACAAACAACGGGAACATATTTGTAAGTCTTCTTTTCTTTCTCCGGGTTCACAATATGGGCGAGGAAGGCAACACATCGCTTTTGCAAGCATTTGTGGCTCGAGTACATGACAAAAGCATCAACTTCTTTGAGGGAGTTTCACCATAAACATGGAGTTGATCACCGTTGGGGAGAGGAAAACGAATCATTTTATCAAAGCATACAACTTCAGCATGATTCTCACGAAGAAAATCCTTGCCTACTATGATATCGAAACTACCTAACTTCATAGGTATAAGATTGATCGAGAAGACATGGTTGTTGAGATCGATATTACAACCACGTAAGACGGAATTAACGGTAACGGTTCTTCCGGTGGTGACTTCCACATCGAAAGTCTTTGGGAGTTTAGCGCGATTACATTTTAAAACCTTTTCGAATTCTAACGATACGAAACAATTATCGGCACCAGTATCAAATAAACACGAATCATAAACACCATTAACGAGAAACATACCATTAACAACATTGTTGTCATTCTGAGCCTGTCAGTGATTGAGATTGAAGGCTCTTCCACACGCAACTTGTTGTTGTTGCTGAGGCTGCGGTGCTGCTGCTGCTGCTGCTGCGACTCTTGTTTCATGGTGCGGTTTGGGCAATCATTAGCAAAGTGGTTCAGATCACCACACACGAAGCACACTCGTGCCTTTGGAGCTTGCTGCTGGTTGGCTTGAGGAGGAGCAGGTAAAGCTGGAGCTGTTGGAGCCTGAGGAGCTGGCTGACGAGTACCACTACGGCAGCTGACTATAAAGTGGTCGTAGATGTTGCAGTTCGTGCAAAAACGGCAGTTGCCTCTGACGGCATGATGATATGTGCACTTAGGGCACATAGGGTGCGGACCAGTGTATGCACGCTTTGTTGGCGCTGCGTTTGGTGCTGCTGACTGGAGTGGCTGAGGGTTCACTGGAGCAGTAAGAGCAAAGTTCTTGCTCGGGTTTTCCCTTTTGCGACCACGATGACTGTTCTTTGGCTCTTGGGGCTGTTCGGTAGTAGGAGCTGCTTATTCGGTGAATGCCTGATTTGCGACCTTGCTGCTTTTAAAATAACCAGACTAAACTCGTTTATCATTAGTCTCGGCGGCTAGCTGGTAGGTCTTCTCGATAGTAGTAGGGCGTGCTGCTTGAACAAAGTCAGCGACGCAATCGGGGAGAGCATTGAGGTATTTCTTGATTGCTTTCTCGGTCGTGTCCACTTGACCGGGACAAATGATGCTCAACTGTTTGAAGCGAGCAGTGAGGCCAGCATTATTGGGACCATCTTGCTTGATATTCCAGAATTCGTTCTCTAACTTTTGGATCTCGTAGAGAGGACAAAATTTCTTGTTCATAATTTCCTTAAGTTCCTCCCAAGTGAGTCCGTAAGCTTCGTCGTTCCCACACCTGTTGCGCTCGGCTGTCCACCAGTCGAGAGCCCTTGATTGAAACACGCTGGTAGCGTTGACAGTGCGAAGAGCCTCGGGACATCCACTCTGGCGGAATGTGACCTCGATAGAGTCAAACCGGTGGAACATGGCACTCGGCCCTTCGATGCCTGAGAAAGTAAGTGGTCCACATGCTTTGAACTGCTTAAAGCTGAAGTGGGGTTTCGGGGCATCTCCCTTGGAGTCAACTGAAGAGTTGCTGCTTACAGCATGAATTTCTGAGACAATTTGCGGGATGACTTTAGCTATCTCCTTGGCTACCATTGTAGCGATACGCTTGTCGGTGTTGCTGCGCTGGAGATTCCTTCGGGTGTGCGATCCCATAGAAGACATCTACACGAAGGATTCAGATTAGATGAGATTCGATTATAATAGAGTTATGTTTAAAATATTTATTATAATTATTCATAGAAGGCACAAAATCACATAAACACGTAGGCACGTAGACACGTAAGCACATAAGCACGTAAGCACATAAGCATGTAAGCACATATTTTGCACGTATTCACCTTCTAATTAACCATCATGCGTAGCGCGAGATGTAAGCGAGATATAAGCGATATATAATAGTGAGATAAGCGAGATAATACCGCGTATGAGGCACACGTCCTCATAGGCGTAAGCGAGTTAAGCGATTAGTTTGGTTTGTGTATTAATTTAGCGTTTTAGATTTCGAGAGCTGTGCGAGTTGTGCATACATTCGATGGAGCGTAAATGCGATAAATTGAGAAATCGATGATATGATAAATAATCAAAGTGAGAAATCGAATAAGGAGAAAATTCTCAAAAATTTAAACACATAAATAATAATAAACTCGATGATGCGTAAATCGACGATATAGGCTTAAATCAATTGGCAGTGTCCGGGGTTTTGAGACATTTGACACGCCAAAGTGATTCGACTACCCTTTGCATTTGGACCCACGCTTTGGCCTAATAGATAAACGTTCTCACCGCAAGCGGCTAACGACGTTTACCCTTCCAGTTAATACGTGTTCCAAACCATCGGCATAGCCGAGACTTTGGTGAGATTGAAAATCGAATTGCGGATTTAGTTACTAAGATGTGGGTTTCACCCCTAACTTAGCAACTTTATTCCTATATAGAAATGGAGATTTTCGTCGAGGTTTGGATGTCACTCCTAACTCAACGAAGGTATCTCGTACGAGAGAATGCGTGGAGTAAATGATCTCGTCGAGAATTCTCGGTTTTCACACTTATTCTCGACTTGATCACTCGTTTTGTGTGATGCGAGAGTTTCCAAGCGTGTATTATTGTATTAGCCTTAGGAAAGGCACATTTAAGCATTTATGGCAAGTAGTTTAATCATTTAATTCAAAGATAGGTCAATCGGGTACTTAAACATGCTACTAGCTCGATTCATGGCAATTCTACCTACTATCCTAAAGTTATGGCGCTCTGATACCAATCTGTCACACCCCAACCGATGGCGGAAACATCAGGGTTAGTGGCACTAGGCGACCAGATTGATTTCACGAGATGTTCCATAACAATCATTTAACATATCACAACCTGCTTAATATCCCATACTATTAAATGTAACATTTAAACAATTATTACAAAACGGAGATTTCTCATAAAATTCAACCGGGTTCGATTTCCCCTAGATTTCATACATAAGTTCAAAATCTGAAATACGTCAACAAACTAACTAAACAAACTAAACTACGCTAAGCATGCAACATCCAAGCATCCATAGCTAAAATCCTCAACCTGTTACATACGTTAAAATACAAGTCAATACAATTAAGTAAAGGTGAGCATACAGGTTTAAGTACTACTAGCGTAATCGAGAAAGCGTTCACGAGATAATCTAACTACACATCATGATACACCGAAACAATTCACACAGATTAACATAGGCTTATTTCTCATGCTAACTACCGTGAGAAGGCTTGAGCGTCCATCCTAACTAGACCCCGTCAGGTGTAAGCCACACTATAGTACCATACTAGCTAAGGAGGCAAGTTAACGAAAATAAGTCCTAGTCACATGTTTCTAGTATCACGTATTGAGCATATATAATCAGATTATTCGCTTGTGATAAACAGTTTGATTTGTGAAAAGATTTTGATATAGGAACGTATGTAACACCCAAAAAGAGTGTTAAAGCGAAAATGGGTCAAGTATACTCATTGTGGACGCGTTTAGGTAAGAGTTCAGGATCTAAGGAGAGTCGAGAAGAGCGCCGGATCAGCCTGCATCCGCGAACGGAAGTGCATCAGTCTCTGAAAAGCTGAAACAGTTAAGACTTGGTTGGGCAGTAAACAAGTCCGGGCGAACTTGTGTGTAAACACAGAAGTTCGAGCGAACTTGTATGATTTTGCTGAGTTTGGTGCCAAGTTCGGTCGAACTTGGTAAGATTCCTAGGAATCTTGTCAAGTTCGGGCGAACTTGTAAGAAACTCTTACTGGGAAGACAAGTTCGGGCGAACTTGCTTGATTTCTTGGGAAATTAGGCAAGTTCGAGCGAACTTGTGAGAAGATTTGATGGAATTGGCTCAAGTTCGGTCGAACTTGACCCATTTGGGTACAAGTTCGGTCGAACTTGACCTGTTGTGCTGGGGATTCTCGAGCGAACTTGATGTTTTCGAGTCCAAAATCTTGCGTTTTCACGTCGTTTGCTGAGGAAAATCGAGTGTTCATCCCTCCAACCCTGTGCTACTGAGCAAGCTTAGGTCAGAGAGGTCTTTTAGAGCTGTTTTAGCCGTTTTACAAAAGCGTGGCTAATCCGGGCGAAGTCGGGGTTCGTTCGGATTAGTCCGGCTTGTGTAAACCAACATAAACGTCCTTGTGCTTCCAGATCTGGGATCTTGAATGATAGATGCTTCGTTTCATACCAGAAAATGAACAAAACATCATCAAAAGTCCGTATCTTGTGTAGAATCAATGGTTTTCAAAGGTTTTCTAAGATCTATCACTTACAAGCCGAGATCTTGCAGATCTCGTGTTTGGGAAGTCTCTACTATTGCCTAACGAAATCGTATTGTGTAGATCTAAGCTCAAAACAGAAGTTTTTGAAGAAAAAGTTGAAGATTTTCGTAAAAGAATGAGTTTTGATAAAAACGAAGGCTATGCCTTGTGCCAAAATCGTTGTAAACCTTTGTAGATCGTTGATAAACGTTGTTGCTGTGAAATCTGGTTGATTCTTACTTAGAACACGAAGGTTTCGGGTTTTGAGAGCTCTGGGCGAACTTGGTCAGCAAGGGGAGCATGAATGAGGAGCATGGGTATTTATAGGTGAGGCAAGAATCTCAAAAGCTGGCAACCAGTTCGGCCGAACTTGTACAAGATTGTACAAGTTCGCACGAACTTGTAGAGTTCTCAGAGAAGACAGGTTAAGTTCGGTCGAACTTGCATATGTATATGCAAGTTCACGCGGACTTGATGGAAAAAGGGAGCTCTTGTGTCTCAGGCAAGTTCGGGCGAACTTGTGGTAGACAAGTTCGGCGAACTTGGCCTGGTGACGAAGATTCGTTTGTTGATTTCGCGTTAAGAGTTCGTTTGGTTATTTGGTTCGCATTTGATAGTTATATTAAGCGTTAAATTAAAGCGTTAAGCGTTATAGTTGATATAATAGTGCGATTTAGCGATTCGAGTGCGAGAGCGATGTGATAGCGAGCGTAAACATAACCACAAACACACATAACACATAAATAATATAAAACCACATAAATAACTGCGATTTGTGATGCGATGAGATTAGCGATGCGATTTATTAAGCGATTAGATGTGATAATAACATACAACACCATAATTAATTAACATAAACTTTATTATTAACCGAATCTCGAGATTACAAAAGAAGTACAGCGATAAAAACAAGGAAAAAGATAACAACGAATTTTCGAGTTGTTGTAAAACTGCTACAACTCCGCAGCACTTTTATCTCTCTCCTCTCCAGCCAAAGCTGCAACGACTTGGGTCGATTGACAATGAGCAGTAAGAGCTTTATTTTTTCCTTTTGGATGCTCAGGTCATGGGACAACTGCTGCACTTTCTTCTCGGTATCAGGGGTTTGGAGCAGTTTATCCTTCACCGTTTGCAATTCCTGCTCCAAATTCTCCTTGAAAGATTCCGCCTCAACTCATCTGCGGTAAAGTTCAGCAACATAGACATTGGATTGAGCCTGAATGGACACCACAACCGCTTCTAATCCTGACTCTTCATGCTTCTGCTTTGGCCATGGTCCATCGGAGTACTGATCCCAAGCATAAACACTTTAGCGATCAGAGCGTCCATCACCGAGTCTTTGTTTTTCACATCCTAATCCTTTACGACTTCTCCCTCCTAGTAGATGGGTCAACTTCCATATCATCTGAAAAAACATCCGCATAACAAAAACAGTTCATCACTTCAGATCTGAACCAGGACGGGGGGGATGAAAGAGATTGGCTGCTCACCATCCTCCTGGTGACAGTCCAGACCTAAAGCTAAACCCAAGGTCATACCTGAAAAACTGATACCCTTCTTACTCCCCTTACACAAAAAACCCTCGGTCTCCACTTCCATCACATCAACACCATCTACCGTGTCCAACGGATGGGAGCGAGTGTAAGACATTGCTTGACCAGACATCGTCTTGGGAGCTTCATCCCTTGATGACTTGCCGCCCGTTAAATGCTCATCCAAATTTTCCAACACCAGATCAGAGGATGAGGAGATAGCAGTCTTTGATCACTTGGTAATCCCTGGTAGATAAAAGCGATCCTTCTTAGGATTCATCTGGAGGGAAGCTTCAGAGCTACTCTTCCTCTTCTTAGAAAGTGATTTTTTAAGATCAGGGGAAGATGGAATCAGGATAATCCCTTTACCCTTCGAAAGGGAGGATGAGGATAGGGAAGGGCGAGCACCCAACTTCCGATCCAGATCTTGAATCTTCGGATAACTATCTACGTCTTCAGCCACCTCAAAAACTTCTTGAGTGGGCAGAGAACCACTAGAGCTACCGGCGTACACCGAAGGTTTACCAGAAACTGGGTTTTCAGGAGGCGCCTCTGGAACCCTTATAGCATAAGGAGCTGGAGCGATCTGCTTCAAAAACAGCTTGTCCTCTCCGGCAGTCTCTAGAAAATTAAAGTCTAAATCCTTGAAGTTCGGAACCTTCAGTGCGTCTAGGAGCGACATCCTATCACTTGCAAATAAAAAAACATGCAAAAATTAGAAAGGCATAAAAAACAGACCGAGGATAAGAAAAGGCCGGGTCACTCACCATCCTATCTTAAAAGAAACACCGGCCAGTCCGTACCCCCACGTCCCCATATATGACTAATGTCACACCCCGACCCGCAGCGAAAAAGGTGATCGGGGCATGATTGGGTTATCATCAAAGCTCATGACATTTATTATGCGTTTCATATTCATTTAATACAATTTAATGGAAATTTACAATAAATATTACAACATGTTCTAACTATCAATCTAAGCTTCTTTATTCTCTTCTAAGGCATTTCCTATGTTTTCCTTGCTTCAACCTGTTCACCTGTATCATGTGTAAAAAGGTTTTTGGATCAACATAAAGTTGGCGAGTGAATCCTATGGAAAACATTTGAACAAGTTTATTTAATTGATTATGAAATGAGTGCACAACCACACATGAGTAAAAATAGATGTAAACTTACTCAACAATCAATAGATATTAAATAAAGCACACATGAACAATAATGGAACATTTAGAGGCACGCGTTGCTCAACTCGTCTCTCACGAGGAACTGATGGGCCTAATGAATGAATTGCATAAACATGATAATATGAATGACACAACTACAAACAATATAAACTCAATGATACACACATGAACAATAATGGATTGGTTTTGAGGCACGTGTTGTTCAACTCGTCTCCCACGAGGAACTGATGGGCTTAATGAATGAATTTCATATAATTTGACAAAATGAAATAAGAAATCACAACAATATAAACAATCTAAGTTTAGATCACGATATGGTATGGCACAAGTTTAAATAAACGAGTTAATTAATTTGTGACACATGACACACCCCAAAACGTGTAATTAAAAAAGGGGAGTTGTAAGATTCACTCACAGTGGGTGCGTTCGGTTGATGATGTTGAATGCACGCGAAGTGGTTTTAACCACGAGTGAGATTAACCTAGAAAAATCGCATTATGGTTCGGTAAGTAAACGGATTTTATTAATCCATTTTAGTATGATTGTTGGGTGTATTTTTGTGAGTTTAAGGCTATTTTCTAACCTTAAAAATGTTATTTTTAAGTATTTTTAATTGATTTTTTATTAAAATAAATAAATAAAAATAATAAAAAAATTTGATTTTGTTGCTACAGTTGACCGTTGACCGTTGACTTTGACCGGTTCGAATCGTGTAATTGTGCGCTGAGTGAGGCTCGAACCCGAGACCTCCCGTACGCGTGCACGCAGCTCTACCAACTGAGCTACGTGTCTAACCCGTCATATATCTGTTTTTAATTATATTTATATATTAATTTAGTTAAACAGAAAGTCCTTTTATTTTAAAAACGATTTAATTGAATCGGACCGGTGCGCTCCACAGGTCTCGAACCCGGGACCTGTGGGTTGCGTAACACACAGTCCACCGCTGGATTGTGTGTTTAACATGTTATATAATCCAATTTTTATTATACTTAAATACAAACTAATTGTTTTTATTTCTGACTTATTTAAAAAGGTAAATAATTGTCCGGGTCGATGCAGAAGACCGGACTCGAACTCGTGCGCTGTGATTAAACATACACACAGTCCACCACTGGACTGTGTGTCTAACTTGGTTATTTTTCCGGTTATTAATATACTTAACATATAACAGTGTTACTCCGGTTCGGTTAACAAAAAATCATTTTTATTAATGCAGCGTGTGTGGAAACAGGATTCGAACTCGAGACGTTGTGTGTTTAATGTGCACACAGTCCACCGCTGGACTGTGTGTCTAACCCGAGTTATTTCTTGATTTAAATTATACTTATAGGTTACCGTAACTTCGTCTTCTTCGTTGAATTATAACCAGAAATGATGACTGACTGGTTCAATGATTAAATCAGTTTCTTTAGCGTTTTTTAGTTAATTACTGATGAGATTAAGTAAAAAGAAAGGAAATTAGGCGTGAGGTATACCGACTGGCTTCCTCTGTTTTTCCGGTGTAACTCCGGCGACAGCAATCACTTCCGGCGACGAGTGTCTTGCAGCAGAGAGTCTTCAGAAAGCTTACAAAGTATGTGGGTGACTTCGGTATAAGTTCAGAGGGTTCAGTAAGGCTCAGAAATGAAGAGCCCGGTTTTCCGGCGATTTGCAGGTGATTTCCGGCGAGTGAGTTTTCGCCGAGAAAGGGTGCGGTTTTGAGCGAAAAGGTTTGCAGAGGTTCGAGGGGGTATTTATAGGGCAAATTATCGATGAACTTGGTCTGATTTTCAACTTGATTCGTTGGTTTGAATTTCTCCGGCGGTTATAGAAGGTGTCGCGGACTCAGACGTCAGTTATAACCGATATAGGTTTAAAGTTTTACGTTATAACCGAAGATGTCGTTAAAACTCGCGAGATTGCCGGGATTTCCGACGACTGAACTTTGGGCGCCGGTTTTGAATTCGGAAACTCATGATATCAATTAAATGATTCTAATAATTAACAGATAATACAAGTGGCGCAGTGGTTTAAGTGTTGTGTGTTAAGTTTGTTGCTGGACCGATTACTGACCCGGGTTCGAAACCCGGCAGAACCAAAGTATTTTTATTTTCTTATTTTTGACAGTTTTTCAAAAACTAATTATATATTCCCATATAATAATTGATTATGTATCCTTTAAAATTATTTTGGGCATTTAATTCGCAACGAAAATTTTAACTGGTTGTTCGGTTAATAAACGGAGCGGGTTTGGTAAAATCCGTTTTTTTACGGATGTTACAACTAATGCGTCCTAGCAACAAAAGGTGCTTTAGAAGGGGACGAATAGAACTCCGGTAATCGAATAAATACTGAGCTAACGCTCGGTCAAAAGCAAAACCCTCCTTAATCTCAAAGTTCATGGATTGGTCCTTAATCCTCCAAGGCAGATCCTTCAAAAGACATAAATCATCCAACCAAAAGAAATGGTCCCCCCAATTTTTCAGACTGGATCTCCTCCAAAGAGATGCTTAGAACCGATTTCTGGTGAGCGAAGGTATACCAATCACCAGCGGTAATAAACTCATAAAAACACTGAAAGACGCTCAAGTCCTGTTTACGATTTAAAGCCCGACAGGATAGACTTCAAAATGGTTTATTCGGCTCAGACCGAAGGTGGTTATTTGTGAAAGATGAACTAGAAAAAACTGAAGAACTTTTATTAAAAATCTAGAAAAAGGCACGCGATAATTCGCAAAATTACACACGCGGGTGTAAAATGCGAATTTCCCTACAGGAAACGGGTGAATCGCTTTATCCCTCTCTGGAAGTTCAGGGTTTAAGGCAACCGGGATCTGATAAGTGCTAATGAACTTGTTGATGCATATGCATGTTGCTTACGTCATCATATAATATCGAGTCTGTATTTAGGAGCGAATTGACGAAGTTTATGTATATAAGGGTCAAGTTCGCTTGAGATTGTAGTGTTGAAGACAAGTTCGGCCGAACTTGTCTATGCAAGTTCGCCCGAACTTGCATCACACCAGCGAACTTGTAAAACTATAAATAGGTAGTTTGTGATTTCATTTATAACTTCAGTGATTTTGGCACAGAGACGACGAAGCTCTGTCCAAGTGTTTCCAAGATCTGTAACGTTGAATATTAATGAAACGGTGACTAAATAGAAACAAATGAGTGTATCCAATGTCGCCTAAGCAAACGGATTCCACACGTTTACCTTAGGTTTGTCAGATTAGTGCCCGAACGATCCGTATAACGGACCTACACAGTGGTATAAGAGCAGGATTGGCCTAATTTGAAGACATTGGACATAGAACATCTCATCTTCTACTCATTTCTTCTATTTTTAACTTTTCTTGGACAATTCACGGACAAAATGGACTGATTTTCAAGTATAATACATAAAATCCATAATAGATAAACCCTTGAAAGATCAGAGCTTAAAACAAACGAATTCATGCCGAAAAATTGAAAAAACCATGTTTGAAATTACAACTTTGCTCGAACTTAACATCAAGTTCGCTCGAACTTGACTGAAAAACTCATATTTTTCATCAAGTTCGCCCGAACTTGACTGAATTTTCAAGGTTTCTACTCAAGTTCGCTCGAATTTGACTGAAAATTCACAATTTTTCATCAAGTTTGCCCGAACTTGATTGATTTTTCAAGATTTTTTGGTAAGTTCGCTCGAACTTGCTTATTTTTCAAACAAATTTCATCAAGTTCGCCCGAACTTGATTAAATATCATTGGAAACTATTACAAGTTTGCCCGAACTTGTAAAGCTTCTTGAAATTCCTACAAGTTCGCCCGAACTTGTAAGTTCTCTTGAAAAATCTCACAAGTTCGCTCGAACTTATCAAGTAATATACAAGTTCGCCCGAACTTGTCTATTACAAGTTCGCCCGAACTTGTCTAAGGGTTTCTAAAAAAAAGGCATGAAAATCCCGAAAAACGTCTCGGACATTATATATCGTTAGATTCGTATTGACGAGACGAGTTTGAAGCTCTAATCTGGTAAAAATAGCTTTTCGAAAAATTTTAAACGTTTTTAGCAAACCGATAGGTTAATATGGTCGAGTAAAAAGTCATTCTAAAAATTGTCTGTTTGCTAATCATTTTCAAGTGTTTTGAACGACATATTAGTTTGGAAAACGAAATGGGGACTGTGAAGCCGCCAAAGTTGATGAGTATGAAGTTTGGAAAGGAAAATTTGAGAGCTGGGTCCAAGCTATGCATTTCCGCAGTTGGGTTGCGATTGAGACAGGTTATGTCGTTCCTAGAGATGAGAATCAGAAAATTCTGGAGAAGTGCAAATATTCTACTCAACAGAAAGATGATTATTTTGCTGAAAAGAAAATGATTAATCTTATCCAGCAATCAGTTAAGGAAGACATCCTGATACTTTAACCAGAATACAAGACTACGAAAGAATTATGGACATCTCTGAAGAATAAGTTTCAAGAGAGTGTAGTGGTTAAAACTGTGAAACTCTGGTTTCAAGTATATCCACAAATGAGTCTTCAAGTTCTAAACCAGTCTGGCCGGTCTATGATGTAGAAAATTATCAGGCAGATAATGCAAAACTCTTGAGTAAGATTAAGAGTTTGACATTAGAAAATAAAAAGTTAAAAGAAAATGAAAAGAATTTTGAAAAATAAAATAAAAATTTTAGAAAATGAAAAATTACAAATGGTAATAGATTTTCAAAATGAAATAAAAACGTTTAGAAATGAAAATATTGTTTTTGAAAAATTAAATATAGAAAATCAAAAAGCAATAGTTTCTCATATTGAGAAAATTGCTGAACTTGAAAAAGAAGTTGAGACTGTTAAAAATAAAGCTGTTAATTTAGAAAAAATATTGAAAGGTTTTGTGACTTCCTCTTTAAAGTTAGACCATATATGTCCAAAACCAATCAATAATAATAAAAAGGAAAATCCAATAAGTGACAATGTCACAAATTATGACGATGTCATACTCGGGGATTGTGATGATAATACCGATGATGAAAATGATAAAAATGATAAAAAAGAAATATTTTTGAAACTAAAAGAAAAATTTCAAGAAACTGTTCTACAATTTGCTGAAAAAGGTGAATGCTCATCACAAAAACCTTCTAAGCAGAATGGAGAAACAAAACAACATGAAAAACAAAATTCTAAAAATTTTCAAAACAAAAATAGAAGCTAATCGGTACGATCATCCAATCATTATAAATCTCACAAAAATTTGAGAATAAGTGGTGCAGGTCGGACCACAGTGCTTCAAAGTCAAATCAATTTTACAGAAGAAGCAGGAAAGATGACTACTACATGTCAAATCAATGTGCTGATTTGGGTGTTTGGTCTGAACGAAGAGATTGGTACGATAACAGAGTGTGTTACAACTGTGGATTTGGTGGACACATTGCTGTTAACTGCCTGAAAAAGAGATTTGATACGAGAAGATGCTATAAATGTCAAATCAAAGGTCATATTTCCAGGGATTGTCCGACTAATCTGAAAAGAAGATTGGTTAAATCTCAGAGGGAGAAAGACCAGAGGAGAAGAAAACAGAGAAGAAAAATGAGAAAACTGTAGAGAAGCCCAAAGAACAAAAAGTCAAGATCGGCCGAACTTGTCTACCATATGACAAGTTCGAGCGAACTTGACTGTCATATGTCAAGTTCGAGCGAACTTGGCTGTCATATGTCAAGTTCGAGCGAACTTGGCTTTCATATGTCAAGTTCGAGCGAACTTGACCTCCACAGGTCAAGTTCGGGCGAACTTGTTCCCTTTTTACACTGAAAACTTTGTATTTTGGTCGTGTGTTCGATTCTAACATATACAATATTCAACACACGCTCTATCTAGCCTATTCGGCAATGACGAACACAAAGTGCATCAACAGAACTTGTCAAGTTGCTTCTTTGTTAAAACACTAAAGCAAGCAGACATATTCTCCTTACCGGGAATCATGATTAAAAGAAGATGGGAGGAATAATGCACCTTTTATAGTTCAAAATAAAGAGGAAAGACAGTACAGCGGGGCTAATTATAGTAAAGATAAGAGAGGAAAACGAAGCATAGATTCAACAAGAAAAAGATAAAAAGTGAAGAAGAAAAACCCTTTATATATAAAGCAGGAAATGGAAGACAGCTGGTCTTCCATCTGTCCAATCAAACGTCAGTTCAAACGGCGGTTGCGATTCTCAAGAAGGGGATGTTACTGACACCAGGCGGTGACTGAAAGACAAACGACATGTCACCTACGAACACAACGGTGACCGACAACTATGAAGTTTCACCAAGTTAAGCTCACGACTTCATGAAACTAGGGGACTTGTAGATACATAATCCCACCTGCCTCCGGATATCCCTCAATTGGACGAACACAAATCATAAGGTCCGAAATGTGTCGTGACCATCCTAAGGTCAGTCCATCTACCCAAAAGAGGACACACATCAAGAAGTGCGTCCTGCCGAATGACGTCATGTTCGATTTAGTATAAATACGTCTCCTAAAGTACACATCAAGTACGATTTTCTGAACCTTCATACTTTTCTCTCTCTACTTTCTCTCTTTAAAATCTATACTTATCCTCACGCTGGAGGGTGGTCGCAGAGTGGCCCTCCCACTTCTTCAACGAGCCTAACGGTTTGTTAGTTTTGCAGGTTCTTTCTTGTTTACAGTTCACCAAGATCTGATCATAGCCAATTCAGACCCTGGCTATTTTTGGTATCTTCATATATGTTAAACAATAAAGATGTACACGTTTAGGCTAGGAAATGATATCATAGTTTCATTTTATGCTATGGAACTAATAGTAGTTAACTAAGGTTGTTCCACCTTTTATCACTGTCATTTATCATTCGTAGAAGTTTCTATAAGTTTCATATTCCGTCATAT
Organism: Scalesia atractyloides; assembly: GCA_947069175.1. Taxonomy (NCBI): domain Eukaryota; kingdom Viridiplantae; phylum Streptophyta; class Magnoliopsida; order Asterales; family Asteraceae; genus Scalesia; species Scalesia atractyloides. The sequence continues at coordinate 74,945,195 of CAMTDV010000017.1, forward strand.
TATATTTTTATATGAGTTTGTCAATAAACCAAGCCTAATTTTCCAACAGGATTTACTTACGTGAATAAATCATCTAGCATGTGCAACCTAGATCATATACAAAGGCCATATGTGTTCTACATATCATGTTTTTAATATAGATAAGCAAGGATGCCAATCAAGAAAGCTAGCAGGATATGCATACTCAAGGTTTGTTATGAGTTGAAACTAAGCAAACAAAAATTAACCATTCAATAAGCATGCGAATGCACCAAATTGGATATTTAAATTGAATATCAAGCAAATTAGGAACATCCGAACTGAATATAAAAAGCTTAGAACAAATTCATTAAATAATACGTAAAATCATAAAACACAGTTAAGGCTCGAAATTGACTCCTTACTAACTCACCTCAGTAGTTGATGGCGATTGAAGAAACAAATACTTGAACCTTTGATCCTGAAGGGTATATGGCTTCTGGCTCCTCCGAACAATCTTCTGGAAACAAGTGGTTCTCCCAGAAGTTGAATGCAAAACAAAACACTATCACACACACCACAGGAATGGAAGGATTCCTGTAACCACTCTTCGACATAAGAATAAGTATTGATCTATGAAGGATGTGAAAGTATAGAGAGATTGCAAATGAATAATACGCTAGCCATATTGAGGCATTTATAGTTTATGTTCCTTAGCGTTTTCAGGAAATCCTATTCTAATTGGGTAAGTAGAAATTTCCCATTATTAGGCCACCTGTAGTCGAGCCTTATATGGCGCCCTTGACCACCATCAAGCCCCATAGCGGCAGGGTACACTGCCCCAGGCGCTATGGGCAAATTTTTTTTCCTTTGCTGATATGCATAGTGGTGTGTCATAGTGTTTCTCTCTATTACATATATATATATTTATACATACATATATATGTATAATTGAAGGAGTATAACCCCACTACACACTCAAGTTATATAACCTCTCATAACCCCCATTTCTTAAATATTTGTCACATGTCTTATAACCGCATATCTATAAGAGTTATAAGACTTGACCACTACACATAGCATTATAGGACTACTCAAAACGGAATCAAGTACATATATCTCCCCAACTGTTGGAGATATTAATGATAAATATATCATGTTTATTTATTTAATATAAATACCCTACCCGGGTATATATATTTGAGATGACCGGGTAATGGAACAAACCGGGTATCATATCTCGTCTGTGATCACAAGGCATTCAATATTCCATGATACTTTGGAATATTAAGCAATCAAACAATGACGTGCCAATAAGCTTAACTTATGACATGATATTTTTACTGATCATATATGCATATTCAATTTATACTTATTCTTGTTTATAGCTTAACTTTTTTTAATCACCTACAAAAAGTTTTATCTATGATTTTTTTTTTCAAAAAGAGCGCCACTAACATTCTAAACACTAAAAATTAATTTAGAGCGGCATAACATGAGGTTTTTTTTTTTCAAATGGGTGTTGTTGAAAAACTTATTTATCAAAATGGGTGATTTAAAAAGTATTTATCAAAATGGATGAAATCTTTATTATTATTTATTAATAAAAAACAAATCGATTAAACAAATTTTCCACACGCCTCATTTGCTGGCCGCCACCCACTTCGCTTGAACTCCGAAGAGTTTTCGGCAACAACGGAATGACTCCGTGACCCTATTTAAGCACCAATCCACTACTCGTTTCCTTAATTACACGATTTGGTTTTCACCATTTTTTGATGAAGGAAATGCTAACTTGGCCTCATTTTTCTTTGAAAAGAAGCATTCTGTGTAAGTGATGATATGTTAATGTCTAGATTCTCTACAAATGGAAAGGGATTCATCTCTTGACCCAAATTGTTGAACTTAACATTTGTTATTGAATTTAAATTAATAAACACCGCCATCATCTTCCCGTATTCAAGTTTTGAAAATTATATAATACATATAAAGATGCATATTAACACTTGAATAAGATCGATTTGTTATACTGAATTAACAATGTTGGTCTAAGAATTTCGAATAGCAGCAGGCCAAAAAGTTATGATATCCGACAAGCGCAGGACGGATGCACGGTTGAGCAGTGGGGAAGCTTGAAATATTTTACCGGGGTCGAAAACTTATACACCAAAAAAATTCTATAGAACCGCGGGGTCGAAAACGTATATACCCAAAAATTTCTATACCAAAACTACATATATAACACTACTGGCTGAAAAGTTCGGGGGGTCGGACGCCCCCTCCCGCCCCTAAAAAGCGTCGCCCCTGCGGTTGAGGCAACGACGGCCGCGCTTCACGTTCTGTGCGGCTGCTATCGACAGGGGTTCAAATGAAGACACGAGGAGATGAAAACGTGAAGAGGTCCCCTCTAGCGATTCATACATTTCACTTGATTAATACATTTTTAGTTATATAATAACAAAGAACAAAAGTGATTTCCCAGATGAATATATTTGATGTTTTATTGACAGAAACTAAAATTCTCGATTATAGGTTGACAGAAATTTGTCATTCGGTGGTTGCCAGAAAATAAACATTTTTAGTTATATAATAACAAAGAACAAAGGAAATTTGTCATTCGGTGGTTGCCAGAAAATTCATCGGATTCAAGTGGAGAGGAGGGTGGGTCAACAGTCAAATGGGGCATATGAAGAATTTGAATTTCTATAATTAAACTTTTTTAAATAAAAAGAAAATAAGATTTCGTTTTGGTAAATACTTTTTAAATTACCAATTTTGATAAATAAGTTTTGTAAAATTTATGATTGTAGTAAATAGTAATAGTAAAAGATTATATATAGTTATAGCAACAGTTATAGCATCATTATTATGTGATAAATTGTATGCAGCTTCATTATAGATTATATTTTGACAAATATTATGATATAACTATAAAGTCTAAATATAAATGATATTAATTCTATATATATTTCTATCGAAATAATGTATGACAAAATGAGACTTATGTAATACTTCATTCCTAGGAGATTTATGAACTCTCGTATGTATTGTATAAACTATATTAAAAGGCTCAGACTATTTGCACACCAAGGGTGACTATCTACACACTTAGGGTTTACCTATGCTGCGTATAAACCTATACGCAACGTATAGGGTTACACATATACGCAGCGTATAGCTACCTTTTTCAATTTCCAAGAGAATCTCTGATATGATGTGATTTTGTCCCTTTTATATATGCTACGTATAGGCCTATACACAGCGTATATAAAGGTTTTTTTTAAGGAAACAATGATATACAACATTTATAGTTTTGGCAACGTTCTATTATATGTACTTAAAAAAAACATTTTTAAGTATCGTATAATGTAAGTCTCGTATAAACCTCGTATTGGCCTAAGAATGAAGTATCATTTCGTATCGTATATTGTAGTGTATAGCATAAGTCTCGTATAGGTCTTGTATATGCCTATAGGCCTATAGCGGACCTAAACTACACCTATAGGCCTATAAAGGACTTATGATACACCTATAGGCTTATACGGGTGTTGTATGGTATCCTATAGTATCGTATTGCATCTTATCGTATAGTGTATAGTATAAGTCTCGTATAGGTTCCCTATAGGTTTTGTATGTGCCTATAGGCCTATACGGGACCTAAACTACACCTCTAGGCCTATAAAGGACTTATGATGCACCTACAAGCTTATATAGGTGTTGTATGGTATCATATAGTATTGTATCATATTGCCTCATACCATATCGTATAATGTATAGTATAAGTCTCGTATAGGTTCCCTATGGGTCTTGTATATGCCTATAGGCCTATGGTATCATATGGTGTAGTATAAGTCTTGTATAGGTCCCGTATAAGCTTATAGGTCTCGTATAGGCCTATGGATGTAGTATAGGTCCCGTATAGGCTTATAGGTCTCGTATAGGCCTATGGATGTGGTATAGGTCCCACGTAGGCCTATAGGTGTAGTATAGGTCTCGTATAGGACTATATGTGTAGTTTAAGTGTTGTATAGCCCTATACTATACGGACTTATACTACACCTATAGGCCTATACGGGTGTTATATCATATCCTATAGTATCGTATCGTATAGTGTAGTATAAGTCTCGTATAGGCCTACGATACTACATCTGTAGTTCTATACGATCCTATACTACACCTATAGGCCTATACGGATGTTATATCATATGTATCGTATCGTATCATAAAGTGTAGTATAAGTATCGTATATGCCTACGATACTACATCTATAGTTCTATACGAACCTTATAATATATATATATATATATATATATATATATATATATATATATATATATATATCGTATCGTAGAGTATAATATTGATTAATGTTGTATAAAAAGTTTGTAAGAAATACTTACCTTTTAATTTATTTAAATATAAAACTTATTTATTTTATAAAACTTTTCTAAAATGATTATTATTGTCTAAATGTTTCCCAAAAAAAAAACCTTTATATATGTTACGTATAGGCCTATACGCAACATATATAAAGGGTCAAAAAACCCATTTTATCCCTGCTTTGGGCTCTATATAACCCCCAATTCAAGGTTAAAATGTTAAAATGGTCTTTTTGACCCTTTATATACGCAGCGTATAGGCCTATACGCTGCGTATATAAACTTTGTGAAAAAACTGATGCTTCAACCCCCCTAAGTGACCCTAAAAAGTCTGATAGTTTATATACGCTGCGTATAGACCTATACGCGGCGTATATAAACCCTAGTTTTCTGTGCAATGATTGGTTCCAAGGCTATGAAACACATGCAAGCTATATGCAGCGGATAGCTCTATACGCAGCGTATAGGGGTAACCCTATATGCTGCGTATAGACCTATACGCAGCGTAGGTAAAGGCAGGTTTGATTAAGATTTGATGTGCATATAGGCACAATGGTGTGCCAATAGGTACATCCTATTAAAATTAGATATAAAAAGAATTTTTGTTTGTTATTTATTAATTTGTAAGGTTAATCAAGAAAGTTAGTTAGGTTGGTAAATATGAGATTTAGTAGGGTTGAGTACTAGCTGTCACCCTCTACCTTTGAAATCGTGATTAGCTCATTAGTTTGTTAACCCGGAAGTCAAAAAGAAAGTAAACAAAATAATTATGGTTAATTGTATAGCTACCATATTAGCAATCCTTTCCATATTTCGGATTCAGTGGCATACATCCCCGGATTTCGTATCCCTTTCAAACAATGGATTCTTCATATTGATAACCTTTTCTAAAGCTAGTCTTTCTTCTCTTGTTCAACACTTTAGTGCCCTAACGAAATTTATCGTCTCTGTCACCGCTGCACACCGTTCGTTGCATCATCGGAGGAAGCAACTATGTGATGCCTTCGTTTTTCATTCATGAATAAAATCGGCTGCGAATTGTCCACACAAGCCACCGCCAGACGTCCGCATAATTCTACCACTTTCGTTCTATGATTCATTCGACTTTTAAGGTATCAATTCTGCTCTGCTTTCAATCTTCAGTGTGTGCTCGTATCTTTGATTGTTTCATAACTCTTTAAATCTGATTTGTTCCGGCGACTAAGACGTTAATTAGAGTGAGTCGATGATGTATTGAATAATACTTCTATTTATCATGTATAGTTTTTTCGATTTTCATTAGTTTTAGTTTCATTTTTAGTTAGATTGTATATCTTTTGATACGTTTATGTTTTGCAGGTCTTGGTTGATGGGAACAACTGAAAAGTGCAGAAAGCGAGATAAAATATGAAGAAACCAAGTATCGGAACATAATCGGAGTTTTGGGGCACGAAATGGCGCGGGAATCCATAGTTATGAGTCTCTGACGGGCCGCGACAGGTAATGAAGATCCTCTCACGGGGTGCAAGAGGTGGTTTGAGTTTTGTTGAAATTCGACATGATTGCGGGCCGCGACAGAAGGACCTATTCCTCTCGTGGGGCGCGAGAGGTAGTTTTCAACAGAAAGAATCGTGTGTTGGGTGATTTTTTTATGAGAGAAAGGTATAAATACGTATAATTCATCCAAATTTAACCCTAGATGAATTTGAGAGATCAAAGTCGAACTTGGAAGCTTTTTCTGATCGGTTTTGAAGCTTAGGACGCCCCAGAATCATTCGGTAGGAGTTGGAAGCATCATGAGTGAAGATTTATGGGTTTTGTCTTCCTGTTTCATCATTGTTTTCTTTGTTTTCCATATCTTTTCAATGATCCTATGTTAAAGATGATTGTTTTGATTTCCATTGCAATGATTCTTGGCTAATTGCCCTAAACTACCTAGTTTAGGATGAAACTTTGTTAAAGATTTGATTTTTATTGGATATTAATGTTGAATTTGGGTTTTCTAGTAAACTAAAAGACTTTTGGTTCCTGGATTTGGTGTGTTTGTGTATTTACACTTGATTCATGATTGTTTATCTGTTTCAGATGAGTTCTGTTGAATGTCTTTCATATAATGAATTCATGTTGGTTATCGGGTCCTTGCAGGCTTGGGTAATCTTTTGGTGAATTGGCCAATAAACCATAGAAACGGTATCCAAGAGTTAATTTGGTGTAGGTATTCTACTAACCTTAGTTGCTGAGAAGTGCTAGGTTGTTAATAGGTCTAGATTGGTGAATTGCTAGGATTAGGTTTTGAGAAAAGTCGGTTTAGTTGCCTTACCATTACTTTGTCTGTTAAACCAAATCAAGTCCATTAGTCGCCTTAGACTTTCCGCTATGAGGTAGTTAGTCATATTAAGGCACTTTTCTAGAACATTAGATAACTGTAAGGGGAGTCTAGTTAACCGGTGTTCGTAACAATCCGTTAGAGGTCCATAGGTGTCTTCCCGAGAAGGGTCGGAGTTCGGTTTCTCTTAGGGTTTAGCATCCAAAGATCCCGATTCCAAATAACATTAGTATCCGATAGAAAACCTTTCGATAACAAGAGGGATTCCAACCTAGGTAGTTTTTCATCACCACTAAGTTCAACCTTCGTCTCGAGTCGCGTTTTAGTTCGTATTAATTAATTAGTCTTTAATTCATTGAAACTCTAGTATTTTTAGTAACCCCCTCCCCAAACAAATAAGCAATTAGTCATTCCTTGTCAGTCTTAATCTAGATAGAGTATTAGCGTAGTTAATAGAGTCTTGTGTGTTCGATATCCGGACTTACATTGGCTTTACTAGAGTTGATCGGTTCAGTTGCCGGTTAGTAGTTTAGTCGAGTTTTAGAGAGTCTAGAGTATTACTTTGAGTCTAGAATAGGTTGAATTAGGTTGTTTTAATTAAACTACTTTTAGCACATCAGTCGGATTCGTAAAGAAAATAACATACAAATGTATGCTAAAAAAAGAAAGAAAAAGGAAAATAGGAATTTCTATTCGTTCCTTTTCGTTTTTGTTTGTGAATTCTGAAACTTTGTCGACAAAGCTATGTTATGGAAAGTTGATATATCAGCAAGATTTAACCAATGAACCCCACAATCCTTAGGTTTGCATGCGTACGTACTGTTTGATTTCTTATGCCCACATTGCTCATAGAATAATACTTAAATATTCAGATATGATTTTTGTCTGATATTAATAAATGATACGAGTGTTTGCGGAAACCTTATATCTACTAAACAGTCATAAAATGTTATTATAATATTAGGTAACACCGGATGATGAGTTTAATATTCTTGGAAGAACAAAACATATATAACAAAAGAAATAACACATGTGCTAATATCGATGATAATGTATGAGATATCTTTATATCTTATTTAAAAAAAATGTCTCTATGAAACACCTTAAGAAGCAAAATGATCTGGTACGATAATTTCTATGAATAAGGTTTGAGATTGATTCCTCAAAATGTTAGTAGAAGATAAGTTGAAAGGAATTAATCCATTTTATCAAAATAAGCATGTAAATACTTGAAAACCATGGATTTTCAGATAAGTAATAAAAAGTTAATATATCACAGTTAGCTTTAATAATTGATTAAGTAGTTCTAAACTTTTGTCGCCGGAATCAATCAATCAGCAAATCATATATGGTAATTAAAATCTTAATATGCTAATTTGAACTTGACTAAAGTGTAGGTTCCCGTGTTCTTTAAGGACTACTTGATTTATTACTTTGCTTGGCTAAATTAAGGTACGAATTCTTGGGATAATCTGGAATTTCTGTGAGGAGCGATAGGAAGTTGCTGAGCAAGATTCTTTATTTTAGTATTGTAATAAAACGTAATTAGGATATTTTATTTAATGTTATGAATTTGTTTTGGTTTTGATATCTGTAAGAGTGACACGTCAGCCTATCGGGATTGGGGTGTTACACTAAAACCTGATAGCATAAGTGGTTTTGGAAGTTAAATATGGGAAATGTATCTAGGAATTGTCTTTTTTTTTTCTTTTAGAAAGGTATCATTGAATAGTTTATATGAGCTAATGTGATGTTAACTAGTTTGTTGGAATTTATTGGTGATCTTTCATTTATAAAATCATTATTTATACGTGTAGCGTCAAAGAGACACATAAATGTATCCTGTTTTGCACATCATTATCATCATCATACTCAGTAAATCTCGCCTATAGCAAAGCTAAGTGACCGGAGTGTCACGCCTCGGTCAAAGATAATACTTATATGCCCGAATTACCCGTAACAAATGCGTTAGTGGTAGTAAGCGGTCGATCCACGAAGAGTATGTGGTTTACGTATGGATTAATTTGATTATGAAGTTGTCACGTTTATGAAGCTTGCTATTTTGATTGACTTAATTTGTTGGTTGGAAAAGGTGTCGGAGTTCACCGACAATGTTTATGAATGTGATTAATTACTACGATTGTTCAACCACGAGTAAACGCAATTGCAAATGATGATTTAAACAGTAATGAGAAAGAGGGTTCACATCGGTTTCGGTAATTGCAAACCTAGGGTTCCTACAAGTTTTAGATTTGACCTAACTGGATATACATTTAACGGAGTTAGTGTACCGTGACTTAGGTGCCAATAATTATCAACATCCCCTAGAATGGACAAGAATGCACTGTATAATCAACACAAGTAAATCCTAACAAAGATAACGCATACAAATTCGTTTCACAAAGTCATAACTTTATCATCGTTGACAATTTGTAAATTCAATTCAAATACACGACAATTATCAAAGGTGTTCAAAATCAAAACACAATTTGTCACACAAGTCAAAACTAAACACAAATCAAAACCCTAGATAATACAACTACCTACACCGGGGTGAAACCGAGGTGATTAGCCGCTCATGGTCGTAAGAACTTGATCACCGGAGAACAAAGCCTTGAACTTGTACATCTTGATGCTTGGAGATGGAGGTAAAGAGTGATTAGGGTTTAGGGTGAATGATGGTGATGATGATTTTCTAGGTTAAGATTCGAGGTGTGTGATTCGGATGTATGGAGGATGATTTGAAATGGAATGGTGGTGGTTTATGGCTCCAAGAACAAGTTTTCAACTCCAAGAACTCGTAATACCTCCAATTAGGTCAAATATTATGTTTAAAACCCCTCCCCAAACTCAACAAACTCAAATTTCGCGAAGCAGGAAACGGAGGCCCGTCGCCGATGGCTTGATGCCCCGTCGGCGACGGGGTATGTATTCTCCATTTTCTCATATACGCACTATCCTTCTGTTTACGAACAAATCTAACTGACGGAAGAATACACAGGGCGTCGCCGACGGCTTGATGCCCCGTCGGCGACGGACCCTCTAAACCCCATTTTCTGCTTTTCTTTGTTTCTTGGTTCCGGTTGATCCAGTTCGCGTCCCGGTGCTCCGTTTTGCTTCCAATTAGCTCCTTAAACTCCATAAGACCTATAAACCACAAACCTTATTAAAAGTAGGCTATTAGGAATTAAAAGTCACGTAAAAACATAAACTTAAACCTAAACAAACATTGGTTTTCGACCACGTATCACATCCCCACACTTGTCTTTTGCTTGCCCTCAAGCAAATCTGTTTTTCACTTTCACATAGGTCGAACAAGAAATACACTTCCCATTCTTGAGACGTAAGTTAAGGTCTAATGTCATACCCGGTTCTAGCTTTTTACAATTTCCAACATATTCTAGCGGTAAAGGACTAGTTACATACAAATGGTTATCCAGGATTAACCCGCCCTTAAAACTCACAAGTTATGCGTACCCCTCACAATGTTTTCTCTCTCGGTTTGAAAATTAGCTAATTTAATGATGCATTAGCGCTTTCGAAAGTAGTCACTCAAAACCGAATAGAACAAGTACCCGCATAGGCTTGCATCTCAATCATTCTCCACCACCGAACAAAAATACTAAGCACAAGTCAAAATTAAGGTCTTTAAAAGGGTTGTGATGGGGCTAGGCTAAGGGTACGGAATAGGATATTTGGAAGTGGCTAAGGTGATGAAAATTCGACTTTTATTACAAACAACTACAGTAAACCGACTAAACAAAAGTCGACAAACTAATAGGCAAAAGCGTTCGCCTTTTATTCAACAACTACCACGCATCTTTTTGTGTTTTTCTCAACAACTTTTCGCATATTTTTCATAACATTTGCTGAATTTTTGTTTTTTTAAAGATAACTTTATAAACAACTAATCCTAGGTTTAGTGATTAAAGGCTAATTTGGGGTGATCAAACACAAGGTTTAAGCTCAAAGTTGGCGACTAGGGGATAAATTTCGGGTAAGGGTAAGCAAATGGTGTAAAAGAAAAAGATTTACCTAATGCCTTAATCATTCTTGTGCTTATATTCGGTCTATGGTCTCAAACGTATCAAAAGATGCAAGTTTTACAATACATGACTAGTGGTCCACTCAACAAAGAAACATATATGCATGATGTGTATAAGTGGCTCAAAACCTCACATATAAAGGGTACGATATATGGAATGCATAAATTATAAGTTTCTTAGGCGACTTATTCCCAAATAACCACCCGCTAAATATGCGTCATGCTATTAACTTGAACTTAACCATGACAAAAGACCAAAATGGGTTGTACCATCCCTCGTTAACTTAGTTACTCGTACTTCTTAGGTCGCCTCAAACAAAGACATTTTTGGAAAATTTTTGAAAATTTTTCCCCATCCCCACACTTGAGGTCAACATTGTCCTCAATGTGTAGTGTTTAAATGAACAGGTCAAAATCGAAAAACTTTCCTCCACCCATCCCCACACTTGAGGTCAACATTGTCCTCAATGTGTAAGAATGGAGCTTTTAAAAATGCACAAGGGATGTGACACGGCTAACCTCCCCGAAATTTCACCCTAGAAAATAAAACACAATTTACAATCCACTTATTTCCTAACTAAAATATCAAAAGTAAAAAGAAACGTATGCACCTGATTTTTCGAGCTCGTTCTTCATGAGCTCCTTATCCTTCAACAAAATGGTCGCCTCACGAACATGATGTACCTACAAATCTTAACCCTTATGTAGAAGCATGCTTATCACAACCATAAAAATTTGTTAGCAACCTCGTTCTACCATTTTTATGAACATATTACGAAGCCACGTCAATTTACTTTTGATTTATGTGGAATAATGTACAACAACAACAAACCTAACTCACTTTCATAGGAATCACGGTTGCATTTAGCTTATGCAACAAGCCCTTTTAAACCTTCCGATAGCTCGGAAGGACGAGTAGGTCTCGTGAGAGTTATATAGGGAACACACCCATAGCGTTCATTTAACTAGGAAAGCAATAAAACTATCTACTAAAACTAAAAATAAAAGTTACAACAACAACATAAAACATACCTCGCCTACCTCTGGTAAAGCTCGTTTGGGTCTCTAGGCGGGTACGGGTTATATGGGAACCCGGTGAGGGATGATATCACCTCCCTCCAATTGTCGAGGGGACCCGGTTCCCCTTCAGGTGGTGTCGGTAGCTGCAGTGGGAGGAAACTAGAGCCGGCGCCTTGGGCCAATGGGGAGTTGGGTCGGAGGGACCTCGTGGTACGGGTAGATTTTCAAAATTAGTCCATGGCGAGTGCTCGCTATACGGCAAGCCAGCCATCCAATCCCACTGATGCCATTCCTGATCATGAAGAGCCTTGGTATTAAGGAGCACAAATTGTTGATCTGTGCCCGTCGGCATCCAACGGCGATCCTCCAAAGAATCTCGCTCCCTACGGAGACGATCCTGTTCGTCCTCCCATGCTCTTCTTTGGGCATTCTCTTGAACCCTTTGTTGCTCCATCAAATCCCGTTGGGATTGTTGTTGGGCTTGGAACAACCGATGTTCCTCCCATAACTGCTCAGCCTTAGCCCGATGGGCAGCTTCCTCATTTCAATGAGTTTGATATTGCGCTTGGAAGGTTTGCTCCCACTGGTGCCTTTCTTGGTGGTACCCGCGGTTCTCCCCAATGCCCGCGGATACATTATCATAAATACCCTGAGCTCCCCGGTTGTAATTGCAATGATCCGGTTTCCTTCGTGAAACCATAACCTGAGCCACCTCATTTGAAACCTCCCGGTGGGCTCTTGTATACCTTCGACGTGGCCTCCTTTCACCACCTTGCTCTTCCTCTTCCTCTTCATCACCCATTTGAACATCCCCTTCGGCTCCTTGAACCTCCTCTTGATCCACAAACTGAAAACTGTTACCGTATTCATCCTGAACAGTATATGGTTCCCGAAAACTGAAACATGAAACTTCCAATGGCACTTCATTGATGCAAAAGAGATCTGATCAATTGGTTTATCAACCCATAGTGACTCTGCAGGCAACGCATTTTGCTGCAGGATCATAGCACTGATTCTCACATATGGGATCATTTTTCTATTGCATGCCTTTCTTGTGTCCTACTTATTCATCATAACTATTTGCCGCCACGACAGTTTCGGCGAACCGTACAACAATGCATGCAACACCCGACAATTAGGTGCCTTCACCTTCCCGCAGTCTCCGAACCGCACCATTATATTCTCCAATGAAATGCCTTGGAGAATCTTTCCTTCCAAAGGCAGATCATTCCTTGACTCCCCCAATCCTCATGATTTCACTAACACAGCCGCTAACATACCCGACGGATCAGTACCATTCATCTTATTATCCAGAAACTAATCAATTGTGTCATAGTCATAAGCTTCAACCCCCAATGAATCAAACCGAGCTATTGCGTTCATGCGCTCAAACGATATGATCATTTGGTTCTTGCCAATATCACCGACTAGTTGCCACGTGTGCACGGGCCCTTCCCGGTTAACAAACCTTAATGTTGACAACCACTCACATACTGCTGCCAAATAGACTCGGGGTGTGATGTCCTCACACCAATCCAACACACGTTCCCAACCAAGTTTTTCAAACTTCTGAACAATCTCTATTGCCTTAAACTCCTCCACATTAACTGACCTCTCCGGCACAATTCTTTCTGGCACCGATGTTGTAACATTCCCTGAGACCATCTTCCATTTCCACATCTTAGCTTCCAACTTTTTGTTATTGAATCTTGAAAGGGGTTTCTTCTTTTCATCGTTCCACGTAGATGCGGTACGACTGTTCTTGAACTCTTCCCAAGCCCAATCCTGCCGATACAACCTTGCATCCTTCTCTTCAACCGCAATCAATTATTCCCACTTTCGTTGAATATAACCCGAGCCAGAACCGGCTCCCGAGGATGAGCCTTCACCAGAAGTCTTACTTCTCTTCCTTCCAAACATGGCTACAATCATAAACAAAAGGAAAACAATTTGCTAAACCCACTTCAAACACTTCAAACCTTGAAGATAGACTATGATATTAACAAAAATCTTTCTTTAGACATAAATTAGCTTGTTTAAACTTTAAAAAGTAGCAAACTTTATTATCTAAAGCTTAATTTTTATCATGTTTACTCCTAAATCCATGTAAGTTCAACAAGATTCAACATCATATCTATGTTCAATCATACAAACAACCAGTCTAATCACATCACTATAGTTGTTGCATGCTCAAAACCCACCCAAATCATATATTCAACTTCATAATCAAACTAGAACATCATAAATCGCAATAAACAACCTACTCTAAACAAAAAGTTTAAAAATATTAGGAAGAAATTGACTAACCATATGATACTCACGCTTAATTTTGAGTAAAAACCATACCTTTGACGTTGTTTAAGCAAGAAGAACTAGTAAAAGGATGAAAAGCTTGAAGCTTGATGAACACTCTTCAAAAACCCGGATTTAAAAACTCAGATATCTTGCAAAGAGCAAGAATTGATGAGAAGTAATATGGGGGTTTTGTTCCTCTCGAAAAAAATACTCAAGATAGGTTAAAGAATCGACTGATTTGGTGGAGGATTTAAGGAGTTACGGAAGATTAAAGGTTTAGGGTTCTTGAGGAAGATGAAGGAGATGGAAGGTAATTGAGTGAATGAATGCAAAAGTTTTGTGGTAAAGAGAAGTTATGGATCAGATATGGGGTCTACCGGGTCAATTAGGTGGTTAAAACAAGGTTCGGGTCGAGTTCGGGTGGCTAAAATTGAGTTTTGTTTCGAGAATTTGCGTAAACACAAAATCAGCGTCGGCTTAATTTAGGGGACCCATCGGCGACGGCCTGGCCCCCCGTCGCCGATGCCACTTGGTTATGCAAAAAGGGGTGACGCCCTATTCCACTGCCTACGAAGGATTTCACCCGACGGTCACATATACACCCCGTCGGCGACGGCCTGAAGCCCCGTCGCCGACGCAACCCCCATTTGCTTTTTTTTTTTTGAAAATATGGGCAAAAACATGAACTTTTTAATAAGGGAGCCTATACTACTTTAAATCGTAAAAATATTAAAAATCTTTTTGTGATAATTTTCGGTTTTTATTATTCATTAAAGACCTATCGTTAAATGATCCTACCACCCGCCGAATAGTTGTGTATTGTCCCCAATACACATAAACAAGTCTAGAAACATACCTTGTACCTTCGTGACTCGTCCATGGTTTCCAAAACTTCACACATCATAAGGGAGTTAATATGAACCATAATAACAACTAAAAACACACCACATTCAAACAAATTAAAATATACAAAACTCTACAAGGGTGTTACCGTCCGTCTCTAGTCGACCTCATACACTGGAACGGTTTCCAAGAAGCTCACCAATTCCTTGCCATGCTCCATGCCTTCATTACCATCAAGAAACGGCTTGAGTCTATGACCATTCACCGTTTGTCGTGACCCATCCTTTGGATCCTCGATCGTAACATCACCCAATTGTTCGACCCGGGTGATCACATAGGGTCCCATCCATTTACTCTGGAGCTTTCCGGGGAAAAACTTGAGTTTCGAGTTGTATAGCCATACCTTTTGCCCCACCTCGAACTCTTTCTTCTTCAGCTTGGCATCGTGCGCTCTTTTCATTTCGTCCTTGTATTTGGATGCGCATTCATAGGCCATTTCCCGTTGCTCCTCCAACTCACAAAGATTGAGCTTTATCTCCTTACCTGCCCGTCATATTTGACATTAACTTCTTTAATAGCCCACAATGATCGATGAACAAGTTCGACCGGTAAATGGCAATTTTTTTCCATAAACTAGTCGGTAAGGTGTGGTGCCAATGGGTGTCTTGTGTGCCGTCCGGTAGGCCCATAAGGCATCGTTCAACTTAATTGACCAATCCTTACGGTCCTTCCATACAGTCTTTTGCAAGATCTCCTTGATCTGCCATTTGACACTTCCACTTGCTCGTTTGTTTGCGGGTGATAAGGGGTAGCAATTCTATGGTCAACACCATACCGTTTTAAGAGTTTGCCAAACCGAAAGTTTTTAAAATGGGATCCTCCATCACTTATGATGACACGAGGAATCGCAAACCTTGAAAATATGTGGGATTGGACAAAACTACAAACAACGGTATGGTCATTAGTCTTGGTGGCTATTGCTTCGACCCATTTTGACACATAGTCAACGGCCACCAAGATATATAGATTGCCATAAGAATTATGGAATGCGCCCATAAAGTCAATGCCCCACACATCGAAAACATCAACGATGAGGATTGGCTGCATGGGCATCTTATCCCTTTTTGAAATACCCCCTAACCTTTGGCACTCAACACAATTTTTGGAAAACTCAAATGCATCTTTAAATATAGTTGGCCAATAGAGGCCACTATTCAACACTTTGTGACCCGTCTTTTGACCACTAAAATGGCCAACACATGCAAATGAGTGCACATGTCTCAACACGCTTGGAATATCTTCATCAGCAACACACTTCCGAATTCTCTGATCCGCACACTCTCTCCACATATCCGGTTCTTCTAACCGGTAATACTTGATTTAAGACAAAAAGTGTTGTTTCCTCCGTTGATCCCAATGCTCCGGTAAGTCACCTGTAACAAGGTAATTGAAAATGTTAGCATACCATGGCAACTTAGATAGACTCAAAATATGCTCATCCGGGAACGACTCATTGATCTCTACAGATGTAGGATCCTCCTCAAAAACCACCCGGGACAAGTGGTCGGCCACCACATTCTCACTTCCCTTTTTGTCCCGAATTTCCAAGTCAAATTCCTGTAGGAACAAAACCCAACGGATTAGTCTAGGCTTAGCATCCTTCTTTTCCATGAGGCACCTTACGACACTATGGTCCGAATAGATAATCACTTTACTACCCCAAATATAAGCCATAAACTTATCCAACGCATAAACCACTGCAAGTAGCTCTTTTTCGGTTGTGGTGTAATTCAATTGTGCATCCGATAGAGTCTTACTTGCATAGTATACCGCAACCGGTTTCTTATCAACCCTTTGACCCAAAGCAGCCCCAAATGCGTAATCTCTTGCATCACACATAATTTCAAATGTGAGTGACCAATTTTGTGATTGCAAAATCGGGGCTTCAACCAACTTTTGTTTCAATATGTTAAAGGCTTCTTTACATTTTTCATTGAACTCAAATGGCACATCTTTTAATAAAAGGTTACATAATGGTTTCGTAATATCACTAAACCCCTTAATAAACCTCCTATAAAAACCCGCGTGTCCCAGAAATGACCGAATGCCCTTAACACTCGTGGGGTAGGGTAGAGTCGAAATAACTTTAACTTTTGGGCGATCTACCTCTATCCCACGACTTGACACCACGTGCCCCAACACTATCCCTTCTTGAACCATAAAATGGCTCTTCTCCCAACTCAAAACTAAGTTCGTTCGGACGCATCTTTTTAACACTTTTTCAAGTTGGGTTAGACAAGTTTCAAAAGATGACCCAAAGATGGAAAAATTATCCATGAAGATCTCCAACGACTCCCCCACCATATCCGAAAAGATACTCATCATACACAAACGGCATTCACCTAAAGGCGGAAGTGCCGTATGGACACGTAAAGGTAGTCTTTTGTTAATCTTCCAGATGAATTGCAATTTGATTGTATCTAGAATATCCATCCAAGAAACAATAAAATTTTTGTCCAGCTAATTTTTCTACAATTTGGTCAATAAATGGTAAGGGAAAATGATCTTTAGAAGTTGCATTGTTCAACTTCCTATAATCTATGCAAATACGCTGCCCGGTTACCGGCCGGGTGGCTACCTCCTCACCTGCGTCATTCTTGACGACTTGAATACCTGCTTTCTTTGGGACGGTTTGCGTGGGACTCACCCATTGGCTATCAGAGATGGGGTAATGATACCCGCATCAAGCCACTTTAACACTTCTTTCTTAACAACTTCCCGCATGTTTGGATTCAACCTCCTTTGTACATCATGGGTGGGTGTTATGGTGTCATCAGTGATGATCTTGTGCATCACTACCGAGGGACTAATACCCTTTAAATCTACAATGGTCCATCCAATAGCCGCCCTATTGGTGACCAAAATCCCCATTAACTTCTTCTCTTGTTCTTCGGTCAAATTCGAAGCAATTATGACCGGAAGCGTGTTGCCCTCTCTAACATAAGCGTACTTGAGGTGTTTGGGAAACACCTTCAACTCAACTTCCGGAGGTTCTAATAACGACAGCTTCAACTTTGTATCAATAGTCTCCGGTAAGCTCTCCACTTGGTGCGTCCATGTCAGTTTTCCTTCTTTAACCGCAAGCACCTCCAAACTCTTCACCTCCACGTCTATGCTCCTGTTCGTCTCCACCTGTGACCTGTCAAACATAGAACACTCCTCCATTGTGTTCTCCTCATCCACAACGGTGTCGCAGAGAGGTATACACTGGTCAATAACATCTGCCATATAGCATTCTGTTGGAATCGGTGTGCCCAAGACACATATTAAATTGATGTGGCTAGTACGTTATGATCCAAGTCGGGTCATACCCAATAACAAGCTAGACAAACACTTATAATATTTATTTATGATATCATCAAACAAAATAAATATTAACACTTAGAATATTTAGAAATTGTTTTTCTAAATAATTGCACTTGATGAACTAATAAATTAAATGGATAATTTATTTTGAGAGTATATTTTATTTTGTTATTTAATGTGTTAAATAACATTATAAAAGGTTATGAGATATTGCATAAAGTCTTGTAAACATATGATGTTAATTTTATAAAAGTTATAAAATAATACAAGACATAATTTAAAAGAAAATATCTTGCAAATCTTATAAGATCTCACTAAATCCAAGGAAATATCTTACAAGAGATATATGGATATCTTGGAAGATTTTGTGAGATCTTTACAAATCTCACAATATCCAAGAAAAGATCTTACAAGAGATATATGGATATCTTGGAAGATTTGGTGAGATCTTTACAAATCTCACAAAATCCCCCAAAAAGATCTTACAAGAGATATATGGATATCTTAGAAGATTTTGTGAGATCTTTACAAATCTCAATGTGATCCAAGAAAGATCTTGCAAGAGATTATATATAGTGGATTTGATTCATTATTCAAGTAGTTGTAATTCTTACACACACATTAAGATTTCAAGTGCAAGAACACTCTCAAATTCTCTCTAGAATTTCGGCCAAAGGTTGGTTGATCGAGAGGTGTTCATAAGTGAAAATCCTAGCAATATAAGGTGTTTGTTGGAAGGCTTGGGGTATACAAGCTTGAGGTCTTCTCCTTTGAAGATTGTCATTCAAGAATCATCATCTTCTTCCATCTCCTAGCTCCTTGAAAGGTTGTTTCTTAAAACACTCTATGGTTGTGTTTTTGATAGCATGCATATTCATATATGGATCTGGGTTTTGGGTTTACATATAAAATGGGTTTTATATCTTAAAAGTAACATGTTTTAAATAATTATTCCGCTGCGTTTTTCATTTTATATGGATAAAATGGCTTTGATAAACATGACAAAACGTCAACACATTCTTGATCAACTGAAGGATTCATCAGTCCGGGAAAAGCATGCAACCTCAACCTACGATTTCCAAATGTTATGTCAACCGTCCCCTTTTTACAATCAATCTGAGCATTCGCAGTTGCAAGGTACGGTCAACCCAATATCATCGTAGGTTGTTTGGTTGGGTCCATGGCCACATAATCAAGTACCAAAAAGTCCACCGGATAGTAAAAATCCTCGACTTTCAATATCACATCGGAGACGATCCCACGGGGTAGCTTGGGAGTCAAGTCGGCTAACACCACGGTGGTATTTGCTGCTTGAAGAGGACCAAAATCGTATTGGTCATACAAACTACCTGGTAGGATGCTCACACTAGCACCAAGATCAAGGAGCGCCCGATTGATTTTAAAATCGCCCACTTAGACCGAGATAATGGGTGCGCCAGGATCTTGAAGCTTGGGTGGAAGTGCACCTGAAACTATCAAACTCACATTTTCGGTTAAATCTAATTTCTTTGGAAATTGATGAGTTCGTTTTTGGGTACATAATTCTTTCAGGTACTTAGCATAAGACGGTACTTGCTTGATTGCATCCAAAAGAGGTAAATTAATTTTTACTTGTTTAAAAACTTCTAACAACTCTTCTTGTTGTGGACCTCTTTTGTTTGCAATCTTTTTAATGGGTCCCTCAATGCTTCGGGATAAGGGGCGATATTACCATCCACACCCTTTTCCTTAGCAATGGGGATGGATGTGGTCACAACGAGTGTGTTTTCATCATTTTTAGCAACTTTTTTGTTTTGACCCGTTTGACCTTCATCACTCTCTTCATCACTCACATCTTCCACCACCCCTTCAACAAACTGAGATGGTGGGGTTTTGACACCGTTATCAACGACTCGACCACTACGTAAAGATATTTTATTAATGGGTACCTCTCGTGTGTTCTTTCCGGATGAACCTTGATGTTTCAGATTTACCGTAGTGTCACTTGGAAGCCTTCCTCCGCTTCTCCCCGCATTTGGGCCATTTCTTCCGCTAGTTGGCCCACTTGTTTCGCTAATGCTTCGTGTGATTTGTCTCGAATCCCGTTCTCCTTCTTAGACTCTTGCACCATTAAAAGCATCGCGTCCATCTTGGCATTCAAATCACTACCACCCCTACTTTGATTTCCCGAACCGCTTCCACCGCCACCTTGGTTGTTGTAATTCCTTTGGTACCCACCTTGATAATTATTATTGTCACGTCCTTGGTACCCTTGGTTGTAATTACGTTCATAACCTCCCTGGTTACCCCCTTGACGATTTTGGTAGGAAGACCCGCCTTGGTTACCCGCATGAAAATTCGAGTTCATTTGATTCTCGGCGTTCCCATAACGGAAATTAGGGTGATTTCTCAAACTGATGATAAGTGTTTGAGTTCATGTCGTTATGCTTGCGATCACCAAACACTTGATTTACTTCCTCGACATCTTCGGCCTTTCCCATTTGACATTCACTGGTCCTATGGTCAAGCCCCCACACCCGTCGCAGCCCGTGAACTGCACCGCATTCACAACCGTTTTCTTCGTGCGTGCCAACTCCCGTTCTAAAGTAGAGATTTGATCCTTAGAGATAGAATCAAGATTGGGAAGTGACTGGGAGATAGGGTGCTTCTTAGCTCGGTCGGCCGACTCTTTGGATTTTGATCTCTTTGCCATTCTCTCAAGGAATTCCCAATCATCGTCCTCGTGATTGCTTAGTATCGTTCCATTGCTAGTCGACTCAAGATGGTTCCCTGTCTCACCATCTAGACCCCTTACAAAACATTTCACCAACTCCTACTTCTCAATTTGATGGTGTGGGCATTTCCTAATCAACTCCTTATACCTCATAAATGCCTCGTGTAATGGCTCACTCGACTACTGCTTAAAAGACCGATTTCATGGATTTCATCCCGAGCATCATCAGTTTTAGCCATCGAATAGTATTCATCCAAGAATGGTTGTTGCATCTTAACCCATGTACGAATGCTTTTGGTAGGCAGAGTCAAGAACCATCGTTTTGCCTTGTCTTTTAAGGAGAATTGAAATAGTCGAAGGCAGATCCCATCTTGTGAAAAGTTCCCCCCCCCAATGGTACTACAAATCGCCGAAAATTCTTTTAAATGCGTATATGGCTCATCATTTGATCACCCATTGAAATGTGGAAGAATGTAATGTAGTTGGGCTTGCAATCGAATACCAATCTTCCTCGAGGTGGTACAATTGGAGAATCATTCTCCGATATCATCGGCCGAAACCGACCGTCAACCCCTTATGGTGGACGTTGGTTGTTGCGGTTGTTATTTCTCGGTGGACCATTCACCTCTTGGTTAACCGGTGGTCCACGATTTACTCGTCAGTTTTGTGGTTGATTAGCCATACCCACAAACTCAGGAATCCGCATGTTGTTATTATTTCGATAATTGTTCGGATCCCTTTGGTTGTTATTCCGGGGTTGGCGATTATTTTGGTAACCGACGTCTTGGTTGTACCCACCATCGTATTCATTCCCATAGCCGTACCCGTCGTCCCACTCATCATCACGTTGTTGATGTTGGCATTTTGACACCCATCTTCATGGTTGAAATCCCTACCGTTGTAGAAGTTCATATCATTCTCATTCTCCCCAAAACCATTTCCCTCTCATCTTCCGATTGCCATGTGTTTACGCTAAACCGATCCGGTGACCGGTAACTTGGAACACTAAATCTAGCATCATCCGGATGTTGTTCCTTAACTCGTCGTAATTCGGTTCGTATTGATCCGCATTGTTTGGGTCTACCCGTTCGAACTCTGGTTGATTAAAATTTGGCTCCGGACACAAATTTTGGTTGTGGTTACGGTTGTTATGGTTAGGTAGAGGGTTTTGGTTTTGAGGTTCATTTTGTCGAAGTGGGTTGGCCGGTGGGCGGTTGTTGTTACCCCCCGAATGATTGTTACGGTTTTGAGTGTTTGGGTTTTGTTGATCCATTGGAACTTTTCCAACGGACGGTGTGGATGGTGAGTTTTGGGTACTTTGGTTAGGGGCAAGTGTTGCCTCTAACCGGCTTGCTAAGTTTCTCCTTGCCACTCGCTCAATTTCCGGTTCGTAAACTAACGGTGATGTTCGCCCGGAATTCTGTGTACGCATGCACTACCAGTAATCTGCACAAGTAACACACCCCGCGTAACACAAAAGCAAATTAAACTGAAAGAAACAAGCAATTAAACAGATAATCACGCAATCAAACAAAAATCCAAACGCAAAGCGTACTAACTCCCCAGAAACAGCGCCAAAATTTGATCGGAGTGTCGCGCCCCGGTCAAAGATAATACTTATATGCTTGAATTATCCTTAACAAATGCGTTAATGGTAGTAAGGGGTCGATCCACGAAGAGTATGTGGTTTACGTATGGATTAATATGATTATGAAGTTGTCACGTTTATGAAGCTTGTTATTTTGATTGACTTAATTTGTTGGTTGGAAAAGGTGTCGGAGTTCACCGACAATGTTTATGAATGTGATTAATTACTACGATTGTTCAAACACAAGTAAACACAATTGCAAATGATGATTTAAACAGTAATGAGAAAGAGGGTTCACACCCGGTTTCGGTAATTGCAAACCTAGGGTTCCTACAAGTTTTAGATTTGACCTAATTGGATATACAATTGACGGATTTAGTGTACCGTGACTTAAGTACCAATAATTATCAACATTCCCTAGAAAATCATATTGCTCACGACCTTATTTCCATCATTAGTTCTCACTCCAAATTTTATCTAAATAATGCTTATTGCAACTTTTAAGGAATTGTCAACCGACTAATTATGGGCATATCATCGTTAATACTAGTAAGACTGCTGGGTGTGGGGCTTGAGTTGGGGGTTTGGGTTGATTGTGGGGTGTGGGGCTTGGGTTTGGGCGTAGGAAATCCATCCAAGCCTTGCACACCATCCCCTAAGGGATTGGCTTTGGGTGTTGCCCTTCTGGCGTCGCTATTGTACCCGGTTTGGGCGCTATATGGGTTGAGATGGCTGGCTGTGATTGGTTGGCCATGCCAAGCTAAAAAAAAGCCACGCCATCTCACACCCAAAAAAAGCTACGCCTAGCCATATGGAGCCCACCTCCGTCACATGTCAACGCAAGCCCCCAACCCAAGCCCCACATCCAGGAGTCTTACTAGTATTAACTCCAAGCATGTGAACGGAAAAAAGTAGTTTATCAACTGTCTTGGTGTGAAAAAGAGAACTATATCTAAAAGCTTGACAACCTATTAATTTGAATAACTACAATCACACAAAAATTCCACAATTGATGTTCACAAATTCCCCCAGTAAGAGTTGACATGAGAACAAGATGTCTTTTCCAAAAGAGTTGACATGAATGTAAGATGGCCTTTTCACACATAATATACTTTTAAACCCTTGGTTTGTAATGATTCTTAAAAAAAATAATACCAATGACTTCTGAAATGGACTATTATCCCATGCTCAATAGACCCTACTATGTAACGAATTCGTTTATTTTACACATAATATTGTACAAGAACTGATACCATAATGAATTTAGGTTTATGAGATCATGAAAACTATCGTCTATCCAAGTTTGGAAAGCAACTATTACGTATTACAACCCGGTCAAACAACCAAAATGCGTATTTGAGTTTAAAATGGTGACAAAAATGCTAGCTTTTATGAAGCGGACAACTGCCAAATAATAGTTAAAGGTGTGTATGGAAAATTTATGGGAAAATAAAACCAAATAAAGAAGCATAGGTGGTTAGGAGATAAAAGGAGAATTTAATTTGTACAGCTCAAGTTAGGCCATATCTTTCCACCTTTCCCAGTCAATGCTATCCAACTACCATCATTATTCTATATACTTGCAAACACCCTAATGCAAGTTCATCACTCTTTAACACATTAACTCATTCAAAAACCCTTCTCACCTTTCCTCCTCCAATACCACCATCACTTCACCAACACTGTTTTCTAATTATGGTTAAATCAAACACCACCATTATGATTGTTGGCGTTTTGGTGGCACTGATTTTCACTGGGCTTCCGTGTTTGGAAGCCCAATCTCCTATGGGAGCACCGGTGACGTCACCAGGCTCACCAAATGTGATGACACCGAGCTCGCCAACGATGATGTCACCGAGCTCACCAACTGCGATGGCACCCGCTCCATATTGTCTCACGGCACTGACTAATGTTTCTGACTGCTTGGGTTTTGTTGAGGTTGGAAGCAACTTGACTGTTCCGGACAAAAATTGTTGTCCGGAATTTGCAGGGTTGCTAGAGAGCAACCCTATCTGCTTGTGTACTATGATTGGTCAAGCGGAAACCTATTCAATAGATCTAAGTAGGGCACTCATGCTTCCTGATGTTTGTAAGGTGTCAGTTCCTTCTCTTGACTCTTGCCCAGGTTAACTCTAAATCTTGTCTACTTTTCTTTACATATTTATTTAGTTTTTTTAATGTAATAATTATTAATATGTTAGCAAATTAAAATGTAACAATTATTTTATTGTCTTGGCAAAGAAAATGTTATTGATGGATTTTACAAAACAAAAAAAAATGAATTTACTGAAAACAACAATGTCACTTTCAGGCATCCATACATTACTACTTATTTTTGTATAATAAGACGGTTCGTGACATAGACAGGGACCATTTATTATTAAACACCGTTTATGAATTAGTAGTTATAAGTTTCTGCCTTTCACATTCAATGGCTCACCCAACTCTTTATTATTGACGGTCGATCATTGTGATCTACATTTGCAAATCCTAATTTAATGATATGGTAAATGTCAACAACGTTAGTTGAATAATCCGTATATAGGTTCGAGCATTGTGATTTGGATTATGCTAAACGTATATCAGCCTTGGGTTTTTACTTGTTGCACAGCCTCTTATAACTTGTTATATCAATAATATTCTCATATTTTCACACTAAAACATTAAAAAACACCCTTAATTGATGTTTTCACATGTACGATGAAAATTTAAGGGTGGGTGCGTTTAGCCAACCTTTGTGATGTGTATGTGCAAAACCGTAAGTTTTTGACCGGTTTGTTTATGTACATTTCTTGTTTTTTATTTTCGTTTACAGCTACTCCGGCATCAGCTCCCGCACCTGGCACTACAAGTGAAATAGTGCCTCCCACCGCAAGTGAATTAGCACCTGGATCAACAGCAGGTGGCTAAACGATAGCACCAAAATCTAAAATGGTGGCTAACAAGAAAACCAGATATATATATATATATATATATATATATATATATATATATATATATATATATATATATATATATATATATATATATATATATATATATATAATAAGGATCCGTTAGGAACCACCCTTTATTGCGAGAACCGCGAGAACCAGTATGAACAAAAACAGTAATACCTAAAAAACTCCAAAAAAAATACCAATTTTTTTTCTTTTTTTAAATTTTTTTTTACTCAACAATAAAAAAATTCAAAAAAAAAAGATAAAAAATTTTGAGTACCAACTATCCATGCACATGTGCATTTTCGTTATTTCTTTGACAAATTCCATAATCTTTACAAACATTAGACAATTGTACTTTCATTTACACTACAATGTGTAACACACTACTTTTTACGTTACCAATATTAGCAATGCACATGTGTATCTATATATATCAACATGAAATAAGGTGTTTTGGTACACTAATTTGAATACATTTTCTCTTTCATCTACCATACCATCCATAATACACTACTATGCACATGTGCATTTTAATCATTTCTTTGACAAATTCCGTAATACATTACAAACATTAACAATTGTACTTTCATTTACACTATCATGTGTAAGACATTACTTTTTACGTTACCAATATAAGAAATGCACATGTGCATCTATATGTATCAACATGAAATAAGGTGTTTTGGTACACTACTTTGAATACACTTTATCTTTCATCTATCATACCATCCATAATACACTTTCATTACCTCCTATCATCCATAATACAATATCATTATCTTCTACCATTTATAATACAATACCAATACCAATATTTTCACTTTATTACATGTATATCAACACCGTTTATACAATCCAATTAACATATTACATCATAAACTGACAACTATAATGAACCCATCAATCACTAGATATAACTAACCAAAAAACATATATATAAGCCTACTTCATCATTCAAAATCACAAACTTTTTGTACCAAAACACGGTATATAATTGTTATACATAATAATGCACATGTGCATATAATGTAAACTGAGTGTATTATGGATAGTATTGTAAATTAAAGTGCAATTGTCTACTAGTGATAACGTATTACTGAATTTGTCGAAGTTATGATACATATGCACATGGATAACTGTTACTCGAATTTTTTTTTTTTGTTTTGTTTTTTGGTAACGCAATATAACGATTTTTATTAAAAAAAATAGAATTTTTTTTATTTTTGATTTTTTTAGATTTTATTTTGCAATAAAGGTGGTTATCGCATGAACCTTTTATATATATATATATATATATATATATATATATATATATATACACACACGCGCACTAAATATTTTTCTTTCTTATATGTTATGTTGTGATGGATGACTTTAAACAAAAGGTGGTAGCAATGGAACTTCTGGCACTGCAGTTCACGATCTTTCGACCATCATTTGCTTGGCGGTTGCTATCTTCGTAGCATACTACATTTAGTTTATTTTTTTACTTTACTATATGCATCTTATTCTCCACATTTATCGTATTTTGTTATATTTATAAGTTACATTATTCACACATTGGATGTTTGATGTGCTTAATAATATCTAGTGAGTTGAATCTGTTTTATTTTAATGGTTATAGTGTCAGAACTGTTGCTATGCTCTTGAAGGAAATTAAGACGTGCTTTGACAAATTATATATTGATGATGCGATAATTTTGGTCGCAACACTAACTAATCTGTAATGAAAAAGTACTAAAATGAGCCTGGTACAACAGTTTGGAGTTACGAGTCAAGCTTTGTATATGAATCTCGTGCCGGTTCAAGCACGCTCAGTACGTAATTGTGTTCAACTTAAAGCTTGATTTGTTTTGAGCTATTAATAAGTCGATCTCTAATACGTCTTCACGTTTAGATCCCTAATAATTTGTATCATATAACTCTAGAGTTTTTTTTTTAAAGCATATACATTAAACTAGACGGTGAAATGTTGTTATCTAATAAAAATTTACATACAAAGGATCCCAAACTAAAATTTCACTAGAGGTCCCGAATTAAGTTGAACAATATGACTTCTTTGTTGAAGACTAGGAAATGTTGTGGTGACACCAACAGCGTTTAACACCGATAAATTATTAACGAAATACGATGACAACTCAAATGTCAATATCTCAGATGGACTTTCTACATATGGTTTACCAACGAGAAATTACAGAAAAAACTCCAATGGGGTTTTTCAACGAGAATTTACAGACATATTTTCAGTGGGGGGTTTTTCGTATGTGATATTTTTTTTTCTTATTCAAAAGTGTTGGATAATATTTACTTTGTGTATGTTTTGTAATTGTTGTATTTCCTAGGTACCTTGTTGTAATATGTAGGCCTATATATTGTATCCTTCTCTTCAATATAAGTATCAAACATTTAATTGTAGTATGGCATCAGCCATTTACCATTTATTTACCATTTACTGGATATAGTTAAGTTCCCATCCATATCTCTTCTCCTTCCCCTTTCCTCTTCCCCTTCGTTTCTCAACCATCCGCCTCCCTCTTCCGTTTATTTTTCTGCTTTTCCTTCCTTCTATTTGCTGTGTTTTTCAATGGCCTCATCATTCTGTTACTTCTCCTATGAATATGAATGGCCTGGCTCCCATGATTGCCATCAAACTCAACTCATCAAACTACATATATTGGCTCAAACAAATGCTTCCGTTATTTACTTATCAACAGGTTTTATATGATTTTATCTCATATCGATGGTACCGAACCCGCGCCCCCTGCAACAATTACTTCTGAGAATAAACAGGTCCCCAACCCTGATTTCACTGATTGGGTACATGCTGAACAACAGGCTATTATACTGCTGAATGCGTCTCTAACCGAGGAGGCCCTATCCGTAACCGTTGGAATGTCCTCGGCTCGAGACATATGGCTCGCGCTCAAGACTGCCTTTTGCAACACATTGATTGAGCATGTACAAAATTTGCGTGATAATCTCTGACTCATCTAAAAAGGAGATAAATCTGTTTCTGAATATGGTCGCGCATTTAAGGCGATTTGTGATCAGTTATGCACTGTCGGCCATCCGGTTGATCCAATGGATCAATTACATTGGTTCTTGTGTGGACTTAGTACCACGTTTGAAGGTTTTTCCACACACATACGGTCAGTTCGACCCATTCCCTCACTTACAGATTTGATGGCACGAGCAGAAAGTCATGAAGTTTTTGTTAAAACCCTACATGGTCCATCCACTCCACCCATTGCCTTTTCAGCCCACACCCAACCCTCTAAACACATGTCTCGCGGTCCATCCCACACACAAACCAATTATCGGCCACACAGGCCCAAATCGCCTTCATTCATGGTGCTAATGGATCTCCAGGCTATTATGATTCTCGTCCTAAAAGGTCTCCCATATGCCAACTTTGCAGAAAACAAGGACATTTTGAGAACCAATGCCACCAACTGGCTGCCTTTGCTACATCAGCCTCTCCAACCGAAGCGCAGCTGGCTTATGCCTTTCATGCGCAATGTCAAGTGAAATCAAACATCCTTGATTGGACCTTAGACACTGGTGCATCTGATCACATGATTCCAAACAACATTAATCTCCCAAATTGCACTCAGACTTCAGGTAACCAACAAGTTTTTTTGGTAATGGTCAATCTTTACCCATTACTCACATTGGTAATACTAAATTATTTGGTTCTCTTGACCTTAAAAATGTCTTGGTGGTTCCGCATCTCACCAAAAATCTACTGTCAGTAAGCAAATTAACTAAAGACAACCTTGTTGATGTATTTTCTTATCCTAATTTCTTTATTCAGCACCGACAAACCAAACAGATCCTAGCTCGCGGGTGCCGTGAAGACGGCGTTTATGTTCTACACAACACCCATCAAGCCTTGGTTACTACATCTAAATGTCCTAAACCCTCGTTTGAGTTATGGCATTCTTGTTTAGGGCATGTCAATTTTGATATTATTACAATGTTGAAAAACAATGGTCTTTTATCTTTTACTTCTGTTTTGCCTAAACCGGGTGTTTGTACCCCGTGTGCACTTGCTAAATCTAGACGGTTATCATTTCCTATCAATAATAAACAAGCTTCTTTCCCGCTCGAATTAGTTCATCATGACTTGTGGGGACCGTCTCCTATTAAATCGGTTGGAAATTTCTCTTACTATGTTGCCTTTGTTGATGATTTCTCTCGATTCACATGGTTGTATCCTTTACGGGTAAAATCATAATTTTTTGATGCTTTAACTATATTTATACCTTTTGTTCAAACCCAATTCTACACAAAAATAAAAACGTTTCAAAGTGATGGTGGTACGAAGTTTACCAATCATAAGGTTCGTCGATTACTCGAACAAAATGGTACTTTTCATCGGATGTCGTGCCCTTATACTCCACAACAAAATGCTCGGGTTGAACGCAAACATCGCCATATTGTGTAAACAGGTTTAGCAATGTTATTTCATGTTAAGTTACCACCCACTTATTGGGTTGATGCTTTTTCTTCGGCGGTTTATATAATTAACCGGTTACCTTCTACCTTGCTTCATGGCAAATCACCGTTTGAATTACTATATCATTACCTTCCCAATTATGCTTCATTTCGGTTATTTGGTTGTCGGGTATTCCCTTTGTTACGTGACTATGCACCCAACAAACTTGCATGTATATTTATTGGGTACCACTTTAAGTGCATGGGGTATCGTTGCTTAGATCCGAGTACTTCTTGTGTCTATATAACTAGGCATGCCCGCTTTGATGAAACACATTTTCCACTTACTGATTCGACATTACCTCAGCCGATCCACACTCTAGACATCTCAACCTTTCCTCATACCTCATCTACCATATCAACCACTCCGCCTCTCACTAGCCACATATCTCCTACTGAACAAACTTCTTCACCCCTGATGCTTCATTCAACCTAAACATAACACATGTCCCATTTTTTCCTCGCAACTCTCCACATCTTCTTCATGTCGAAACACCCTCCATTACCACTACCGATTCTCCTGGACCTTCGCCTACATCTACTGCCACTACCACACCTAATGACACTCCACCAACAACACCACGTGACACACCTGCAAACTCCCCTACGGCCGCATTCATACCTACTAACGCATCCTCATCCTCACCTGTGTTACACACCAGTGTTCACTCTGTTCCGCCTCCTCCTCCGTTGCCCACCCATCCAATGATAACTCGTACTAACGCTGGGATTTTTAAACCTAGCCATCAACTCAACCTTGCTCACACTCATCATATTCCTCTTCATCAAGCCCTCTTTGCCTCATCTGATCCTAAGGCCTTTCACTCTGCGTCTAAGGATGCCAAATGGATAAGTGCGATGCAACTTGAGATCGATGCTCTTCATCGAAATCAGACTTGGAGTCTTGTTCCAAGTTCTTGGATGGGTCTATTGAGAGACACAAAGCTCGTCTTGTGGCTCAGGGCTTCACTCAAGTTCCTGGACTTGATTACTATCATACCTTTAGCCCAGTGGTCAAAGCCACTACGGTTCGCATTATTCTTGCTCTGGCCGTTATTAATAAATGGCCCATACACCAGTTAGATGTCAATAATGCGTTTCTGCATGGACATCTTCAAGAACAAATGTATTTGGAACAACCAAAAGGCTTCATTGAACCACGATTCCCTTCGCATGTTTGCAAATTGAACAAGGCCATTTATGGTCTAAAACAAGCTCCTAGGGCGTGGTTTCAACACCTAAGTGAGTTTCTCAACAAAAATGGGTTTTTGTGCAGTCGAACGAATCCATCTCTTTTCATTTTTAAAGGAGATGCTTGTGTCATGTATCTTCTTGTGTATGTTGATGACCTCATTTTGACTGGCAATCAACCGAAAACTCTCACCTCCTTTATTTCCTGTCTTCATAATGAATTTGCTATCAAAGATCTAGGGTAACTTAACTATTTTCTGGGACTGCAGGTTACCTATACTCAATATGGATTATTTTTAAATCATTCTAGCTACACATTAGATATTCTCAAGCGTGCTAAGATGTTGGAAGCAAAACCTGCTTCAACTCCATTAAGCACAAATGTTTCTTTTGTTTCTACAGGTGACTTATTTCAAGATGCTACTCATTATCGGTCTATTGTCAGCGCTCTACAATATTTAACGATCACGAGATCGGATATATCATATGCTATCAACCAGGTTAGTCAATTTTTTCATGTTCCAACAGTTGATCATTACCAGGAAGTCAAACGAAGTTTGCGCTATCTGAAAGGGACATTTGCCTATGGTCTTCATTACACTCGTCCAACGCATACATCATTACTTGGTTATTCTGATGCTGACTGGGCTCGCTGCTTAGAAACTCGTCGTTCAAACGTATGGTTATTCTATATTTTAATTTGGGGGGAAATCTTATCTCTTGGAGTGCCAAAAAGCAACCGACTGTTGATAGATCAAGTTGCGAATCTGAATACCGAGCAATGGCCAACACTGCTGCAGAAATCGTTTGGTTAACTCATCTTCTTCAAGAACTTAATGCTTTACCTACGAACAGGCCTACTATATTGTGTGACAACCTAAGTGCCATTTTCTCACTAAAAAACATGTCTCCTACAAGCGTGCGAAACATATTGATCTAGATTATCACTTCTTACGTGAACTTGTTGTTGCTGGAAAACTTGCTACAAAATTCGTTCCAACCAAGCTTCAGGTGGCTGACATTTTTACTAAAGGTCTTCCAAGTCCTCAATTCAACACGTTTCGTCAAATGCTTTACATTGGTCCCCCACCGTTCAGCTTGAGGGGGGATGTTAGATGATATTTACTTTGTGTATGTTTTTGTATTTGTTGTATTCCTAGGTACCTTGTTGTAGTATGTAGGCCTATATAGTGTATCCCCCACATGGACAGTCGCACACCGCCCCCCGGGGCTCGGCTCGTCGCAAACAGCATGCAAGGGACGTTGGGGACGGGCATTAATGGTCAAAAAGTGGGGCCCATTATCTCTTTGAACGGCTAGAATTAATAAAAATTTTAAACCTATAAATACCCCTTCATTTATCATATTTCATACACAAATTCACCCATACTCTCCAAACATTTCTCTTAAAAAAACCTATTTATCACAAACCCTTCTCTAAAAAATAGACAATGTCGTATTCCTCTACGTCAAGTTCGACCATGGGAGCCGTACAATATTTTATAAACATGGTGGCAGAGGCGGGACAACTTATTTCGGAGGAAGAGGAGGAGGAGAATAATGTTCCGGTTAGCGAAGAACAACAAGATTTAAACAGGTTCTCGTTACATAACGATTTCATACATGCCAATCTTCAATCAGACTTGATCGAACACATTTAGAATCTCGGAGAAAACAACGAGTAGTTTTTTTTAAATGTAAGTTTTTTTATAATATTTAATTTTTTTAATGTAACTTTAAATGTAACTTTTTTTATTTTTATTTAGAGTTAGATGCTTAGTTAGTCCCTGTGGTTTGCGAAAATTGCAGACTTGGTCCTAATGGTTCACTAATTACACACTTGGTCCCGGTGGTTGTAATTTTTGCACTCTTGTGGTCCTTATTACTAACACATGTTAAGTTTTCCAGTTAAATCCATGTTAAATGACGAAATACCCTTGCTTATTAACAAAACCCAGCAAAGTCTTCACGGGTCTCTCTCTTCTCAAACAAGAAGCACAGCCGCCACCATGTCACCTCCGCCACCATCTCACCCACCACCACCATCTCACCTTCGCCACTTCTCACCTCCGCCACCGTCTCACCCACCACCACCATCTCACCTCCGCCACTTCTCACCTCCACCGGGCACCCCCAAACACCAAAACACCCACCAACACCGAAACCCACCACCACCAACGAACACATCCACCACCGGGCAGGTCGCCACCACCGCCGATAACCACCACACTAGCCACAAGCATCGCCTCACCGGAGGACGTCACCGGAAAAACTAATCTGCCGGCTCCGACGATTCACGATTCAACTCGTCGCCCTTGCTGCTTCACACTGTCCGACCTATTGTCAGATCTGAATATTCATTGTCGGATACCTTTTGATATATTTGCAGGCATGAAGCCGAGGTTACAGCCGGCTTTTGACATTCTTTTCCTGAACAGAGGCATTTAACATTCTGCTTTGATTTAATAATTTATCACTTTAAAATTTGTAACAGTTTGTGGAATTTGAAAAGGTTTTTTGTTTGTGGATTTTTGATTTTGTGAGTGGAGTTTGATCTGAGAATGAGGAGGGTGGAGTTTGATCTGAGAATGAGGAGGGTGGAGTTTGACGGGTGATGGTGAGTGGAGTTTGGTGGGTGGAATTTACTTGCTAATAAGCAAGGGTATTTTCGTCATTTAACATGGATTTAACTGGAAAACTTAACAGATGTTAGTGATAAGGACCACACGAGTGCAAAATTTACAACCACCGGGACGAAGTGTGTAATTAGTGAACCATTAGGACCAAGTCTGTAATTTTCGCAAACCACAAGGACCAACCAAGCATTTAACTCTTTTATTTACTTTGTTTTAATTATTTTACTAAATTAAAAAAATAATAATAAAAAAAAGGTGGGATGACCATCCTCCACACCCTTGGGTAGTCCTTAAGGGAATGGTCCTTCACCTTTTTGACGTGACGCCTATGTTGCGGCTAGTCCCCAAAGAAACAAACCAAACCACACCCAATGATCTTATAGACTACAACATCAACACATGTCTCACCTTACCTCAAAATGAAACATAAATATATCTTTTTAGTTCTCAATTATTTTGGCATCACCAAAGATGATTAATAACATCTTTATTGCCTTCTATATGAGTGTAAATTAAACATGTGATCATCTTTAATTTTAGCCTATGCAACTCATAAGGTTATTTCTTTTTTGAAAGACGATATTTATTAAAGGATTATCTAAAACTATTAAAATCACACCAAACATAGTTGTGCTGAAACATAGATGTTCCTTACCGTTTAGAGAGTAGCATTGAGTGTGGCGATGAGACCCTCTTCTGAAGAATTTTTTGCTGGTTTGATCCAGGGGGGACCTGTCATATACTCAACCGTAGCACGGGTTACGGCTCATCTTTTAGTCAGTAGTGTAAATTTTTTTTTGTATATCTGTTTTATCTATAGGGATACCTCTAAGTAAATATTAGGATACCTCTAAATTTATGTGAAGATGAGATAAATGGTATTTTCCGATGACGGAAAACAAAAAGTCCGGTCGACTAAAAGTTGCAGTGGCAACTTATTTGAGTAAGATGAATTTGTTATTATATTAATATAGCCATTATGCATTGGGAAAATAATTGAAAAACAAGTACGTTCAGATATATATCATGTTTCCCAATGAAAAGTAATTGCCACCTGTTACTTTTTGAACATATCAACTTAACTTTTCTTTTCTGTTTTGCCTACTAATTTAAAGATATAAAATAATAATCATGATTTCTTTTTATAAAATTCAACATTGAAAATTCTGGTTAGACCATCCGTTGTCCAGCGTATTTTTGCCTAACACATCAATCACGCCTCAACCCCCACCCCCGGCACCATTGGGCGCTATTTGCCCTAAAAAACTCACACCCACGTGATTTGAAACACGCCAAACCCCACCTCCTTTGGCCAATCACATGCATTCTTTCCTATTTTTGCCCAATACCATTTTTTGATGTTTTTTATTTATTTAACTGTTTAACACCCTTTTAAGATAATGCCCCACATCCCCACTACACCCATTTTAAAAAACGCCCCATTGCTGACTGGGCTTCCACATGGCGCAAAACGCCCAAGGATGAGGTGTTGACGACTACGCATGGTCTTACAAGTTTATCAAAAATTTTAAGTAGCTTTTTTCATATTTTAATGTTGAATACGTATTTAGTTACGGTACAAAAAGGTTAAACAAGTGAGGTTTATAGATTTATAATTGTAAACACATTTATACTTCTTTTGATTTATATATCAATACCAAAATATGTTTATCATTGCGTCTACGTTTCTATTATATTTTGTTAAAAAAAATAGACGCCGTATATAACGGCTTGCGCCGTCGTGGAGTGCGAATGTAACCCTGCTTTGAATAGTCAAACTTAGCCATTTACTAAATATTATCTATGAAACTTCTAAATTACATTTAAAATTCTATAAAAATTACTTGATGCTTCTGGGTGTGCGGTACATCCATTAATAAAAAGATTATGTACAACATATGCTTTAAATGTAAACATGAAATTTATTTTATCACTTTATTTAGAAAGTGACATTATATTATAAAGTATGGATTAATAAAGGTTGGTTAACAATTTTACTTCTAAAGAATAGTTTCACAACACGCGTATCTATACCTAATTAATATATAATTTTAATTATACCTGATCTCAAAATATCATATTATAATTTCTATATCTTATTATTAAGTGTTTAATAAGCTTTATTCAATTCGTGGGTCTCTAACCTAGTGTATACATTTATACACAGCGCAATGAAATGACTAGATACAAGAAAATTTTAAGTGCCTATTTTACTAGTTGCACAGGGCTCTCGAATTCTCATGGACCGCCCTAGGTAAAAAAAAGAAATTGGAATACCCCTGATTTTTTCTTCTAGGTCCGCCACTAGTTTGATCCATTTGGTTTGCGTATTGGTTGTTTTTTGTTAGTTTCCACGGGTTATTTTACTAGATTTTATGATTTCTTGCTTGATTTTTAAGTATTTTTTTTTGAAGTTTTTGGATCAATAACAATGTTGGAAAGCTGAAAAACTGGAATTCCGGTGTTTAGTGAAGTTTCTGCATCACTATTTTATAGAAAGTAAAGTTTTGGAATTTCAAGAAGTTTATGCATCACTGTTTTGCAGAAAGTAAAGTTTTGGTATTTCAAAAAGTTTATGCATCAATATTTTGCAGAAAGTGTACATTCGGTATTTAAAGAAGTTCCAGTATTACTGTTTTAGGGGAAGTCTAATTTGGCATCCCAAGAACTTTCTACATCACTGCTCTACAGAAAGTGTAAATCGGCAATTGAAGAAGTTTGTGCATCGTTGGTTTACGTAAAGGGTACTTTCGGCATTAGAGGTTGTTTTGGCAACAGAAAGTATACTTTCAGTATTGTAGTGTTTTACAAAAACTTCCTATTTTAATGAACCTGCATCTAAAAAAGTATGATTTTATAGAAACTTCATCATTGTTTTACCGAAATTAACTTTTTGGATTATTTTTTTACAGATATTTGTGTTTTTAGCTAAAGTCTAGTTTCGGCATAATGTTTTACAGAAATTATTCCGGTGATTCACTGTTTTAGTGTACCTCAAGTTTTACCAACATAATCTTTCGGTAGGTTTTTCAAAAGGATTTTTAGTCAAGTCTAATTTCGGCAATACCGAAACTTGTTTTTCGGCAGTACCAAAACTTTAATACTTGGGGAGTACTGAAGAAACAATTTGATACGTTCAAGTACATGAATTATGGGATGCTTTGGGAAAAGGTATGTTGGATGTGCTGACCTGTTAAAGGGAAAGAGGGATCTTCTAAAGAAACACTTTGACATGTTTAAGTACATGAAAACCGAAACTCTGGATGCCATCATCAAAAGGTTTTGTTACTTGTTGAGTGAACTGAAAGGTCATGAGGTAATTTACACCATTGGTGAGATCAATGGAAAATATCTATAAGCTTTACCTTCCAACTTTTATGTCCATACTATTCTAATTAATCAAACACTGAAACTTGATACTGTACATTTGGATGAGTGATTAGAAAACTTCAAGGTGTTGATATGGATATGTGATAGGGATCCGTAGAGTAGAGTGGATCAAACTCCAAAGATAAATAACCCTACGCTCCAAGAAATATAGAGACCTGAAGACAATAGTTTGCTGCAATTTTCTTTTCCCTCATTAAAGGAAATGGCAAGAATTAAATATAAAATGCAACCACTACCCCCACTAACAATTCTACCTAATTCCTAGGATCATGGACAAACACGGGACCCATGATTCTCTAAATGCAGACTACCACTAACATGGATAAAAGAAATAAACATGTGACTAAAGGAATTAAAATAACAATGAAATTAACTAAATATGGCTGCTGAATCGTTGGGCTAAACTCTGA
The DNA here is from genome assembly GCA_947069175.1 of Scalesia atractyloides. NCBI lineage: Eukaryota > Viridiplantae > Streptophyta > Magnoliopsida > Asterales > Asteraceae > Scalesia > Scalesia atractyloides. The sequence continues at coordinate 74,982,773 of CAMTDV010000017.1, forward strand.
ACCGAATGGGCTTCAGAACCTGTCTTTTGGGCCAGCCTGCTGCGATGTTTGCTATCTGACCCGTATCAATATGAGGTAGAAGCTCACTAGTCATGTCATGCTAAACAAGTTCAAGATCCAACTCTTTATTATGGTGTTATTTCTTCTATTAAGCCTCTTGGTTGTGCTTTATTCTATGGGTTCCACCATCTTCTTTGGGTTATCAAGGATATGCTAATCCAGGAACTTCAAGCTATAGGGATATTCTCTTTAGACCATTGGTTTTGCTACAGGGATTTTTCCCGCAGATGATGTGGTTGTCAATCATGCACTCATGGCAGAGATCACACCAGCTAGTGTAGCTGAAGTAGACTCTAATGCAGCTGAGGTGGACTTTGATAATTTATTTTCTAAGTGCGCTGATAATCTTGCTAAAGCTGATAGACATAAAAAAAAAACATAACAAAAATTAATTAATGATACTGAAAGAACGTTTTGATGCAAAAGACAAAGACTTTGCTAGAATGAAATGTGACAATATATTCCTTCCTACTCAAACATGGAAATTGTAGACGACAGATATAAGAAAACTAAAGAAGACTTGGGCTTGACTCAAGATAAACTTGCTTAGTTAAATCTTACACTTGACAAGTTTTCTAACTCATCAAGAGTTAGTTGACTATATCGCCATATCACAACTTCCCACCAACCACACAGGAGGTATAGGGTATCACATTGTTCCCCCTCCAATTAATGACAACTATTCTTCAAACCCGACAAAGGAGGAAGTGACAGAGTATATCCCTCAAACCCCAAAATGGTTGACCTTACAACTATGACAAATTCTAATATAGAGGAAGTTATTGTTTGTGTAGTGAAATCGAAGTAGGTTCTAGGTGGAGAGGTTTGTGATGTAGGAAAGAAGGCTATGGAGTCATTGACAATGATTATTCAAGCAGTTCTTCAAGGAATCTTAGTGATTCAAGTACTGTTAAACAATTTCCTAAATTTTCTAAGCTCTCGAGCACTTCCGTCTGTAATAACCCTTTAACTTTGAATGCTTTACTTAATGCTTGGGATGTTGTGGTTGACAATGTGGATATATCTTATGAGTTCCCATAAAAGGTAAAGAAATCTCCTTTCATCAAACCAAAAAACCACATTGTGTTGATCATATTTTTTATAAACCAAAAGGTGAAAAATGTGTTTTGCCATGATGAGAATTCTATAGATGACATTAATCCAGATTTCATAGAAATTTTTTTCACCAAAACATCTCAAAGAAGATATGTTCCTAAAAAACAGTTAATCACAATGTGAAGTTTGATCAAAGGAGATATATTCCAAAGAACGCAAATAGGGAAAAGAGAATTCTGTTTGTGAAATATGCATGATGAAGTTCCTAGACTCCAAAATGAATCAGATGCCATATTCATTCGTAGAAGATTCCAAGCAAGAGTTCAAATATTCGCTTACAACATTGAATCTTCCTCATCACAAACCTCGACATCTAGAACCAATAATTCTAAAGTTCGGAATTCTATAATGTTCTTTCAAAATAGAGAATTTGTAGTTAACCATGTATGTTATCATTTTGGTGAAAGTACTCACTTCATGCTAAACCACCCTTATAAATCTTAGGAAAACGACATGTTGAAAACAAGATTTCAAATTTTAATGTCAAGATTGAAGTTGGAACAAGTAGTCTGGTGAAAAAACTTGTTAAAAACGACCAGGCAAGAAAAACCGTGAAAGGTTGAAAAGGAAATCTGAACGAGAACACTTGGAATCTAGGAACTTTGTAAAACCTAGTTTTCAAAACAATCAAACAGGTCAATGTTCATTTTCAATTAAAAACTTTCCAAAAATTTGTTTTCAAAGCAACAAAGAACAAAACAAGTAATTAAGGTTGTCAGAACACACAAGGAAGAATCTTCCTGGAAATGTATATAGAAACACTAGATATTTTAGCCCGGTTTTAATACGAAATCAAGCTTTAAATTTATAAACAAGCTAAAATACCATCACTTCTACAACATGTTAGAGCAAGTGCACCCACTGTTAGTGTTGTATAGCTAAAGTAAGATACCGAGATCGTCTAGGGACATAAGAGCTTTTAATGTCGGATTGTTGTCAACATCTAGTCAAGACAAAAAGTAAGTTTGTGAAAAGATTTTTAAACATAAAAACAAAGCAATTAAACTTAAATGAAAGCAATAAACAAGAACAATCACTTGGATCAAACTCCCCTTTAATATATATATTGACATCTTTGGTTATGGACTTTTCAAGAGATACCGTACGACAAATACGTCTCTTCGGTGTATTCTACCGAGAACTTTACTAAAGAATACACCTAAAGTTGTTATATGAAGAAAAGGAATTTGTATGTTGATAATGCCAAAAAGTGGTATGTCTCCTTTGTCAGCAAGATATTACCCTCGACTATATTAGTCAGAATCAGTAAGGCGACCATCCCGCAAAGTCGGATAAAGTATTTATTTTTTTTATTACAAGGGATTAGACCCATAATCTACTACGACTCTTGTTGGGTTATGTAAAAGCTGTTAATGCTGAAAGCCGAAACCAATGGAACTATTTTCCCTACCTGATGAAATAAGTCAAGATACAATCAGAAGACCAGAAATTTTTCCCTTTTGGAGGCATCCCAAAACAATTGCCCAAACTACTGCTACATACAACTGACGCCTTACAAAATAAATTTCAGAAGAACAAAGTGTTGGTCCACAAGTCAATGGCCAAGTCAACCAAAGTCAAGACTGAAGACTAGAAGGTCAAGTCAAGAAGTCAAATACCAGAAGTTCTGGATTTCTGAAAGTGCTAGTTCTCAAATAGAAATTCTATGAAATCTAGCAGTTCTCACTATCTATCTTATAAAGCAGTAGTTCTATGTAACAGTGTAACTATCCAACAATTTCATCAACTGCAGGCAATTACACCATTTAATGAGTTGTTAGGGGTCGCTTTCATGGTGATGTCACCAATAGTTATCTCCTCCTATATATAGTTCTTTGTATTCACTGTAATAGTTAACACTTGGAGCCTTTGTGCATAAGAACTAAGTGAGAGATAGTGCACTTGGTGGGGGGTACATTTATGTAACTTGTGATTGTATTAAATCAATTGAATTTAATATGAAATCATTTTGCAATCATTCCCAAATCCAGTTGTGTTAGATTGATGTGTTTGTTTATTACTGCTTGATATAATTAATAATTTGTTCATCAGTGTTATTAGAAAAACACACACTACACACACTCCCAGATCCAACAATTGGTATTAGAGCCCGTTTCTCTGAATTAACTTCATCGTTGATTCAGAAGATAAACTAGCTCAAGTTGATATCTGGTTGAGTGATCAATAACATTGAAAAGAATTAGACTAATCAATTCATTAAATTGTTTTTGATACTCTATTTTCTGAGTTAAACTAAACAGAATTCAAAGATATGGGTCACCACGTATCATAGCAGAACACAGGTTGCTAGAGATTAATGGTATGTGGCCCTCATGTTCCCTCTGTTCTGAGTACCGAAAGACCGGATGTTACGATTCCTAAGAAAATCACTAATTACTCTGAGCAGGATTTCCAAAAGTTGGAGCTTGATGCTAATGCATTCGGGATACTGGCCATGGCCTTACCTAAGGAACTCTATGTTGGATTGCTCCATTGTGATAGTGCCAAGGAGTTGTTGGATGCTTTGAATGAACAATTCAATGGTACTTATGAGGTTCAAGAGAATAACATAGAAATTTTGAATCAACAATATGAAACATTCACTCATATAAAGGGAGAGTGTCTAACTCAACAGTTTGAGTGATTTAACTGCTTGATCAGTGAGCTAAGGCTTGCAGATCAAACCTATACAAATCCCGCTTTGAGTCACAGATTTGTGAGACCTTTTCCTGATAAATTGGATACAACTGTATATGTGTTGAGAATCTCTGTTGCTTTTAAAGAGATGACTCTGACACAGCTTCATGGCAACTTCTCACTTATGAGAGAGAGCTTGACCAGAAACAAAAGTTGATGTGATTAGGAAAAACTGCTAATGATTACACATAACACAGCCCTGATGTATGAAGATGAGTCACCCTCATCCAACATAGTTAATGAATAGAGTTATGATCACCTTATCGATATAACTATTGGTTTGAATTCCCAGCGTGACACAATACCTGTTGGAAATCAAGATTACGCCTTGATGATGTATAATCAGAAACCCATGGACCCTATTGACAAGGAAGAGTTTGACCTCCTAAACCAACTTTCACTCTTAAGCATCAAATCAAAAAAATTATAACAACTTTGGTAGGAATTTCCCTGGATTGGAGGGTAGGAGTAAATTTGAGAAAGATAAATCAAGAGTTGCATGTTTTAAGTCACAAGTTAGGTCACTTTGCTAGGGAATGTAAAAACATTGCACAAACTTCTTTTCAAAGTTGGATTTATGCTAATAAAATGAATCAATCAACTGCGGGTCTGTACTCAAGTTTTCAAACTCATCACCCAAATTTTTTCTAAAAATGTCTCTGGTCCATCGACATAGTACACTGCACATTTAGCACATGGACCAGTTTAAATAGCATATCCATATGCTAATGGACCACCTCAATATCAACATGCTCAAGTTCACACACCACAAGTACATGCTCAACTTTCCTCACATACACATGCTATTTTACTTTGTCCTTCACCATAACCAAATCATCAAAGTTTCTTCGGGTGATCTCAAATGATAATTTGGCTATGTTTGCAATTGATATTAAGGAACAAGCATCTTTGGGTGTTCTTAATGAATATGTGGATCCTTTCAAAGAAAAACTTATCTATAAATGTCCTAAAAGAACAACTGATAAGTCTTTAGAGACAATGTCTACCAATCTGGCACTTGTTTCCACAAATGAGCTCATCAAGAAGGGTTTCTCACAATTTGAAGTCTAGGGATGTTGATAGTGGTGGGTCAAGGCATATGACATGTTGTAAGAATCCTTTGTTCAACTTTATGGCTCATGAGGGGTCAATTATATCTTTTAGAAATGATTCAAAGGGAAAAATTCTTAGGTTAGGAGTAAATGCTGGTAAATTAAATCTTGTTGACAGCTTGAAGTTTAACCTTCCAAGTGTGTCATAGTTGTTTGACAAAGGGTGTGGCGCATTTTTACAAAAACTCCTGTAAAATTGTTGGCAAGAACTTGCAAAGAAAACTGACTGCTTAATTGCTAACAATGCCCAACTTGTGGCTAATAGGAGTGGAAATGTATATGTAGTTTGTATGTTAAAAAATAACCGCATATCACAAAGTGTATGTCTATTCTCTCAGACATCACCAAAAGAAACTGAATTGTGGCATAGTAGGTTTGGTCATACTAACCTACAAACAATTAGTGAAGTTTCCAGATGAGGACTTGTGAGAGGGCTTCCTAAGAAAGAATTCAAGTGTGATCGACACTGTTTCTCTTGTCTGACACGAAAACAACATAAGGTCTCTTACAAGTCCATTGAAGAATCCAAAACTACTGAATTCTTTCAGTTTCTTCACCTTGATTATTTTGGCCTTGTTATGATAATGAGTCTAGCCAATAAGATATAATATCTAGCCATTGTTGATGACTATTAAAGATTCACTCGGACAAATTTCTTCACTCCAAAGATGAAGCTGCTAAGATCATTATATATTTTATTATCATGGTTGAGAAGCAGTATGATCTCCCTGTCAAGATAGTCAGAAATGACAGTGGAACTGAATTCAGAACTCACACTCTTGATACATTTTGTGAAAACAAAGGATCTAAGGTAGTATATGTGCCAAGGTCACCACAGCAGAATGGGGTGGTTGAAAGAAAAAAACAGAACACTAATTGAAGCTGCTAGATCCATGCAGGCTGACTCAGGCCTACCACTCTCCTTCTGGACAGAAGTAGTGATAGAAGTGTCGCGCCCCGATCAAAGATAATATTTATAAACCCGATTTACCCTTAACTATGAGTTAGTGGTAGTACGGGGTCGAACCACGAAGAGTTTGTGGATTGCGATGGACGTGATTGAGTTTAAAGAATGTTGTCACTTTTATGAAGCTTGCTATGGTTTAATTTGAATTTTGTTTGTTTGAAAGAGTGTCAGAATGAACTGGCGATTTTATTGATGCTTTAATTACTACTAACACTAACAATTTGGTTGCCACGAAACTTGATTAAATGATTACAACAACAATTGGGAACAATGTTCACACCCGGTTCAACAATTGCAAAGCCTATGGTTGCTACACAATTTTAGATTGATTTAACTGAATTTGACATTAACGGTTTTGATATTACAAAGCTTAGGTTCCAATTGCTATCACGCGTATGACGGACCGCAATGCACTTTGTTACATCGTACAATGAATTCCTTTTGAAAGATAAGGCATAAATACACAAACTTAATTTTCAAAGTCAAATTTTATTATCATTCGACAATTCACAAATCTAGTTCAAATGTAGGACAATTATCAATCAATTAAAATACAATTCAATTTGTCACAAATCAACTAAGAACATAAAGCAAAACCGTAAACCTTACAAAAGTTTACACCAGGGTGAAACCCGAAAAGACTAGCCGCTCATGGTGAATGGAACGTGATCAACGGATGATTGAGACTTGAGTACGAACATCTTGAAGATTTTAAGGTGATGGAGATGATGGTTAGGGTTTGTGATGAATGGTGATGGTGAATGGATTGGAGATTGGATGATGGTGATGGATTAGGGTTAGGATTGGAAATGATAATGAGAGGTGTTGAGGATGATTGTGTTCCAAGAATGGTCAAAGATGTTTAAAAACTCGTAACTCCTATCCAAGCACTCAAAAATTGGGTCATAACTCGCCAAAACACGAAACAAACAAAAAATCCTGGTCGGCTAGTAGGAGCAGGCGTCACCGACGCCTCCGGAAACATCAGTTTTGGCTGATGCCATGTTTTGCTGTCTACGCAATATTTCAGCGACGCGGATGCGTCGCCGACGCCCTTCTTGCATCGCCGACGCCCCTTTTGCATCGCCGACGCCCTTTGTAAGGTGTCTTTTTCTGGTTTTTCATTTCTTGCGTTCCCGGTTGATCCCGTTCGCTCCCGGTGCTCCGTATAGCTCCCGAATAGCTCCTTAAACTCCGTTTGACCTGCAAAGCACAATTCCAATCAAAAGTAGGCAATTTGAAACTATAAGTTATCTAAATACATCAACTTAAACATACCAAAACACCGGTTTTCAACCACGCATCAAGTAGTGAATACTGCTGGTTATGTGCAAAACAAGATTCTAATCAATCAAATACATAAGGTGGTGTTTGTTTTTTGCAAGAAGAGCTTCCTGGCTTCTTATGTGTGCGCCACGCAGACCACGTGCAGACCTTTGGGTCTGAAGACTATATGTTTTCTCGAAGACCTTTCATTATATAAGGTCTGTGAGACCTCTTCTTGGGGCAGATTTGGACTCATGTCTTCAAACCTCTTCTCATCTCTTCTTCTCTGCCATTTCAAAACACAGACCATCTTCTTCTCCTCTTCTCTCTATGCACCTCTACATCTCTGCCACCACCACGTCGCCGCCGTCACCTCCACCACCACGTCGTCGTCACCTACTCTAATTCTGTCAATCAGAACCAAGTCTGACCCGAGACTGACCCGATTCCGTCAATCGCCGTCACCTTCTCCGATTCCGTCAATCGCCGTCACCTTCTTCTCTCTCTCGCTGTTTCTCTCTCTAGCCACTCCCTCTCTCTCAACGATCTCTCTCTCTCTCTCTACGTCGTGTTGGTAGTGGTGGTGGGAGATGGAGTGGATTAGCGGGTTTGATGGGGGTGGTGGAGGTGGTGGGTGGTTTGCAGAGAAAGGGGTTTGGGAGAAGATAGGTCTGCAGATGTGGGGTTTGGGAGAAGATAACCAAACACTCTTTTTATTACATTCTACAGACATTTGGTCCACCTCATCTCTTGCAGACATTTGCAGATGTGGTACACAGACTGCAGACCTTTTACATTCGAAAAAACAAAGACCACCTAAAAGACTGCCTATAAAGTACTGATGTTTTTGGATATCCTTGTTTCATCCTAAATTCAAAAGATTCCATATCAAAATTTGCTGCTAAAGTAGACTATGCATACTTTATTGGGTATTACTCAACTGGCAAAAGCTTACAGAGTATTCAACTCCAGAAAAAAAGTAATTGAGGAGACTTTGAATGTAAAAGTCAATGAATTTCCACACTCAAAATACCTGCTAAGCAAGCTAATTTATTCGATTTGGAAATCCTCATATTTGAACCAAGAGAAAATCTAGCAGTTTCTAGTTCTCTACAAACTAATGGAATGAGAAAAGATGATTACAAAATAGAAGTTTTCTTATAGCCCCTGTCATTTACAAAGGACAAGGACCGACCCACTGAAGTCATCCTTGATTATGGCACATTAGTTCCAACACTTTTAGATGATTCGCATCAATCCTCACCTACCAGCTGTTTTGAGACACAAACTATTGGTACTTAAAAAACTGTTGATATCTCTGTCATTGAACCTCTTGGTCTAGTTCCACCACCACCTTACACTGATTAACCTGAAGCCTGTTCTAACAATCAATCTGAAACAAGCACTTCCAACACAGTCACTAACATTCCGTATGTCAGGGGACATCGTTTCTTGAAGTTTCATCCTCAAGAGCATGTAACATGCACTACTAGAAAACACACTTTTCTTGATGCACATTGCACGTCATAAAGCGGTAATTATGACACGCAAAAGCGTGTCGTTGTTGAGGAGTCATAAAATTAACATGACATGCATTTGTGTGTCATGTTTTTATGACACACAATTATGACACACATTCATGACACTCATTTTATGACACCTTTTAATGACACACATTCATGACAAGCATTTATGCCACATATGTATGACATTTATTTACGCGTATCATGCCTTTAATTGTTTAAAATTTTATTATTTTTATAAATTACTAATTTGCCTGGATACATCTATAATAACAAAAACAATAATTTTTTTTCATAAAACAAATACACACACACACACACACACACACACACACACACACACACACACACACACCACATATATATATATATATATATATATACCAAAACAATCCATTACATAATCATTTGTCAAAGTATACTACAAATATTTTAACGTTAACAAAAAAAAAAAGAATTGTTTGTCAATACATAGTCAACACCCAAAATGCGATGGTCGTTCGCCGGTCACTTAGTCGCGATTCGTCAGTGTTGTAACTAATAGGAGGAGACGACCATCCGGATGGCGGATAGAAATCAAGCGGAGGAGATGGCCGATCGAAATTGAGAGATAGGGAATTGTTAAATCTCAGAGAGCAGGAAACCCAAAACTTTTGGGGTATGTGTTTCAGATTTGGGAGGAAACTAAAATAAAAACAACTATTAAAAAACAAAAAACTCATGTAAAGAAACTATACATTATAAACAAATATTTATATAAAAGAATAAGAAGGTTTTAATAAAAAAGTATATAAAGTTAGCTATTATACAATAATATTTATTTTTATAAATAATGAATGTATTATCGTTTGTTTGTACCATTACAACCAAATCGATTACGATTGAAAAAGTTTGACTAACAAAGTTTTACCTCTTTTTAATCATGGTTAAACTACTTTATCAATTATAACCAAACAATACCCATGGTCATGATAACTTTCTATGAGTCATAAAAGCCTTAATGAGAGATAATAGTAAGTCTTACTAGTCATGATTGTTCTTAATGGACTATAATGTGCTTAATTAGGTCATATGAGTCTTGTAAAGGTTATATCGAGTCATAGTGAGTTATAGTAAATTATAATGGATGATAATAATAGATCATACATATCTTATGGACCATATTAGGCCTTGCTAGTTGATGTGCGGGTATTAAATTGCAATATTTTGTATGGTTTGAGTTGGAATTAGATGTTTTAAATGGTTATTTGGTTTAATAATGTTATTTACTGAGTATTGGGTTTTGCAGGATTAAGAGGTTAAAAATAACGAGAAAATGGAGCTGGAATGAGAGCTGGGAGCGGAAACAAGAAAGTCCATGAGGTAGTCCCCCGCACCATGCGGGGGAGGTTGGTATAGCTGTCGTGACGCGCGATGGAGGTTGAAATCAAATCGGTTTTAATCGACCAGGCGACACGCGATAGGGGGCAAGGACTCTCCCGCGACACACGGGAGAGGTCAATTACGGGAAAGTATAAAAATCGAGTTTAAACATGTTTTTGAGGCTATTCTGTGACCTAGCAGCCGTTTTACGAACTCAGGAGCTATTAGAGGCGATTTTACAAGAGTTTTCACTTCTTTAAAGCCATTCTTTCATGTTTAATCGATTATCGAAGATCGTTGAAGCTGTGATGACGTCCATGTGCGGCTAAACTTCTCGTGGCTTCCGGATGAACTTTTATCTTGTTTTGCATTAAACTTTGTTTATGAGTAAAGGTTTGTTGACAAGAAGTCAGACATCAAGCATCTGTTTGTTTGCTTGTTTCTTATTTTTAGAACTGAGTTTGATATTTGCAAACAAATATTTGTTGTCACAATACAATTCACAAATAGAAAGTCATCATCAACTATTGTTTTTCATTAAATCTCAATGATTCTAATGTTTTACAATTCAATTGACTATATAGACTCCCCCTCAGATGATCACCTAACAAATCAGTTCATACAAGAGAAAAGGTGAAGTATATGTTAATAGATTACTAACAAGTGTGATATATTTATACAAAGTACGAAAGCTTTGTTCATGATTGGCTGACGTCACCCTGATAGTGACATCTAACATTCCTAACAAAAAATATTCCACGGATGTTTGCAAACATCTGTGCAAATCTTATCATCCGTTCTAAGTAGTCTAAACATTGTCACAAGGTAATACTGTTACATTGGGAAACCTCTGTCTAAGCTATCCTCTATTGCAGTTATCCATACATCTGTTTGCCCATACATATGTTCGATCTCCTGACCAGACATTTGACTTCATCAGTGCTTTGGTCTTCAACAATCTTTTTCTTCTTGAACAATGGTTCCAAGCCTTGAACAGATGTTTGCTTTGTTCTTGAACATATGTTCTGATTAGGTCTTCAAGAGTCACTATCTTTGGGGAGAGACTTTTTCAATTTTTTGCTTATTTCTTGATCAGTGGTCATGCTTAGGCATTTGGATATCATCTGTTCTTTTGTATGTCTAACAGTTATCCATGAATGAACCCCTAAAATATCAAGATGCTCTGAAAGACAATATCTAGGTAGAAGCTATGCAACAAGAATTGCTTCAATTCAAAAGACAGGTTGTTTGGGAGCTTGTACCACTACCTACGGGAAAATGTCCCATTGTTGAAAAACAAAGCAAGGCTTGTGGTTCAGGGGTATAAACAAGAAGGAGGGATTAATTATTATGAAACATTTGCTCTGGTGGCCAAATTGGAGGCAATAAAACTGTTCTTGCATTTGTTGTAACCCAGATGATGAAGGTATATCAAATGGATATCAAGTGTGCATTTCTTTAAGGGAAGATCAATGAAGAAATTTATATGTGTCAGCCTCCTGGTTTTGAAGATGCTCACTATCCAAATTATGTCTACAAGCTTGACAAAGTTTTGTATGGACTAAAACAAGCCCCAAGAGCATGGTATGAGACTGTCATCCTTTTTAATTTCAAACATCTTCAAAATGGGGCAAAATTGATAACACAATATTTATAAAATGGGGGGGGGGGGAATGGATCTAACAATTGCTCAGATTTATGTTGATGACTTAATTTATGCATAAATTAATATAAACTTATGTAAAGATTTTCAAAATCTGATGACCTCTAATTTGAAATGAGTGCCATGGGAGAATTACTGTGTTTTCTAGGCTTATAAGTTAAGCAACTTGAGAGAGTATCTGTTAGGATACTTTAAATGTAAGTATTGAAGAAAAATATGATCATAACAGATCATACATGAAGAATGAAGAAATTAGCAATAGAAAGAAGAAAGAACAGAGAAGAAACATTCTTCAAATAATCAGAAACACATCAGAATTATCAGAAAACAATCAGAAACAACATTTCTAGTAAAAGGAACAAATATCAGAATTTCTAATAATTTTAGCCACCAGAAATTCTGGTCAGTTGACAAGTTTCAGTTTCTGATCCTGTTAACTTGCTCATCTGCTTGTCTATGCCATTTTCGAACGTAACAAGTTGGCCCATGTAAATTCATTGAACATACCCAAGGGAAGCTTTTTTAGCAGGTGCAAGTAGAAGAATAAACAAATTGTTTATTCATTCAGGCCTTCTATAAATAGGAGAGCTAATCACAGGAAAGATGGATAAGAGAGTACAAACTTAGCATTAAATACACTACACAACTCTCTTACTCCCTTTTACCACAGTATTCTCTCATGTATTTGTTTTTCAACAACTAATAATCTCTTTGTAAACCTATTTGTTTTTCAAAGTGATATAAACGAGAAAATTTTGTATCATGTGTCTTTGAAAGTTTGATTTCTAGTTCCGCACAATATTTTTAATCTTTGTTGAAATCACTTGCCATAACCAAAGATAAGGAATCTCATTGTTAATCTGGGACCAACAATTGGTATCAGAGCAGACTGAATAAAATATTTTCAAAAGATCAATTGCTCACTTTCATTTTCTAAAGTTATGGAAAACTTTCATACATGGAATAACGCTTTCAATATTGGGTCAATGTCAAAACCACCAACTTTGGTAAGGGAAGAATACCCCTAATGGAAGATCAGTTTCCTAAAATGGACATGATCGAGCTCTGTTCCAATCCATTGGGAGAGGTCCCCATGTACCCAAACTTGAAATACTAGAAATTCCAGCAACTGAAGACACTCCAGCAGTGCCTGCATCTTATGTCCCAAAGTCTGAAAAACAGTGGGATGGACAAGATAAAGCACTGGTGGATGCTGATGAAAGGGCCAAATCACTCTTGATTATGGCACTTCCAAATGACATATTTTCTCAAGTTGATGCTTGTGCAACAGCTAAGGAAATATGGGATCAGTGGGAAAATTTATGTGAAGGAGGAGAAAGAATGAAAAGAAACAAAAGAACCAACTGTATTTCCTCATATGAACGTTTTAAAAGTCTACCAAATTAAAGCTTATAAGAAACATATATGCGTTTTGCAAAAATCTTAAATGAATTAAAGAAATTTGGTACAGAAAAATCAAATGATGAGAGAAATGTCAAATTTATGGACTCTCTACCAAGAGAATGGAGAAGTCTAACCATGACTCTTGCCTCCACACTTGAGTTGGGAAATATGAATCTTCATGATTTGTATAGCATCTTAGTACCCAGAGAGGAAGAAATCTATGAAAATAAAAATCAAAGGGGAGGACCAATAGCACTTATTTCCAACTCTCCAAAATTCCCAAACACTGATCCACAAACCTCATATATTCAATGCACAGAAAATGCTGAGTCAACATCAGATTTCACAGCTTTTGCTGAAGCAATTGCATTGCTCACTAAAACTTTTGAGCAGAGGATGAGAGGTGGAAGCAATAAATACCAGAAGAGTGATAAAACCAAGATGTAGATGAGAAGTAAAGACAAAGGAAGAGCAGAGGTTGTTTGCTACAAATGCAAGCAAAAAGGTCATTATGCCTCAGAATGCAAAAACAAAAGGCTTAAAGATGTTGCTTACTATGAAAAGAAGTTAGAGGAAGCTAAGAAACAATAGCAGGCTGTAGGATTGATAGTTGGAACAGATGCATGGCTGACAGAAGACTCATCAGATGAGGAAGAGGAAGAAATGGCAAATTTCTGTCTTATAGCAAACTCATCTGACAATGAAACAAATGCTCCTGAAAATTCTTTAAGTAACAACTCCGATCTTGAACTAGAATTGAAACATCTGATTCAAAACTTTGCTAATCTCCAAGAAAAACAGAATTTGGATCAAAAGATTTCTGAAAATTTACAACAAAAATTAAAAGGTTCAACACTTGAAAATCAACTTTTGATAAAAGAAAGTTTAAATAAACAAGCAAAAATTGATTTTTATGAAAAGGAAAGAAAAGAACTTTATAAAAGGATTCATGAAAAGGAAATAAATGTGAAAGGATTTCAAGAAGCAAAAAATTTCATAGACTACATTGAGTCCACAAAAAGAAACAAAGGAGAAGGACTAGGATATAACAAAACAAACTTAAACGATCCAACTGTTTTTGTAAAATAAACAGAAGAAAATTTCAGTGAGTCAGAAAGTAAGCCCAACAAATCAGAAATCTCAAGTGATGGTTCATATAGTTCAAAACAAAATTTCTTGGAAACTAATAACAAATCTTCATCAAACACGTTTGTGCTAAAAAATGCCTGCATGTGCAAAGACATAATCAAAATTGTCAAAGAATATATGTAGCTGAAAAATGAAAGCACAACTGTAAGTTCAAAACTTTACAAAGTTTCTGATGAGAAAAGTGAACAAGAAATATTAAAGCTAAACAGAATTCCATCAGAAATTGTACCCAAGCAAGTCTGGGTACCAAAATCCTTCTAACCTTACCACTTCAGGACCATCATGTGCAGCAGACCATCATGTGCAGCAGATCTGGTACTGTGATTCTGGAAGCTCCAAGCACATGACTAGGAACAGGAGCTTGCTTAGTAACTATGTTTCTAAGCCTGGTAAATTAGTTAATTTTGGTAATGGAGTGAAAGGAAGAACTTTGGGACATCAAATATGGTACATTGACCATAGAAAAGGTAGCCTATGTGGAAGGACTGAAATACAACTTACTAAGTTGTGGTCAGTTCTGTGACAAGGAATTTCAGGTAACGTTTTTACCTGAAAAATGCTTACTAATTGGTTTAGATGACAACAAAATTTATCTGAGAGGAAAAAGAAAAAGAAAATCCATTTACTACTTCAATTTTAATGAAGAGATTGAGCATCCTCAAATATGCTCATTTTCAAAAGAAAGCAGTAGTCGTAGTTGGATATGGCACAAAAGATTAGCTCGCATAAACTTAAAAAATCTAAACAAATTAGCAAGCAAAAGTCTAGTTAAAGGGTTACCTTACATATCCTCCAAAAAGGATAAATTATGTGAAGCTTGCGAAATGGGTAAATAAAAAAAGAAGCTCACATAAAATTGTGTCTGAATCTTCAATAAACAAAACTTAGAACTCTTACATATGGATCTGTGTGGACCCATAAGTACAACAACTTTTTCAAGAAAGAAGTATATTCTTGTAATAGTAGATAACTACTCAAGATACACTTGGGTAAAATTCTTGACTAAGAAAAGTGAAACACCAGAATTACTTATAAATTTCATCAGAAAAATTGAAAACTTGTTGAACTTACCAGTAAGAAGGGTAAGAAGTGACAATGGAACAGAATTCAAAAATTCAAAACTTGAGACATTCCTCATTTTAAAAGGAATATCCCATGACTTTTCTGCTCCAAGGTCACCACAACAAAATGGAGTTGTAGAAAGAAGAAATAGGACTTTGGTTGAAGCAGCAAGAACAATACTTGCTTATGCCAAATTGCCTATTTATTTTTCGGCTGAAGCAATTGCCAATGCATGCTTTACACAAAACAGAACAATCATCAACAAAAGACATAAGAAAACACTCTATCAAATTATAAATGGTAGAATTCCAAATGTAAAATTTTTACACATATTTGGGTGCAGATGCTTTGTGTTTAATGATTTTGAAAGTCTTGAAAAGTTTGAAAGAAAAGCAGTAAAAGAAATTTTTCTTGGATAGTCATTAACATCAAAAGCATTTAGAGTGTTCATAATTAGCACAAGAACAATAAGAGAAAGTCTGTAGGTATCATTTGATGACACATCAGAATGTGAAGTGTTTTATGAAACACACAAGGAAGCATACAATGAAATCATCAGAAAACTTGAATCAAATGTTAAGTAAATTAACGGAAGAATTTTTAGAATGTTATGAAAACCAAGAAAATGCATATACAAATTTTAAAATCAACCCTGAGCCTGAAACAAGTTCACCAGAAAACGATACAATGAACTAGAATTCTGATGAAATACCATAAAACAATTCAGAAAATCAGAACTTTGATATCATGCAACAATCAGAAAATCAGGGGGAAACCTCAGAAACATCAGAAAACTTAAACATGTCTTATAATCAAAGATGGATCAAGGGTCACTCTCAATCAGACATTATTGGAGATCCAAAAGAGGGAGTAAAAACGAGATATGCTACTACACATGAATGTCTATATGCTGGTTTTCTAAACATAATAGAACCAAAAACTGTCAAAGAAGCTCTAAATGATCCAGATTGGGTCATTGCAATGCAAGAAGAGCTTAACCAGTTCGAGAAAAGTAAGTTATGGAACCTAGTACCAAGACCAAATGATAAAGATATTATTGGTACGAAATGGGTATTCAGAAACAAATGAGATGAACAAGGAGTCAACCAGAAACAAAGCAAGATTGGTAGTAAAAGGGTATTGCAACAAAAAGGAATAGACTATGATGAAACATTTGCACCAGTAGCAAGACTTGAAGCTGTAAGAATATTCCTGGCTTATGCAGCATCAAAAGATTTCAAGATATATCAAATGGATGTAAAGTCTGCATTCTTGAATAGTGAAATAGCTGAAGAAGTGTATGTACATCAACTAGAAGGTTTTATTGATCCAACCTTTCCAAAACATGTTTACAAACTAAATAAAGCACTATATGGTTTGAAACAAGCACCAAGAGCCTGGTATGACACATTCTCAAAATTTCTGATCAATTCTGGCTTCACAAAAGGTACAATTGATACAACTCTGTTTATAAAAGCACACAAAGGTCACTCATTTTTAGTCCAAATTTATGTAGATGATATTATCTTCGGATCAACAAATGAAAAGTTTTGTAAAAAGTTTGAAAAGTTAATGACCAATCATTTTGAAATGAGCATGATGGGAGAATTAACATTTTTCCTAGGCCTTCAAGTCAAACAAAGAACAGATGGAATATTTCTTAGTCAGTCTAAATATGTTAAAACAAATTTAAAGAAATATTCATTAGAAAATTGCTCATCATCAAAAACACAAATGGCAACAAGCAATAAACTTCAGATCCAGATGGAGTATGTGTTAATGTTAAAACCTACAGAGGAATGATAGGATCACTATTATATTTAACAGTAAGCAGACCAGATATTATGTTTGCAACATGTTTTCTGGCCAGATATCAGTGTAATCCTAAGGAGTCTCTGTTGAAAGCTGTAAAAAGGGTTTTTAAATGTCTCAAAGGCACAACAAATTTAGGTTTATTTTACCCAAAAGATACAAATCTTGAACTAATTGTATATACAGATGCAGATCATGCAGGGTGTAAAATAGACAGAAAAGCACATCTGGTGCATGCCAACTTCTTGGAGAAAAATTGGTTTGTTGGGCAAGCAAAAACCAAAATTGTGTTTCCACATTCACTGCAGAATCAGAATATGTAGCTGCTGCAAGCTGCCGTTCACAAGTAATCTGGATGCAAACTCAACTTAGAGATTATGGAGTGTATCTGACCAAGACACCAATTCTCTGTGATTCCTTGAGCGCAATCGCCATCACAGAAAATCCAGTGCATCACTCAAGAACCAAACACATTGATGTCAGGTACCATTTTATAGAAGATCATGTTGAAATGGGAAGCATAGAAATGTACTTTGTGCCAACAGAAAACCAAATTGCTGACATTTTCACAAAACCTCTTGATGAAAAAAGACACAACTTTTTGGTCAGTAAACTTGGTATGGTCAAGTTCTGGATTTCTGAAAGTGCTAGTTCTCAAATAGAAATTCTACGAAATCTAGCAATTCTCACTATCTATCTTATAAAGCAATAGATCTATGTAACAGTGTAACTATCCAACAATTTCATCAACTACTGGCAATTACACCATTTAATGAGTTGTTAGGGGTCGCTTTCATGGTGACGTCACCAACAATTATCTCCTCCTATATATAGTTCTTTGTATTCACTGTAATAGTTAACACTTGGAGCCTTTGTGCATAAGAACTAAGTGAGAGATAATGCACTTGGTGGGGGGTACATTTATGTAACTTGTGATTGTATTAAATCAATTGAATTTAATATTAAATCATTTTGCAATCATTCCCAAATCCAGTTGTGTTAGATTGACGTGTTTGTTTATTACTGCTTGATAGAATTTATAATTTGTTCATCAGTGTTATCAGAAAAACACACACTACACACACTCTCAGATTCAACAATTGGTATTAGAGCCCGTTTCTCTGAATTAACTTCATCGTTGATTCAGAAGATAAACTAGCTCAAATTGATATCTGGTTGAGTGATCAAATAACATTGAAAAGAATTAGACTAATCAGTTCATTAAATTGTTTTTGATACTCTATTTTCTGAGTTAAACTAAACAGAATTCAAAGATATGGGTCACCACGTATCATAGCAGAATACAGGTTCCTAGAGATTAATGGTATGTGGCCCTCATGTTCCCTCTTTTCTGAGTACCGAAAGACCGGATGTTACGATTCCTAAGAAAATCACTAATTACTCCGAGCAGGATTTCTAAAAGTTGGAGCTTGATGCTAATGCATTCGGGATACTGGCTATGGCCTTACCCAAGGAACTCTATGTTGGATTGCTCCATTGTGATAGTGCCAAGGAGTTGTTGGATGCTTTGAATGAACAATTCAATGGTACTTATGAGGTTCAAGAGAATAACATAGAAATTTTGAATCAACAATATGAAACATTCACTCATATAAAGGGAGAGTGTCTAACTCAACAGTTTGAGTGATTTAACTGCTTGATCAGTGAGCTAAGGCTTGTAGATCAAACCTATACAAATCCCGCTTTGAGTCACAGATTTGTGAGACCTTTTCCTGATAAATTGGATACAACTGTATATGTGTTGAGAATCTCTGTTGCTTTTAAAGAGATGACTCTGACACAGCTTCATGGCAACTCCTCACTTATGAGAGAGAGCTTGACCAGAAACAAAAGTTGATGTGATTAGGAAAAACTGCTAATGATTACACATAACACAGCCCTGATGTATGAAGATGAGTCACCCTCATCCAACATAGTTAATGAATAGAGTTATGATCACCTTATCGATATAACTATTGGTTTGAATTCCCAGCGTGACACAATACCTGTTGGAAATCAAGATTACACCTTGATGATGTATAATCAGAAACCCATGGACCCTATTGACTAGGAAGAGTTTGACCTCCTAAACCAACTTTCACTCTTAAGCATCAAATCAAAAAAAAATTATAACAACTCTGGTAGGAATTTCCCTGGATTGGAGGGTAGGAGTAAATTTGAGAAAGATAAATCAAGAGTTGCATGTTTTAAGTCACAAGTTAGGTCACTTTGCTAGGGAATGTAAAAACATTGCACAAACTTCTTTTCAAGGTTGGATTTATGCTAATAAAATGAATCAATCAGCTGCGGGTCTGTACTCAAGTTTTCAAAATCATCACCCAATTTTTTCTAAAAATGTCTCTGGTCCATCGACATAGTACACTGCACATTTAGCACATGGACCAGTTTAAATAGCATATCCATATGCTAATGGACCACCTCAATATCAACTTGCTCAAGTTCACACACCACAAGTACATGCTCAACTTTCCTCACATACACATGCTATTTTACTTTGTCCTTCACCATAACCAAATCATCAAAGTTTCTTCGGGTGATCTCAAATGATAATTTGGCTATGTTTGCAATTGATATTAAGGAACAAGCATCTTTGGGTGTTCTTAATAAATATGTGGATCCTTTCAAAGAAAAACTTATCTATAAATGTCCTAAAAGAACAACTGATAAGTCTTTAGAGACAATGTCTACGAATCTGGCACTTGTTTCCACAAATGAGCTCATCAAGAAGGGTTTCTCACAATTTGAAGTCTAGGGATGTTGATAGTGGTGGGTCAAGGCATATGACATGTTGTAAGAATCCTTTGTTCAACTTTATGGCTCATGAGGGGTCAAATATATCTTTTAGAAATGATTCAAAGGGAAAAATTCTTAGGTTAGGAGTAAATGCTGGTAAATTAAATCTTGTTGACAGCTTGAAGTTTAACCTTCCAAGTGTGTCATAGTTGTTTGACAAAGGGTGTGGCGCATTTTTACAAAAACTCCTGTAAAATTGTTGGCAAGAACTTGCAAAGAAAACTGACTGCTTAATTGCTAACAATGCCCAACTTGTGGCTAATAGGAGTGGAAATGTATATGTAGTTTGTATGTTAAAAAATAACCGCATATCACAAAGTGTATGTCTATTCTCTCAGACATCACCAAAAGAAACTGAATTGTGGCATAGTAGGTTTGGTCATACTAACCTACAAACAATTAGTGAAGTTTCAAGATAAGGACTTGTGAGAGGGTTTCCTAAGAAAGAATTCAAGTGTTATCGACACTGTTTCCCTTGTCTGACACGAAAACAACATAAGGTCTCTTACAAGTCCATTGAAGAATCCAAAACTACTGAATTCTTTCAATTTCTTCACCTTGATTATTTTGGCCTTGTTATGATAATGAGTCTAGCCAAGAAGATATAATATCTAGCCATTGTTGATGACTATTAAAGATTCACTCGGACAAATTTCTTCACTCCAAAGATGAAGCTACTAAGATCATTATATATTTTATTATCATGGTTGAGAAGCAGTATGATCTCCCTGTCAAGATAGTCAGAAATGACAGTGGAACTGAATTCAGAACTCACACTCTTGATACATTTTGTGAAAACAAAGGATCTAAGGTAGTATATGTGCCAAGGTCACCACAGGAGAATGTGGTGGTTGAAAGAAAAAAACAGAACACTAATTGAAGCTGCTAGATCCATGCAGGCTGACTCAGGCCTACCACTCTCCTTCTGGACAGAAGTAGTGATAGAAGTGTCACGCCCCGATCAAAGATAATATTTATAAACCCGATTTACCCTTAACTATGAGTTAGTGGTAGTACGGGGTCGAACCACGAAGAGTTTGTGGATTGCGATGGACGTGATTGAGTTTAAAGAATGTTGTCACTTTTATGAAGCTTGCTATGGTTTAATTTGAATTTTGTTTGTTTGAAAGAGTGTCAGAATGAACCGGAGATTTTGTTGATGCTTTGATTACTACTAACACTAACAATTTGGTTGCCACGAAAACTTGATTAAATGATTACAACAACAATTGGGAACAATGTTCACACCCGGTTCAACAATTGCAAAGCCTAGGGTTGCTACACAATTTTAGATTGATTTAACTGAATTTGACATTAACGGTTTTGATATTACAAAGCTTAGGTTCCAATTGCTATCACGCGTATGACGGACCGCAATGCACTTTGTTACATCGGACATTGAAATCCTTTTGAAAGATAAGGCATAAATACACAAACTTAATTTTCAAAGTCAAATTTTATTATCATTCGACAATTCACAAATCTAGTTCAAATGTAGGACAATTATCAATCAATTAAAATACAATTCAATTTGTCACAAATCAACTAAGAACATAAAGCAAAACCCTAAATCTTACAAAAGTTTACACTAGGGTGAAACCCGAAAAGACTAGCCGCTCATGGTGAATGGAACGTGATCAACGGATGATTGAGACTTGAGTACGAACATCTTGAAGATTTTAAGGTGATGGAGATGATGGTTAGGGTTTGTGATGAATGGTGATGGTGAATGGATTGGAGATTGGATGATGGTGATGGATTAGGGTTAGGATTGGAAATGATAATGAGAGGTGTTGAGGATGATTGTGGTCCAAGAATGGTCAAAGATGTTTAAAAACTCGTAACTCCTATCCAAGCACTCAAAAATTGGGTCATAACTCGCCAAAACACGAAACAAACAAAAAATCCTGGTCGGCTAGTAGGAGCAGGCGTCACCGACGCCTCCCGGAAACATCAGTTTTGGCTGATGCCATGTTTTGCTGTCTACGCAATATTTCAGCGACGCGGATGCGTCGCCGACGCCCTTCTTGCATCGCCGACGCCCCTTTTGCATCGCCGACGCCCTTTGTAAGGTGTCTTTTTCTGGTTTTTCATTTCTTGCGTTCCTGGTTAATCCCGTTCGCTCCCGGTGCTCCGTATAGCTCCCGAATAGCTCCTTAAACTCCGTTTGACCTGCAAAACACAATTCCAATCAAAAGTAGGCTATTTGAAACTAAAAGTTATCTAAATACATCAACTTAAACATACCAGAACACCGGTTTTCAACCATGCATCAAGTAGTGAATACTGCTGGTTATGTGCAAAACAAGATTCTAATCAATCAAATACATTAAGGTGGTGTTTGTTTTTTGCAAGAAGAGCTTCCTGGCTTCTTATGTGTGCGCCACGCAGACCACGTGCAGACCTTTGGTTCTGAAGACTGTATGTTTTCTCGAAGACCTTTCATTATATAAGGTCTGTGAGACCTCTTCTTGGGGCAGATGTGGACTCATGTCTTCAAACCTCTTCTCATCTCTTCTTCTCTGCCATTTCAAAACACAGACCATCTTCTTCTCCTCTCCTCTTCTATGCACCTCTACATCTCTGCCACCACCATGTCGCCGCCGTCACCTCCACCACCACGTCGTCGTCACCTACTCTAATTCTGTCAATCAGAACCAAGTCTGACCCGAGACTGACCCGATTCCGTCAATCGCCGTCACCTTCTCCGATTCCGTCAATCGCCGTCACCTTCTTCTCTCTCTCGCTGTTTCTCTCTCTAGCCACTCCCTCTCTCTCAACGATCTCTCTCTCTCTCTCTCTCGTCGTGTTGGTAGTGGTGGTGGGAGATGGAGTGGATTAGTGGGTTTGATGGGGGTGGTGGAGGTGGTGGGTGGTTTGCAGAGAAAGGGGTTTGGGAGAAGATAGGTCTGCAGATGTGGGGTTTGGGAGAAGATAACCAAACACTCTTTTTATTACATTCTACAGACATTTGGTCCACCTCATCTTTTGCAGACATTTGCAGATGTGGTCCACAGACTGCAGACCTTTTACATTCGAAAAAACAAAGACCACCTAAAAGACTGCCTATAAAGTACTGATGTTTTTGGATATCCTTGTTTCATCCTAAATTCAAAAGATTCCATATCAAAATTTGCTGCTAAAGTAGACTATGCATACTTTATTGGGTATTACTCAACTGGCAAAAGCTTACAGAGTATTCAACTCCTGAAAAAAAGTAATTGAGGAGACTTTGAATGTAAAAGTCAATGAATTTCCACACTCAAAATACCTGCTAAGCAAGCTAATTTATTCGATTTGGAAATCCTCATATTTGAACCAAGAGAAAATCTAGCAGTTTCTAGTTCTCTACAAACTAATGGAATGACAAAAGATGATTACAAAATAGAAGTTTTCTTATAGCCCCTGTCATTTACAAAGGACAAGGACCGACCCACTGAAGTCATCCTTGATTATGGCACATTAGTTCCAACACTTTTAGATGATTCGCATCAATCCTCACCTACCAGCTGTTTTGAGACACAAACTATTGGTACTTAAAAAACTGTTGATATCTCTATCATTGAACCTCTTGGTCTAGTTCCACCACCACCTTACACTGATTAACCTGAAGCCTGTTCTAACAATCAATCTGAAACAAGCACTTCCAACACAGTCACTAACATTCCGTATGTCAGGGGACATCGTTTCTTGAAGTTTCATCCTCAAGAGCATGTAACATGCACTACTAGAAAACACACATTTCTTGATGCACATTGCACGTCATAAAGCGGTAATTATGACATGCAAAAGCGTGTCGTTGTTGAGGAGTCATAAAATTAACATGACATGCATTTGTGTGTCATGTTTTTATGACACACATTCATGACACTCATTTTATGACACCTTTTAATGACACACATTCATGACAAGCATTTATGCCACATATGTATGACATTTATTTACGCGTGTCATGCCTTTAATTGTTTAAAATTTTATTATTTTTATAAATTACTAATTTGCCTGGATACATCTATAATAACAAAAACAATAAATTTTTTTCATAAACAAATACACACACACATATATATATACCAAAACAATCCATTACATAATCATTTGTCAAGTATACTACAAATATTTTAACGTTAACAAAAAAAAGAATTGTTTGTCAATACATAGTCAACACCCAAAATACGATTTGTCACCTAAAAATAGAGGTAACCGCATAAGTCAACCAATCTTCGCGAATGCCATCCATATCCGCAGCCGAGTATTCCTCTACTCCTTTCCCAACCTGAGACAACAATTAAATAAAATAAATCTTAAAAATCATAATTTAATCCCAATATATGAATTTAAGCATTTGTTTAGATATATAAGTACATATTTCTCTAATATACAAACTAAAATTGTATGCCTAAACTTAGATAATCATTGTCAAGTATTTCAACTCCTTCGTAAGCTATCTCCTTCATGAACTTCATCACATGGTAGCCGCATTCAGTTGCTAACGTGGACACTACACAATTAAATATATTAAGAAATGTGAAACCATTGCGATTTAAGTTTAAACTAAACGGTTTGAGTATTTACAGTATCATTCCAACCACAATTTAAATAAGGATTAAGTGCTTACCCTAGCGTTAATCCAGATGAGTTTAACCCTTATGTTGGCACCACTTCGTGAAGCATACATGGCCATTGCCCTATAAAAAATCAAAATTATATCAAAGTATATTTCATTTCTTTTATCAGCCATTATGATAATTTGTATTACTTACGTATCAATAAAAGTAACCCAGGACATAGAAACACGTTTGTATATCTTTGCAAAATTAGAAAACTAAAATGATGAGTGATGTACCAGAAGTGTTTCTTTTGTCAACACCATTTAAAATCCTCCTAACATGATATAGCCTCTCAGAAACACATCTGCATCAAAATTTACAACCAGATTTAATACTTTAATCGAAAAGCTAAATATGAATGGAACAATATTGATGAATAGAAAAAAATACCTGCCCAATGCTTGAGAATTTAAGCGACGACGACGAGGAGTCAAGCGATGAGGATTCGATCGACGATGGTGGGTCGTACGGTGGTGCGATGGTCGTTCGCCGGTCACTCAGTCGCGATTCGTCAGTGTTGTAACTAATAGGAGGAGACGACCATCCGGATGGCGGATAGAAATCAAGCGGAGGAGATGGCCGATCGAAATTGAGAGATAGGGAATTGTTAAATCTCAGAGAGCGGGAAACCCAAAACTTTTGGGGTATGTGTTTTAGATTTGAGAGGGAACTAAAATAAAAACAACTATTAAAAAACAAAAAACTCATGTAAAGAAACTATACATTATAAACAAATATTTATATAAAAGAATAAGAAGGTTTTAATAAAAAAGTATATAAAGTTAGCTATTATACAATAATATTTATTTTTATAAATAATGAATGTATTATCATTTGTTTGTACCATTACAACCAAATCGATTACGATTGAAAAAGTTTGACTAACAAAGTTTTACCTCTTTTTAATCATGGTTAAACTACTTTATAAATTATAACCAAACAATACCCATGGTCATGATAACTTTCTATGAGTCATAAAAGCCTTAATGAGAGATAATAGTAAGTCTTACTAGTCATGATTGTTCTTAATGGACTATAATGTGCTTAATTAGGTCATACGAGTCTTGTAAAGGTTATATCGAGTCATAGTGAGTTATAGTAAATTATAATGGATGATAATAATAGATCATACATATATTATGGACCATATTAGGCCTTGCTAGTTGATGTGTGGGTATTAAATTGCAATATTTTGTATGGTTTGAGTTGGAATTAGATGTTTTAAATGGTTATTTGGTTTAATAATGGTATTTACTGAGTATTGGGTTTTGCAGGATTAAGAGGTTAAAAATAACGAGAAAATGGAGCCGGAATGAGAGCTGGGAGCGGAAACAAGAAAGTCCATGAGGTAGTCCCCCGCGCCATGCGGGGGAGGTTGGTATAGCTGTCGTGACGCGCGATGGAGGTTGAAATCAAATCGGTTTTAATCGACCAGGCGATACGCGATAGAGGGCAAGGACTCTCCCGCGACGCACGGGAGAGGTCAATTACGGGAAAGTATAAAAATCGAGTTTAAACATGTTTTTGAGGCTATTCTGTGACCTAGCAGCCGTTTTACGAACTCAGGAGCTATTAGAGGCGATTTTACAAGAGTTTTCACTTCTTTAAAGCCATTCTTTCAGGTTTAATCGATTATCGAATATCGTTGAAGCTGTGATGACGTCCATGTGCGGCTAAACTTCTCGTGGCTTCTGGATGAACTTTTATCTTGTTTTGCATTAAACTTTGTTTATGAGTAAGGGTTTGTTGACAAGAAGTCAGACATCAAGCATCTGTTTGTTTGCTTGTTTCTTATTTTTAGAACTGAGTTTGATATTTGCAATCAAATATTTGTTGTCACAATACAATTCACAAATAGAAAGTCATCATCAACTATTGTTTTTCATTAAATCTCAATGATTCTAATGTTTTACAATTCAATTGACTATATAGACTCCCCCTCAGATGATCACCTAACAAATCAGTTCATACAAGAGAAAAGGTGAAGTATATGTTAATAGATTACTAACAAGTGTGATATATTTATACAAAGTACGAAAGCTTTGTTCATGATTGGCTGACGTCACCCTGATAGTGACATCTAACATTCCTAACAAATAATTCCACGGATGTTTGCAAACATCTGTGCAAATCTTATCATCCGTTCTAAGTAGTCTAAACATTGTCACAAGGTAATACTGTTACATTGGGAAACCTCTGTCTAAGCTATCCTCTATTGTAGTTATCCATACATCTGTTTGCCCATACATATGTTCGATCTCCTGACCAGACATTTGACTTCATCAGTGCTTTGGTCTTCAACAATCTTTTTCTTCTTGAACAATGGTTCCAAGCCTTGAACAGATGTTTGCTTTGTTCTTGAACATATGTTCTGATTAGGTCTTCAAGATTCACTATCTTTGGGGAGAGACTTTTTCAATTTTTTGCTTATTTCTTGATCAGTGGTCATGCTTAGGCATTTGGATATCATCTGTTCTTTTGTATGTCTAACAGTTATCCATGAATGAACCCCTAAAATATCAAGATGCTCTGAAAGACAATATCTAGGTAGAAGCTATGCAACAAGAATTGCTTCAATTCAAAAGACAGGTTGTTTGGGAGCTTGTACCACTACCTACGGGAAAATGTCCCATTGTTGAAAAACAAAGCAAGGCTTGTGGTTCAGGGGTATAAACAAGAAGGAGGGATTAATTATTATGAAACATTTGCTCTGGTGGCCAAATTGGAGGCAATAAAACTGTTCTTGCATTTGTTGTAACCCAGATGATGAAGGTATATCAAATGGATATCAAGTGTGCATTTCTTTAAGGGAAGATCAATGAAGAAATTTATATGTGTCAGCCTCCTGGTTTTGAAGATGCTCACTATCCCAATTATGTCTACAAGCTTGACAAAGTTTTGTATGGACTAAAACAAGCCCCAAGAGCATGGTATGAGACTGTCATCCTTTTTAATTTCAAACATATTCAAAATGGGGCAAAATTGATAACACAATATTTATAAAATGGGGGGGGGGGGAATGGATCTAACAATTGCTCAGATTTATGTTGATGACTTAATTTATGCATAAATTAATAT
This sequence comes from Scalesia atractyloides, assembly GCA_947069175.1. NCBI lineage: Eukaryota > Viridiplantae > Streptophyta > Magnoliopsida > Asterales > Asteraceae > Scalesia > Scalesia atractyloides. The sequence goes on from CAMTDV010000017.1 coordinate 75,010,468, forward strand.
AAACTTATGTAAAGATTTTCAAAATCTGATGACCTCTAATTTGAAATGAGTGCCATGGGAGAATTACTGTGTTTTCTAGGCTTACAAGTTAAGCAACTTGAGAGAGTATCTGTTAGGATACTTTAAATGTAAGTATTGAAGAAAAATATGATCATAACAGATCATACATGAAGAATGAAGAAATTAGCAATAGAAAGAAGAAAGAACAGAGAAGAAACATTCTTCAAATAATCAGAAACACATCAGAATTATCAGAAAACAATCAGAAACAACATTTCTAGTAAAAGGAACAAATATCAGAATTTCTAATAATTTTAGCCACCAGAAATTCTGGTCAGTTGACAAGTTTCAGTTTCTGATCCTGTTAACTTGCTCATCTGCTTGTCTATGCCATTTTCGAACGTAACAAGTTGGCCCATGTAAATTCATTGAACATACCCAAGGGAAGCTTTTTTAGCAGGTGCAAGTAGAAGAATAAACAAATTGTTTATTCATTCAGGCCTTCTATAAATAGGAGAGCTAATCACAGGAAAGATGGATAAGAGAGTACAAACTTAGCATTAAACACACTACACAACTCTCTTACTCCCTTTCACCACAATATTCTCTCATGTATTTGTTTTTCAACAGCCAATAATCTCTTTGTAAACCTATTTGTTTTTCAAAGTGATATAAACGAGAAAATTTTGTATCTTGTGTCTTTGAAAGTTTGATTTCTAGTTCCGCACAATATTTTTAATCTTTGTTGAAATCACTTGCCATAACCAAAGATAAGGAATCTCATTGTTAATCTAGGACCAACAATTGGTATCAGAGCAGATTGAATAAAATATTTTCAAAAGATCAATTGCTCACTTTCATTTTCTAAAGTTATGGCAAACTTTCATACATGGAATAACGCTTTCAATATTGGGTCAAAGTCAAAACCACCAACTTTGGTAAGGGAAGAATACCCCTAATGGAAGATCTGGATGATCAGTTTCCTAAATGGACATGATCGAGCTCTGTTCCAATCCATTGGGAGAGGTCCCCATGTACCCAAACTTGAAATACTAGAAATTCCAGCAACTGAAGACACTCCAGCAGTGCCTGCATCTTATGTCCCAAAGTCTGAAAAACAGTGGGATGGACAAGATAAAGCACTGGTGGATGCTGATGAAAGGGCCAAATCACTCTTGATTATGGCACTTCCAAATGACATATTTTCTCAAGTTGATGCTTGTGCAACAGCTAAGGAAATATGGGATCAGTTGGAAAATTATGTGAAGGAGGAGAAAGAATGAAAAGAAACAAAAGAACCAACTGTATTTCCTCATATGAACGTTTTAAAAGTCTACCAAATTAAAGCTTATAAGAAACATATATGCGTTTTGCAAAAATCTTAAATGAATTAAAGAAATTTGGTACAGAAAAATCAAATTTGGTGCAACAGCTTTTGCTGAAGCAATTGCATTGCTCACTAAAACTTTTGAGCAGAGGATGAGAGGTGGAAGCAATAAATACCAGAAGAGTGATAAAACCAAGATGTAGATGAGAAGTAAAGACAAAGGAAGAGCAGAGGTTGTTTGCTACAAATGCAAGCAAAAAGGTCATTATGCCTCAGAATGCAAAAACAAAAGGCTTAAAGATGTTGCTTACTATGAAAAGAAGTTAGAGGAAGCTAAGAAACAACAGCAGGCTGTAGGATTGATAGTTGGAACAGATGCATGGCTGACAGAAGACTCATCAGATGAGGAAGAGGAAGAAATGACAAATTTCTGTCTTATGGCAAAATCATTTGACAATGAAACAGATGCTCTTGAAAATTTTGTAAGTAACAACTCCGATCTTGAACCAGAATTGAAACATCAGATTCAAAACTTTGCTAATCTCCAAGAAAAACAGAATTTGGATCACAAGATTTCTGAAAATTTACAACAAAAATTAAAAGGTTCAACACTTGAAAATCAACTTTTGATAAAAGAAAGTTTAAATAAACAAGCAAAAATTGATTTTTATGAAAAGGAAAGAAAAGAACTTTATAAAACGATTCATGAAAAGGAAATAAATGTGAAAGGATTTCAAGAAGCAAAAAATTTCATAGACTACATTGAGTCCACAAAAAGAAACAAAGGAGAAGGACTAGGATATAACAAAACAAACTTAAACAATCCAACTGCTTTTGTAAAATAAACAGAAGAAAATTTCAGTGAGTCAGAAATAAGTCCAACAAATCAGAAATCTCAAGTGATGGTTCATATAGTTCAAAACAAAATTTCTTTGAAACTAATAACAAATATTCATCAAACACGTTTGTGCTAAACAACACTTGCATGTGCAAAGACATAATAAAAATTGTCAAAAAAATATATGCAGCTGAAAAATGAAAGCACAACTGTAAGTTTAAAACTTTACAAAGTTTCTGATGAGAAAAGTGAACAAGAAATATTAAAGCTAAACAGAATTCCATCAGAAAATGTACCCAAGCAAGTCTAGGTACCAAAACCCTTCTAACCTTACCACTTCAGGATCATCATGTGCAACAGACCTGGTACTGCGATTCTAGAAGCGCCAAGCACATGACTGGGAACAGGAGCTTGCTTAGTAACTATGTTTCTAAGCCTGGTAAATTAGTTAATTTTGGTAATGGAGTGAAAGGAAGAACTTGGGCTATGGATGCATCAAATATGGTACATTGACCATAGAAAAGGTAGCCTATGTGGAAGGGCTGAAATACAACTTACTAAGTTGTGGTCAGTTCTGTGACAAGGAATTTCAGGTAACATTTTTACCTAAAAAATGCTTACTAATTGGTTTAGATGACAACAAAATTTATCTGAGAGGAAAAAGAAAAAGAAAATCCATTTACTACTTCAATTTTAATGAAGAGAATGAGCATCCTCAAATATGCTTATTTTCAAAAGAAAGCAGTAGTAGTAGTTGGATATGGCACAAAAGATTAGCTTGCATAAACTTAAAAAATCTAAACAAATTAGCAAGCAAAAGTCTAGTAAAAGGGTTACCTTACATATCCTCCAAAAAGGATAAATTATTTGAAGCTTGCGAAATGGGTAAATAAAAAAGAAGCTCACATAAAACTGTGTCTGAATCTTCAATAAAACAAAACTTAGAACTCTTACATATGGATCTGTGTGGACCCATAAGTACAACAAGTTTTTCAGGAAAGAAGTATATTCTTGTAATAGTAGATGACTACTCAAGATACACTTGGGGTAAAATTCTTGACTAAGAAAAGTGAAACACCAGAATTACTTATAAATTTCATCAGAAAAATTGAAAACTTGCTGAACTTACTAGTAAGAAGGGTCAGAAGTGACAATGGAATAGAATTCAAAATTTCAAAACTTGAGACATTCCTCATTTTAAAAGGAATATCCCATGACTGTTCTGCTCCACGGTCACCACAACAAAATGGAGTTGTAGAAAGAAGAAGTAGGACTTTGGTTAAAGCAGCAAGAACAATACTTGCTTATCCAAATTGCCTATTTACTTTTGGGCTGAAGCAATTGCCAATGCATGCTTTACACAAAACAGAACAATCATCAACAAAAGACATCAAAAAACACCCTATCAAATTATAAATGGTAGAATTCCAAATGTAAAAATTTTTACACATATTTGGGTGCAGATGCTTTGTGTTTAATGATTTTGAAAGTCTTGAAAAGTTCGACAGAAAAGCAGAAAAAGGAATTTTTCTTAGATATTCATTAACATCAAAAGCATTTAGAGTGTTCAGAATTAGCACAAGAACAATAAGAGAAAGTCTGTATGTATCATTTGATGACATATCAGAATGTGAAGTGTTTTATGAAACATACAAGGAAGCATACAATGAAAAATCATCAGAAAACTTGAATCAAATGTTAAGTACGGAAGAATTTTTAGAATGTTATGAAAACCAAGAAAATGCATGTACAAATTTTAAAATCAACCCTGAGCCTGAAACAAGTTCACCAGAAAACGTACAATGAACTAGAATTCTGATGAAATACCACAAAACAATTCAGAAAATCAGAACTTTGATTTCATGCAACAATCAGAAAATCAGGGGAAACCTCAGAACCATCAGAAAACTTAAACAGGTCTTATAATCAAAGATGGATCAAGGGTCACTCTCAATCAGACATTATTGGAGATCCAAAATAGGGAGTAAAAACGAGATATGCTACTACACATGAATGTCTATATGCTGGTTTTCTAAACATAATAGAACCAAAAACTGTCAAAGAAGCTCTAAATGATCCAGATTGGGTCATTGCAATGCAAGAAGAGCTTAACCAGTTCGAGAAAAGTAAGTTATGGAACCTAGTACCAAGACCAAATGATAAAGATATTATTGGTACGAAATGGGTATTCAGAAACAAATGAGATGAACAAGGAGTCAACCAGAAACAAAGCAAGATTGGTAGTAAAAGGGTATTGCAACAAAAAGGAATAGACTATGATGAAACATTTGCACCAGTAGCAAGACTTGGAGCTGTAAGAATATTCCTGGCTTATGCAGCATCAAAAGATTTCAAGATATATCAAATGGATGTCAAGTCTGTATTCTTGAATAGTGAAATAGCTGAAGAAGTGTATGTACATCAACCAGAAGGCTTTATTGATCCAACCTTTCCAAAACATGTTTACAAACTAAATAAAGCACTATATGGTTTGAAACAAGTACCAAGAGCCTGGTATGACACATTCTCAAAATTTCTGATCAATTCTGGCTTCACAAAAGGTACAATTGATACAACTTTGTTATAAAAAACACACAAAGGTCACACACTTTTAGTCTAAATTTATGTAGATGATATTATCTTCGGATCAACAAATGAAAAGTTTTGTAAAAAGTTTGAAAAGTTAATGACCAATCATTTTGAAATGAGCATGATGGGAGAATTAACATTTTTCCTAGGCCTTCAAGTCAAACAAAGAACAGATGCAATATTTCTAAGTCAGTCTAAATATGTTAAAAAAGTTTTAAAGAAATATTCATTAGAAAATTGCTCATCATCAAAAACACTAATGGCAATATGCAATAAACTGGACTCAGATCCAGATGGAGTATGTGTTGATGTTAAAACCTACAGAGGAATGATAGGATCACTATTATATTTAACAGCAAGCAGACCAGATATTATGTTTGCAACATGTTTTCTGGCCAGATATCAGTGCCATCCTAAGGAGTCTCACTTGAAAGCTGTAAAAAGGGTTTTTAAATATCTCAAAGGCACAACAAATTTAGGTTTATTTTACCCAAAATATACAAATCTTGAACTAATTGCATATACAGATGCAGATCATGCAGGGTGTAAAATATACAGAAAAGCACATCTGGTGCATGCCAACTGCTTGGAGAAAAATTGGTTTGTTGGGCAAGCAAAAAGCAAAATTGTGTTTCCACATTCACAGCAGAATCAGAATATGTAGCTGCTGCAAGTTGCTGTTCACAAGTAATCTGGATGCAAACTCAACTTAGAGATTATGGAGTGTATCTGACCAAGACACCAATTCTCTGTGATTCCTTGAGCGCAATCGCCATCACAGAAACTCCAGTGCATCACTCAAGAACCAAACACATTGATGTCAGGTACCATTTTATAGAAGATCATGTTGAAAAGGGAAGCATAGAAATGTACTTTGTTCCAACAGAAAACCAAATTGCTGACATTTTCACAAAACCTCTTGATGAAAAAAGACACAACTTTTTGGTCAGTAAACTTGGTATGGTCAACATAACTGAAGAAGAACATACACAAAACACTTTCTCATCAGACAATAATCAGAAATTAGGTGAAAATTCTGTCACTGCATCAGAATCAGAAATTCTGGCAAAGGATCAGAACTTCTGATAACGTTTTCAAAGATAACCAGAAATTTTGGTTAATCTGGGAAGTTATCAGAAAATCTGGTAAAATAACCAGAAAACTGATTTCTGATAAAAGGACCGGAAATTCTGATAATTTTTACTGTTTCAAATCATCTTCAAAAGTAGGTTCTACAAAAAAAGTTTTTTTTAAAAGGGGTTCAAAGAAACGTATATATGTGTATAAATATCAGTTCTTTTTATTAATTTTTTTTTGTTTATCTCTTTAAAGGTAGGGTGCATGCGTCACATGACCAAATTCTTGGGTAAAAATTAATAGCTAATGCTCATTCTTCAATTCTCAAACGCTTACTCCGCTTCACTAATAAGGAGAATTGATGACACCTGGAATTTAATGATAGTTTCTCTGAGAAATAGCCACCCAAAATTTAAAGAAAAAGAAAACTATATCTCACATTGCCCTAAAAATAAACCTGACAAAATCTTGGGTTAATAAAGAATACAAAAGGGGAGTATCTTCGGGTAGGTGCAACCATTTAGGGTAAAACTATAACTGGTTGTAAATAACTACAACTTGATCACTGAAACATTACTTTCAAAACTCACATTCGATCAGAAACCCTAGAACAAACTTCCAACAATCTTCAGATGGCCACCATTGATCGCAAATACCTTCCACTGCCGTACTACCCAATCCACAACATCCGTCTGAGGGGCCGGCTTCAAGGGGAAGCATGGAAGGACTGCAAGTTCATCATGATCCTCCTATCCACACCCCACTCAACTTTGCTCTCACCGCCTTCATCCATATCCACCCAGAAATCCTGCAACAGTTCTGGACCATTGCTGAAACCTCTCTTACTCCAACTGGGTTGCCGGCTATACGCAGCATGGTAATGATTAGATACACCATCATCATGAGTGAAGAGACTATCCGGCAGGCGCTGCAGATAGACGTTGACCGGAGAGAGACGGTGTATGATAGCGAGGTGTTGGATGCCACACTGAAGAGAATGGGATACTTCACAGGCAATTGCTCCAAGGGCGTTTGCAAGACAGGCTTCACCAAACCTTTTCAGCTTTTGGTGAACCAGGTTTGTGTATGCTTTTCTATGAAGCATGCAAACTTTCATGAGTTTTCCTACAAAATCATGGAAGTAGTTGCTGCTATTGTGCATGAAAACAACTACTCTCATTATCTAATGAGAGATTTTGAACACAACATGCACACAAATAAATCCTTCCTGATCTACCCAAGATTCTTGACAAAAATCATTAATGGGCAGATAGGGTTTGAAGGTATACCGGTCTGGTACCTAAGGGCTGAAATGATTTTTTAGGAGAACCTGTGGAACAAAAGCCTCATCCTTACAAGATTCCACACCTGTACTGAAACCCTCTATAGACATATATTAAGTATGCTATAAATTATAAAATACCTGAATAGTGTTGTTTTTCTTTATTTTCTTCTAAATGTACATACATATATATATATATATATATATATATATATATATATAATATCATGTTTTTGGTATGACAAATGTTGAAGACAAGAAAGAAGGAGACATAGAAAGAGGGAGATGAAAGAATCAAATAATTTTTTTTTTGTTGATAAAAAAGGGGGAAAGATATAACTCAGAAAACAAACTTAGTTAAAAACTGGACCACAACAATAAAGATTTGGTAGACTCCTGATAAATCTGGTAGATTTCTGGATGAAATTAGCAGTTTTTGGTTAAACAAAAAAAACTGATCCATTTTTACAAGAATATTCGACAATCCTTGATAAAATTTAATGACCCTTCCGGAGCAATATTGTTCAAATCTGGTAACTAACTCAGGAATTTCTGTTTTGGATCAACATAAATCAAAGAATAAAAGAATGGCTCTAGGGGAAGTTTCACAAAGGACATTTAAATGTTTGACAAGTTATACAAACTTTCTCAGAATTTTACATAATCTTGTCATTTTTGAAAGATTCCTAAAACCTACAATAGAGGAAGTTTCACAAAAGATATGAAATTTCACATCCTTTGAAATGTTTTTCAAAAATTTGTCAAAACTTTTATTTAAAGTTTCTGAAATCTTTTTTTTTCCTTTCTTTGCCTTCACCAATGAAAATCTTTTTAATGAAAGGAAAGTGAAATTTTTTCTCTCTTTCTCTCTCTCTCAAAAAAAAGGACGGTATTTCTGATTAGTTTCTGACGAAAGGAACACATATATGGCAAAATGCTGGCAAACTCCAAGACACCAAGAAGAAACCAGAAATTCTGATCATTCCAGAAATTCTAATCATTCAGAAGAAACCAGAAATTCTGATTTTTCCAGAAATTCTGATCATTCAGGAGAAACCAGAAATTCTGATAGAAACCAGAAATTCTGATCATTCAGAATAAAAACAAAAATCGGAAAAAGTGAAGATAAAGGTACAAGGAATAACAGGAACATTCAATTGGACCTTTTTGAATTTTTAGGCCCCACATGGAGAAAGCGGGGTACTCGACCGTTAGTGGTAACCAATCAAAATCCAGTAAATTCCCGTACCACTTTTGATAAAACCTGATAAGGACAAAAGAAGGGAATATTAGAAGATTATCCTAACGGTTATTTATCTTAATTTCTCAAAAACACACCCACGTTGTCCACAACATTAAAACCGCAATTAAACCAGCTACAAATCAGTACCCACTATCACCCTTAACAAGCATAGTTTAAAGACACTCATCTTCTCCATTCAAACCCTAGAAATCTCTCATAACTCTCAAAATCAAACCCAATGGCCGCTCAAAACACCGTCAATTTGAACCTTCAACCAATAGAACACACCGTACCATTCATTGATCCTCAATACCATCTGCCCAAAAAGGAGAACAATTTGCAGATGCATTCAAACATCAAAGACTATGATACCAAAACTCAAGTGTTGATAGAGTTTCTGACGAAGTCTCCAATCTCTCAAACCCTTATAAAAACCCGTGAAGTACAGAAAAAATCATCCAACAGGTAATCTACACCCTAGATGATTCAAGGGATACAGAAATAGGAGCACATGTATGGGGAAATCTGTCAATAACTGTTATTCCAAGAAAAGTAAGGGAATGTTTAGAACTTCAAGTATATGCAGAGTTTGCACCAATACCACCAAAAGAAGAACTACTAGAGAAAATGATCACCTTGATGAACTACAAAAAGAAGTGCACAACAATTACCAAATTCAGAAGAAAATATTTGCCTGCTTTATGGCAAGTATTGATGGAAGTTCTAACAAAATGCTTGACATCAAAAATAGGGGGAACTGATCAGATAAGCCAGAGTGTAATGACAATCATGTATGGGGTAATCATCGGAACACAAATAGACTATGCTGCGGAGATCTTTCATCTAATAAGAAGAGCAGTAATCACTCACAACAAAAGATTACTGACCCATCTTCCATTTCCAAGATTCTGGTCCATCCTGATAGCTCAGAAATTTGAAGAAGCAGATATGGAGATACCCATCTCAGAGAATATATGGAAGACACCATCATGAGGCCTTGGAATGCAAAGGGGGCATGGGATTCAATCAAAGAATTTCCCATGTTGCCAGAAGCTATCACAAGCATGATACCAGAAAAGACAGAATACAGGGTAAAGTACGAATTTCTCAGACAGGAAATGTCAACTCAACTAGAAGCATATGATAGCAGCTCACCAGTTGGAAAAGACGAAGGATCAGCTGCAGATGAAGAACTAGATTAGGAAGAAATAGATGAACAGTAAACCAGAAATCCTCCAGAAACATCTCTGCATCAATCAGGTGAACGAATTTCTTATCCTGTCTATACTGCTAGAAGGTGATAGTGATAGAACCTTTAGTGGTTCTGTTGGAGGCACTTACAGATTAAAAGCCAAAAGAAATCAAACTGAAGATCCATACTCTGAATCAGAAAATGAGGAGTATGCATCAGCTATAGGTGGAGGTCACTTAGGTGATCAAGGAAATCTGGAAATGAGAAAGGTGCATTTCTCAACAACTCATGGAGAATCATTGAATACAATGGTACGAGGAAATGAGGAAAATCCAGGATTGAATGTGTTTCAAAGACCTGGTAAGGAGACTCAAACTGAGCTCAGTGCTCTTTTTGAACCTTTAACAACAGCAGCAGGTTTTTCCTCTGCTGGTTTGTTAGCAGGAACATATGTTGTTCCACCACTCACACAACAAAAACAAATCTCACAGGAAGATATAGATCTCCAAACACTGGAGAATGTGGTCAAGATCTGCACTAAGTCAACAACAGAAGAAAAGTTGGACGAGATATTGAAAGAACTTTCTGAACAAAAGTCTGCAATCAAGCTCATAACTGAAGAAATCACCTGTGTCAAAAGACAATCAGAAAGCAACTCACAAATACTGGAACAACTACAAAAACAGAACAACAACAAGTTTGAAGCTAAAGTCATCAATTTCATTGAAGAAATCAAGAAGGCAGTTGAATATAAGGAGTCTTCTTCTGGTTCAATAATGGAAGAAATTCAAACAATGAAGGCAACCTTTGCTAGCCTGGCTGACACAACTGGGAAACTTGGAGAATAATGGAACTATTCAAGGAACAAGCAAGCAAAGAGCTCTCACTGGTGCATGAAGAAGAAAAGAAAAATGCAAAAATAATTGAATCAGCCTTGAAACAGCTGCAATAGCAAGTCAGTGATATTTCAAATCTCCAGAAAAAAAACCACAGTCTGCAAAAACAGAAACTCCAACCACAGAAGAAGCACCTCAAAAGGAACCACAAGAAACTGCCCCAATCATCATACAAGAAGTAAAGCCTAGACTTACTATCATGGGCCACCACTAACTGTACCTGACAGAGACATGCTCACAAGGCTTACTACTCCACTACCTCAAACTCAGAAAGCAACTAGAACATCGGGCTCACAGCAGAAACCTACATCATCAAGAGAATCTCTTTTCAGCAGGAACTTAAACGTTCAAATAAAAAGAAAATGGGAAGCCTCAGCTACATCTTCCAAGAAAGCCAGAAAAAGTTCAAGAGTTGGACCAGATGGAAAGGTAATTGAAGGATACATACTTGAAATAGATCATGACACCATGATGTTTCCTGAAAGCTACCTGCAGAATCACTACTGGGATGACTCCCAAGATGAGCTGGAAAGACCACTTAGCCCAATCAGCAGGGATATAAAAAGTTTGATAGAAAAAGAGGGAAAAGCTCTTCATTTACCAATGACCAATCCAATCAGAAAACTCCACTGCATCACCCCTAGCAAAACTAGTGATGGACTCATTGGCTACCATATACAAAACATGTATGAAGTTGAAAGAATAGATGGTATTATAGAAAGAATCATGGACAGTGAATTAGAAAGCATTCATCCTCTAGATCTCATCAAAATCAAGCAGGAGCTGGACCAAAGAGATAACAACACTCAAGAAATTAGAAGAGGTCTAGAAAGTGTCAATCAGATAGCCAAGAAAATGTATGGAAGGGCTGCACTAGCTGACTTTGATCTTTGCATCACTTTTGACCACCTTGTCAACAAGAAGGTACATGTCCCTCCACCTGATACTTCAATACCATCAAATGTTGAAAAAGAAGCAAGAACAGGGGTAATTCTTGAAAGACCAACACTTGTCGTAGCATTCTGGGATAAAGATGAGAAGAAAGCTCTTTTTAGAGTTAATGAAATTTACAAGTACTCAAACCAGACTCTCAGCTATATCAAAGAGTGTATGAACAAGAAGCAAGCACAATTGAAGATCAAGGGACAAGACAAGGAGGCACTCAGGAAGAAGATTGATGACATGATCAATGAATGGTGACAGTAAGAGGCTGGTACAATGAAATGATCAGAGTTTGCAACAAGGTGATTGAATACAAAAAGAAGCTCAAGAAAGGAGATGTCTACAAAAGCAATCTGAAAATCACCATGTGATTTCTTTGTGTATGGAACAATTCTTGAAAACAAAAATAATATGTCTGTAATTTTAAGTACTTCTGACAGTTGGTAGTTTCATCTTATTCCTATTTGTGTCTGTTATTTTTCTTACAATACTTAGGGGGAAATTGTTAGCATACTTTAAATGTAAGTATTGAAGAAAAATATGATCATAATAGATCATGCATGAAGAATGAAGAAATCAACAATAGAAGGAAGAAAAGAACAGAGAAGAAACATTCTTCAAATAATCAGAAACACATCAGAATTATCAGAAAACAATCAGAAACAACATTTCTGGTAAACCTGATATGGTTTCTGGTAGAAACCAGCAGTTTCTGGTAAAAGGAACAAATATCAGAATTTCTGATAATTTAGCCACCAGAAATTCTGGACAGTTGACAAGTTTCAGTTTCTGATCCTGTCAACTTGCTCATCTGCTTGTCTCTGCCATTTTCGAACGTAACAAGTTGGCCCATGCAAATTCATTGAACATACCCAAGGGAAGCTTTTTTAGCAGGAGCAAGTAGAAGAATAAACAAATTGTTTATTCATTCAGGCCTTCTATAAATAGGAGAGCCAATCACAGGAAGATGGATAAGAGAGTACAAACTTAGTATTAAATACACTACACAACTCTCTTACTCCCTTTCACCACAATATTCTCTCATGTATTTGTTTTTCAATAGCCAATAATCTCTTTTAAACCCATTTGTTTTTCAAAGTGATATAAACGAGAAAATTCTGTATCTTGTGTCTTTGAAAGTTTGATTTCTAGTTCCGCACAATATTTTCAATCTTTGTTGAAATCACTTGCCATAACCAAAGATAAGGAATCTCATTGTTAATCTGGGACCAACAGTATCTTTTATAGATCAAACTAAATATGTGAAATCTCTCTTAAAGAAATTTGATTTTGAAAACTTCAAAACTTGTACAACTCCCATGTGTACATCCAAATTATTAGATTCTGATCCAATTGCAAACCCACAGGTGAGACTTTGTACAGATGTATGGTAGGGTCATTGATGTATCTTACTACATGAAGACAAGATATCAAGTTTTCTACTTGTGTATGTGTAAGATATCAAGCCTCACCAAAAGCGTCACATTTAATTGTTTTGAAAGGGATATTCAGATACCTAAAAAGGTCTCCAACCCTAGGAATCTGGTATCTAGATAATAACAATTCTGAGCTTGTTGGTTTTTCAGATAGTGAAGCTGAATACATTGCAACAGCCAGTTGTATTGCCCAAATCCCATGGTTACAAAATCAACTACTGAATAATGGAATCACAGCTTTAAAAACTCCTATCAAAATGGACACTGAATATGCTTAGAATATCATCAAAAATCCCATGCAACGTTCAAGAACCAAACATATTGATATCAGACACCACTTTGTAAGAGATTGTTATGAAAAATGTCTGATTTCAATTCACCATGTGTCCTCCGTAAATGAGTTGCAGATGTTTTTTACAAAACCACTGGGCACACTAACATTTCAAAGCCTAATCTCTAGGCTTGGAATGTTAGAATTAGAATGAATTAAAAAAATTATTTACAATTTCTCTTAATCAATCCTATTAAAATTTTTCAAAACTCAAAACTTCTGGTTACATACCAATTGTTTTACGAAAAAGAAAATTAACTTCTGGTTATATACCAACAGTTTCTGAAAAGACTGGTTTTTCTACTAGTAGTTTTTTAAAACATCATTTCCATTCCTACCACTTCCACATATCAGGAAAAGATACAAAGGTAAGAACAAGTATGATCTATTTCGACTGTTATCTCTTTGGGCACACTGCCTCTGTCTATCCAAGGAAAGTCATCTTCCTATGGTATCCTAAGACAAACACATTCCATAATGAAACATGCTATCATGTTATAATCATATTCCCTAAGCCACCTACCTTCAAAAAGAGTAACACACATATTCACTCACACATGAGGTAAATGTTACTTCTTCACATCTAAGCTTGTAATTCTCTTTAAAGCATTTTGATAAAAAAATATTCGTTCCTTTTGAAAGCAATAGTTCCAAGTTTCATGATGGATAAACATCTGAACATCACAAATGAGTAAAATCGCACTCCCATATACAAGAGATAATCCTTCATACCAATGCTCAGATGTTACAGAGTTCCCTTCCAAACCCACATGATGAAGAGGTGAAATCCATCTTAGGTATGTCATGTTGATGAGATTGTATGCGTGGCTTCCACTCTTCAGATTGACCTTAGTTGGTCACAGATTGAAAGTGGAACCATAGGCAAGACCACCTTGCAAGCAACAACACTTTGCTTCTACGGGAAGTCAAAAACAATTGGAAGTCCTCAGTACCAAGAAAAAGAGGCATCACAGTTTGTCAAAACTAGTGATACAACCAATTTTTGTGGGGGCATATGATTTCATCAAGATTAAATGATTCCAGCATTTGTAACTTCTGGATTTTATGAAAAAAGCTGAGTGCTGAGGTCTCCACTCTCAAGTAGATGGTCACCAATATGCCTTAAGCTAAGTCCAGTACACCATAAAATACCTAACAGATGGCCTCCTACGTGGGAGCTCAAAATCCCAAATACTACTAAGTCACTCATGAAAAACTTCCTGCCATAGAAAGCAAAACTACTAGTGCGGAAATACCACCTCATCTTTAACTAGTATGGGTGCTATTCTCACTATCCAACCAATCTATTGATACCAAAAAGGAGGAGATATTGAACATAACCGCTACACTATTTTTTATGTATTTCTCACCCTTTAGTTTTTTCAGAATCGGGAAAACTTTCAAGAAAAACTAGTATTCTTCCTACTCTAGAAAATTCAACTGACATCTTCTTAAAGCTTCTTACCAATCACTAAAGTAGCAGAGAAACATCAAGATGGTAGGAATATAAGGATCAAAATGATAATCCTTTTCTCAAAAACTTCGTACTATCACTGAACAAGAAGTCTGGAGCTAAAATACAAAATGTCTAGCAGTTTTCAATAATCAAGCATTTCTCAAAAGTGGAAGTTTCTCAAACAAGAAAATTCTTCAGCTTTAGCTTCTTCTGAAGGTCTTAGCCTTATCAAACAATCTGTAAAAGGTTCTATCACTCCTTGATAAAAGGCTTTCAAAAAAATATGCCATATTTCTTAGAAGCTAGGAATGTTGTTTCTTCTTCAGAGGTCCAAAGGGTAGCCTCTAATCTTCCTTAACCCAGAGACTTCGAGATCACAATCTACTCACATATTAAAATATGTGAAGATAGAGAACCTTTCTTTGAAGTCAAGATGGATGACTTTGATGAAGATAAAGGATTTGTCCAGGACATCAACTGTTACAATTTTCTTTTCTCAAGGACTCTTCATCACAACAAATAGGAGAATAAAAGACAGTCTTCAATAAGTGTGATTTTGGCATCAACATATCTTAGGAGAGATTGTTAGGTTATGTAAGATCAGTTGATGATGAAAGCCAAAACCCAAGCCCGATGAAATAAGTCAAGATACAATCACAAGACCAAAAGTTTTCCCCACCTTGAAGGCTTCCCAAAACAACTGCCCAAACTGTTGATACAGTTTTTGTGTCTGTAGCTTGTTCTTAGCTTTTGTATGTTGTAGGGTCTTTATTTTACGTGCTTGTATGTTTTGGTCGAGTCGGTCAAGTCAAGATATCCTCCTATCTTGACTTAGCACGACATTTAGTTTGTAACTGATGTAAAACAGTCTGCATGTGTGCAGCTGTTAGTGTGTGTTTGTTTAGACTCTTGGTAAACTGTTTATACATGGTCTGTGTCTGTTTGGCAAGCTCCTACGAAGAACCCATGCTTCTTCGTATGGTTCAGCGTCTACGAACAATAAGTTGTTCGTTGTTAATGTAAGCAACAAAGAACCTTTTTTGGTTGGCAAGTTTGTTCGTAGGTGTGTCCAACGAAGAACCTATTCTTCGTTGGACTGATTGGTTGTTCGTGGGTCTGCTGGTTCTTTGTAACCATGCAGACCTTTATTGCCTATAAATACAGACCCACCACTTACAGTTTAAGTAAGAGAGTCCTAAGAAAGTTGTAACACTGTGTGTATGTGTGTACTGACTCTCTTCACTTTAATCTAAGATTGTGAATCTTTTGGTTACTTTGTGTTTGCTTACATTTTGCTTCGGTTGCATATTTACGTGGATTAAGCACTCGTAAGTGTGTGGTATGAACAAGGAAGTAAGTTGTTCTTGATCCTCCAAGTGGACCTACAAGTGGTATCAGAGCTTCGGCTCTCTTCCTTGTTCAAAACCGAGCAAAATCTTGTGTTTGAGCAAGTTGTGAAGCATCTTGAAAGTGTTCTTGAACTTGAAAACAAGAAAAGTTAAGTTTTTGAAGAAAAATCCATAAAAACTTAGTTTAAACTTGTTGTTTGAAGATAATTTTTACCAAAACCTTATTAAAATATATGGAGACATGTTAGGATTCGTTTTGATTGAAATTTCTCACAAAACTTAAGTTCGACAAACTTTCCGGCAAGTGTTTTCACCGGAATTGTTTGGTAGGGATAAGTTTTCAAAAGGGATTTCTTGAAAAGGTGATATCTGGCACCTTTGCTTTTAGCTAAACTTGGGTATTCAGCTACCACCTTTCAAAATTCAGCAAAAGCAAGTTTCTATTTAGGGAGAATCTCAGTAACTTTTTCACGAAGAATACTTTCAGCGAACAATCCTTTCTACGAACAATCATACCACGAACAACCTATCAACGAAGAATACACTAGACGAACAACTTGTTCTTCGTTGGTATATCTCCGACGAAGAATCAAGGTTCTTCGTTGAAAAGACTTCCCACGAAGAATCAGTTCTTCATGGAGATCTAGTTCTTCGTAGATTACATTGTTCGTCGACTACTATTGTTCGCAGATTCCATTGTTCGTTTGCAAGTATTGGCAAGTTTTCACAGAAGGTTCATAACTTTCTCAAATTTGTGTTTTTAAGATAATATTCTGTTTTAAGCAATCAAAATGAGTTCAAATCCATGGGATTGGAGTAGTAGGGCTAGTACAAGTCAAGGTTCGTCACAATCTAGCTCCGATATGTCATGGGTCAAAGGATTTATGCCTCAACAAGCGTCAATGATTACCGCTACTCAATGGGCTTGTGTTGCAAACCAAAACCAAAGTATTCAAACTCTTCTAATGAGTGAAAGTGAAGGCGGTACTAACAATCGTCCACCTAAGTTGAACCATATGAATGATTATCCCGCATGGAAGGGACGCTTTCATAGATATGTCCTTGGTTAAAACACGGAGTTATGGACATGTTTCACCACGCATTACAATGTTGCTCTCGAAGAAGCCGGTTCCAATCCAACCACCTTAGCTAATATGACCGAGCCCGACAAGAAAGCTTATGATCTTGAGAAGAAAGCTTTTGCCATTCTCACACAAGCTCTTCATAAAGACATTTACCATCAATTCATCTATTGTACCTCAACTAAGAACTTGTGGTATACATTAGAAGCTAGAGGTGAGGGAAACGCGACTACAAGAAAAGTTCGTCATGATCTTTTAAAGAAGGAGTTTGAAGGTTTCCTATTCATGGAGAATGAGACATTGAATGACATGACAACTCGGTTCTATCACTTACTAAGTGAGATGTATTCATATCAAGTCACTGCATCTCAACAGGAGATAGTTACACGGTTTGCTGATGCATTGCCACCCAAGTGGAGTCAATTCATAGATCTGTTAAAGCATACGGAGTGTTGGATACTATCACAATCTATGAGTTTATTCAGAAATTAGAAAACAAAAATGAGGAAGAAATCCATAAAGCAAAAAGGATTCCAGTTCCTCAAAATCCAGAAATGTACTTTGGCGGCATCAATACAGGTGTTAGTGCTTCTTCACAACCGAAACTACAAATGGCATTTGTCTCAAATGCAAATTCGTTTATGCCAACACCACTGAAACCAGATCAGTCAACCCAAACTTATAGTCAAGGCTTTGATCCTAGTGCTTTTTACCGAAACCTCAAGATTATGCCTCTCAACAAGCACCTCAACAAGCTTGTTATGGTAATAACTTTCAACTTTCAAATCCCAATACCGTAAGATTTGATACCTCACATCTCTCAAAGGTCAGTGTGGAAGTTGCCAAGGAGCACATGGAACTTCTAAATACTATGGTTAGCGCTTACTTTAGTTTAGTTGCTGGTCAAATTGGAAACATCAATTTGACAACAAAGACTATCAGCAGATCGACAAGGATGAGATGGATCTTATGGATATCAAGTGGGCATTTGCAAGTGCGGTAAGAAGAGTGAAGGATTACATGACTAGGACGGGGAGAACAAGTTTGGAAAGTAAAAAGGAAACCAAGTACGCCTTTGACAAAGATGTCGTAACTTGTTTCAACTGCGATGAGAAAGGACATTTTAAGCATGAGTGCACCCGACCTCCAAGGCAAGGGAATCAAAATCCATTGCGAAATCAAACCAACACATCCAACACCACCCAAGTTAACAACGAAAGTGGAATAGTAGCTGTTAACAATCCTAATCAGGTTGGTTCTTCAAATACAAATAGAGCCTTAGTAGTGCAAGCAGATGAAGGATGCAACTGGTCAGTACAGTTGGGTGATGGAAATCAAGGAGGAACTGCTTGCTATGCCAAGATTATCAATCATGTCAAATATGTCCAACGTGTGGAAGCTTCTGAAGATGATGATGATAGTTCGGGTTACAGCGGTAGTTCAGATTAGGAAAGCTCAAGTGTTGGAGGTTATGGTTCGGATTCAGAGGTGAAGCTGTACATGATGCTGAAGTTGAATGTTTGCTGAAGGATGCTGAAAATTTGAGCAAGCAAAAATCAGTGTTGATCAAGAAAGCAGAGGTTGCCACAAAAGAAATGGAGAAACTCTTCAACAAAGATGGATCCTTTTCTTGTAACACTGCTTTCATGGCTAATGTTGCAGCCTCAACAAGTCATGTACAATCTGATACTCCTAGGGTATGCAATGATTGCATCGAGTTAAAACAAAAGTTTGGGACAATTAATCTTCATAATCATAATTTGGTAATTGAATTGGCGAAGTGCAAAGAAGCTAACTTGGCATTAACTAGAAACGAAAGGATTTCAAAGACGTAATTTACACATTAAGGAAAAGCGTTTATGATTTAACCAAAACTGTTTTAAATAAGCAAAAGGGTATTAATAATTATATTAATATCATTGAAGAAACAAAGAAAGAGTTGGCTATTGCAAAATGCGAGTATGAAGCGATCAAGCTCAAACTGGAAAGTTACTCAAATTCCCAAATGTGCTTGATCACATCATTGATGTTCAAAAGCTAAAGGGAATTGTGAAATGCAGTGGGTATAAGGCGTGTCCACCCCCTTTGAGACACAACTATACCAAAATGCCCGATGAAAAGGAAATGTCGCGATTTGAACCCTCAGTACCACTTAATCCTGATGAATTTGTAGCAGGATTAGGGTTCAAATTGGATGAGCCCTCAAATGAAAACAGGCAATCTAATAAGATTTCATCTGAACAAAGTCCTCCGATTGTTGAGGATGTTGAATCGTCAGATGATGAATCAGATGTGACTGATCAAGACAATCCATTGACAGCAAGAAATGAGTGGAAATCCAAATCGAGAATCACTTCTATGTGATCCTACCACTCCAGTAGTAAAACCTGTTTTTAAACAAGAGATTGATCATGCAAAGTCTGTTAAAGCACTTGTTGCTACTTTCGAAAATGATAACTTGTTGTACACGTTGGTTGATGACAAGAGAATTTATTCAAATAAGGACTTTCCAAACAGAAATGTCAATCCAGCCTTGATTGACCAAGTTTTTGAAAATTCCACAAACAATTTTTTGGGAAAGAAAAGTCCACATGTAATAGTAACTCAATGCGAAAAATTACCTCTCAAACCACAACAACCAACTGTCTCAAAAAGTAAACAACAAGAGAAGCGAGCCGAGAAACCTAAGGTTTCACAACCGAAGGTTGATCAAAAGGTGGCTCGTAACTGTAACAATACGTGTTTTTACGTCCAATATTTTTCCGACACATGTCCCGGTAATCCATGTGTGCCATGTGCCAAAATGGGAGGGACCAAGGTTTGTCGAATCGCTTATCCTATCCTTGTTATGTTTTAGAATGAAGTAGAGGGGCCAAAAGTGCAACAAATAAGAGTTCTATGAGCTAAATAAGTACGGGGACTGAAACTGCCAAGTTTTAAACTTGGATGGCTGACCCAAGACACGGTCGTGACCGGCCAGGCCTAAACCCCTCGCGCCCCGTGAGGGGGTGCCAGCAATGCACTTGAACACCTATTGCTCGGTTTTTTGCTTCCTTAAGCTCATTGTTTGACACCTCTAGGACACTTGTGAGCACCTGGAGACCCTCCTCAACACCTGGCTTCCCTCTATCATTCCCAACATGCATTTAAGGAGCCTTCTCCATGTGTTGCAACAAGATCATCACCTTGGAAGCTTGTCAACACACCTTAGAGGAGTCCTAGATGAATTTGGAGCATTCCATTATGTTCTTAGCAAATCTTGGACCTTATGTAAGTGTTCAATCTCGTGCTAAGTCGATTCTTCATAGTTCTTAGCCTAGAACAAAGTCTCGCCGTAATTACGCCTTGACTTTGCTATAAATCTGTGTATACTCCATCATTGTGCGTAACGAAAATTCCTACATGCTCATAACGATGGAGGTAATAAACCCTCAAGAGGGCATTTTCAGATTTTCACGGATTCATGGCCAATTGACGAGTCAACCGAAAAGTTAATAAAAGTCAAACTGAGCAATTTTTGTAAAATTCATAACTAACGATCTGGATGTTATAAAATATGTTTTAAAGCATTAATAACCTTAAAATAAGTATTTGAACATATGTCAACAGGTTCGGTTCGTCAATTTTTGGTCTAGGCTCGGTTTGTAACCGAAAGTCTCAAACAGTTGACTTTCTGTTGACTTTCAGTTCTGACCCGTTTTGAGCCATTCTTGATACTAAGTTTTGGTCATTTTATGACCATGATTATGTCTATAATATTTTCCTAAAGTTTCGTGACTCGATTCCTAAGAAATCCGAGTTATTACATAAGTTCCGTAAAAATCCTTAAAACTTTGCAAATAGGTCCTTTTTGCACAAAATGAGATTTTTAGCGCATATGAGCTATGGATGGTATACTTACTGATATGTTATGATAAGTAGGACCATTTGGGATGTTTGTTCAGTTTATGACTTAAATGTATGATTAAGAATCGCTAATCGCCGCTAAACGACTAAACTACCCTTTTTTTACGGAAAAATAGCAAGAATCAAACTTTTTATAATCAAAACCTTAAATCACTGATCTTATTAGTTAAATGACATATTTTGGCCTTTTAAAACAAGTCCTAACTTCAGTTTATATTAAATATCGATTTAATGGCAATTTAGCGACTTTACGCCTTTTCGGCTCATAAGTATGGTTTAAAAACCGTAACCATGAGCTGAGATTTGTTACTTACTGATTTATAAACTTATTTTTATATAACAGCAGTAAGTACAAGTCCCAAACTCAGAATCCCAAATTCGGCTTCAAAGCCATGTGTGAAATTACTAAAATGCCCCTGCGGGACATAGTGTGTTTCAAAATCATCAAACACACATATATTTGATATCCTACTGTTATAACATGATAAAATACATATTTTTACAGGATGTCTAAGGTCATAACATCGGATTCTTAACTTACATCTTTTATAAACACAAGAATGACCAAATACCCTTAAAAGGCATAAAACAGATTTAAACACACTTCGGGCCTATCTTTTGCAAAGCTACTAACTTTATAACATATTCTAAACATATCCCATTATGGAACTTATATACAACTCTTACGGTTACCCGGTTTCGCGTATACGTGTTCGGTTAAACATACGTAGCTAGTTTACGTATTTTAACCAAGACGGGTTTAACTTTATCCATTCCTTATCAAAACCCAGAATGTTATTAGTCTTCCCATATTATACAAGTCTATGTACTTGTCGGGTCCAATTAACATTCTATTCCGGTCACCGCTTAATCTAGCGTATCGTACCGTATCACAATTTAGCGTAAGACTAACAGGTCCAAGTCTAGGACTTAACTAAGGACCCGTTAGCATTCTAATATTGGTTATTAATTACCATCACTCCAGACTGAACGCCTCCCGGTAGATTGCTCATGTACTTGCTCTGGAATACGGCTGAATTTGGATTACTTACGAACTTCAATTCAGGTAAATATTCTTAACTTATTTTCCCTATACGGGCTTGGGATACGGTAGACTACTACCGCCTGGTCGAGTATGGGATAATGTTTTATCCAGTTGTGATAATTAACTGAAATCTTACATAACCCGGTTTTGATCTATTTTGACTGAAACTAAAACATTGGGGGCGGGCTTGACCGTGTTTGGGATATCCTTGGCTCACTAAATTGGTAGTGGCCACGACAATATAGCATGGCTTGTAGGCATACACTGGGAAATTTCTATTCTGCTTTCTTTGTGAAAGTTCAGAGTGGTGTGTCAGTCGATTATGTCTCGGTTTTTGCAACGGGCCTCATATGTAAAAGCCAGCATGTAAATCTGTATACAAGGTCTTTTGTGCTGTGCCAAGTTAATTATAAAAACGTGCCTAGCGCACCTAAAACCTTTTTCGAAAATATTTTCAAAATGAGTCGGTTGAGTTTTTTTACTAGTGTATACGTATTTTCAAAAGCGTAAGTTACAGGTTGCAAGTGCGGAATAGGCCGGGAGCTGCGGGGCGAATAACCAAGGAGTTGCGACCTTAGGGATTTGCCTGTTTATAGTCTGATTATCATTTTTATGTTTTGCGATCCGCCTGTGGATCCTATTACAAGCCTTGTTTGTGTATACTTGTTCTGAACTTTAAACATTATCGGTTTGTAATAGTTTATTTATTCCAAGTCTTCCGCTGTGTTTATCTTGTTTGGTAGTGATGATATCAACTGTACGTCATGATACTCCCCACCGGGCCCACCGGTAGACACGTGGATGTCGGGGTGTGACAGGTTGGTATCAGAGCCAACGTTTGAGGGAATTCAACACTTGCCATTAGTGTTTGATCTCAAAAGATATAAGAAAACACATTCCTTAGACTCTCGAGTCTAGGGTTTGACCTAGGATTATTCGTTTCCTTGTTTAGCTATTTTGCTTGCTTTGGTTATTAATTTGCTTTGTGACAGGAATTGTCAAAGATGCCTTCGAAGTTTTCTAGAGGAGCGAAAGGAAAAGGCCTCATGAGAGGCGGAGCTACGGGTCAAGGACCATCGAATCCGCATAACTACAACCCTTACGAGGGGTCAGGAGACTCCTCATCACCATGGGAACCGTACCCTCATCGTCACTCTATATCCCACGAGTATTCCCCACCACCAGATTCACTGCCACCGCAACCTACCCAATCTCATCACTCACATTCCCTTTCTCTCCATGGGAATTATAACCCTGATTTTCAATTCCACTCACCTTCAGTAACCCCACCTAAATATTCCCCGGAGCCTATGGAAGAAGACTCTGACCCAGAAATGCCGGCAACGGGATCAATGGGTCATCCCATTTACCTATCCAGCCGATATAACTCGTACGCTGGAATGCCACAGCACTATCCTGATGAATTTCAGGAAAAATTTTCACAATATATTCTACGACACCCCATCTTACCATAGTACACCATCCCACCACACTCCATCCTACCATCACCTATACCCCATATCCCTCCACCTGAAGACCAACAGATGGAACAACCACAACTACCACCTCGTCCACCTAGGACGAGGAACGCACGTATGTCCGTGCGAATGGGACCCAGAGTTGGGTCACTATCTCCCCAGCCTTCATCCTACCCCACTATCCCCAAAGATCCACAAATGGGTGGACCTTCTTATGCCTCGCCTTTCAACGATCAACCACCTTCTACTGTTGAGCCTGAGCCTCAACCACCCCTACCATTTGGCGAACCTTTTCAACCACCTCCGCCACCGGGTTTTGATAACCCCATACCTACCTACCAACAATTGCCAGAATACAACCCCTTTGATCATTCTACCTGGCCAGAGCATAGCCATAGCCATCACATATCTCATCCTGACCCTTAACTTGAAACGATTATGAACGCTTAGTGGATACTCTTTCCATAGTCGTCATCCATCGGTTGTGCCACCTCAACCACAACCACAACCGCCGCCGCCAACTATAAACGTTCTGAACGAAGCAATAGAACGAGTAAAAGAGCTACAAGAGAAATCAGCCAAGGACGCTAAGAAGAACCAAAAACTATTAAAAGGCTGATGAAAAAGTTAAAGGGGAAGAAGGATTAAGCTCCCTATTATCCTTATGTACTATGTTTAATTTAAATTAAGTCCTTACATGGACAAGTATTTAATTTTCACACCCCTGCGAGGGTATGTTTCTTATTTTAGTCCCTGTGAGGACAATCTATATTATTTTCTTGTAAAAGACCCGTTTAGGGCAATTGTAATTTGATTTAATGGATTTTTTTTTGGATCAACGTTATATATGCTATTATTATATCAGTTGTTTAAGCCAACGTCTCGATATTAATTCGAAATTTGTGATCTGCGAAACATTTCCAAGAAATCTCCTTGATGGTTTGCACCTGCCAAGTGATTAGGTCACATATATTGGCAAAAATGGTAGTTGATTATATGGTGTTCTGCCCTGATAGGTAAGGTTGAGAAATCCTAAAAAGAATCCCTTCTATCCAGAAGTGGTGAACTACGTTCTAAACTTCACTAGTCCGCCTGATCTGGACTAGCTATTTAAACCGTTTCAAGGAATTGCTATTCTAAAAGGTTAATATATTCAAGGTATTAACCTCCTGGCAGTGTGACCTGAGGAACCACACAAGCCGTCAAGGCAAAGGACTACGTCCAAGCCTATATAATCTATTTTGATCTCGATCAGAAATCATCAGTGCGATGATTACTTTAATTAAACACCCATTAGTGGTGTAGTGCCTACGGCCATATTAATACATCCATTAGTGATGTAATGCACTCGGGCTATGTTATGTCCATTGGTGACAATGATAGTTGCAGTCTACGACTCTCTATCTCGAGGTAGTAAAACTACGTTCGAACCTTGAAGCTATTTGATCCTTGATTTTATAATTCAAGCCCTTGGTGCTGCTTTGAATTGTCCTCGTGACAGGCCTATTGTGCCACATTCTAACACCCCCCTTAGTAAGGCCGTTTGTGCCGTTATCAATCAAATCAAACAAGTGTAATTAATTAAATTCCACGTGATCGCTTCAGTGTCAAAGTACTAGGATGGCCAATTCAGATGAAGCAGATAGCCACCGAGGGGATGGAGTTGCCAACAAACAGATTGTAACTACCAGAGGTGAACTGCAGGCATTAATTGCCACCGAAGTAGAAAAAGTAATTAAAGATCGTGACGAGAAGAACGGTGAATCCAGTGCTTCACATACCAATCATACTTCTAAGCACACATCCATGCATACATCCTCACACCATTCTAAGCACTCATCACAAAAGAAATCTGAACACCCCTCTCATAAGAAAGACGACTCTGAGTATTCGTCGAATATTGAAAGGAAAAGAAAGGAGTACCGCAGAAAGACCCAATTTAATAAGGAAGGTTGCTCCTATAAATACTTCGTGTCTTGCAAACCACGTGATTTCACTGGTGAAAAAGGAGCTGTGGAAACTCTCCGATGGTTAGACGAGATCGAAACTATTGTGGAAATCAGTGGGTGCGCTGAGAAAGACGTAGTGCAGTATGTAGCACAATCATTCAAGGGCGATGCCCTCACGTGGTGGAAGTCGATGATCCAGTCTTCTGGGAAGGTCTATCTTTATAATTTGAGTTGGGAAAAGTTTGTTGAGTTGGTAAAAGATGCCTATTGTCCACCTCATGAGATGGAAAGGATCGAAACAGAATTTATTGGGCTAACAATGAAGAACCTCGATTGTGGGAAGTATGTATCGGAGTTTAACTCTATGTCGCGATTGGTGCCATATTTGATCACTCCCGAATCCAAACGCAACTCACGTTTTATTGGCGGATTAGAGCCAGAGATTAAGGGTGATGTCAGGGCATCTAGGCCTGTGACATTTAGGTCTGTTGTAGACCTTTCTATGGTCTTGACTCAGGATTTGAAGAGACAGAGGTCTCTTAGGTCTGAAGGTGGGGAGAAAAGGAAGAGAAATGATGACAGGTTTCACCGCTTCAACAAGAACAGGAAGTTCGGGTCAAACAAGAACCATCAAAGGTCTGATAATAGCCTAAATGAAGAAAGTTCAACAAGCGACACTTTGGTGCGTGTCGGGACGAGCTTCAGACAAAGCCTTGTGGGATTTGTAAGAGGCATGGGCACAAGGCCCTGGAATGTAAGGATTTGAAGGAGGCCACCTGTTTTAATTGTGGCGAGAAAGGACATATCAAACCCAATTGTCCTAAGTACAAGAAGTATGACACTGCTAAGGACGATGGGGCGAAGAAAGGAAAAGCCCGTGCTTTCCAGATGAAAGCCAAGGAGGCTGTGAACGATGACAATGTGATAACAGGTACGTTCCTTATTAACGACGTTTATGCTAGAGTTCTTTTCGATTCAGGGGCTGATAAATCATTTGTAGATCATAAGTTTAGTGCCTTATTAAACTTTCCCATAAGAACTCTAGACATAACCTATGATGTAGAACTCACTGATGGAATGATAGAAACCGCTTCTATAATTCTTGATGGATGTTTTATTTCCATTAAGCATCACTCTATTCCTGTTTCGCTATTGCCAATGAAATTGGCAGGATTCGATGTAGTTCTTGGTATAGACTGGTTGTCTAGTAACCATGCCCATATAGCCTGTAACAAGAAGCTCATCGAAATCAAAACTTCGACTGGTGAATTGCTGCCTATCCAAGGTGATGTACGTTATGGTTTGTCCGAAAAGGATGTATTACTTAAAACTTTGAAATGCCTGAAGAAAAATTGTGTCATTTACATGGCACAAGTAACCATTGATGAAACTAAGCCAAATATCGAAGATCTACCCGTTATCTCGGAATTTGCTGACGTGATTCCTGAAGACTTAACCTGGTCTACCTCCAGATAGGCAAGTAGAATTTAGAATTGATATCATACCTGGTGCAGCCCCAGTTGCTAGAGCCCCGTGTAGACTTGCACCTACAGAAATGAAAGAGTTGAAGACACAACTTGAGGAATTGCTGGAAAAAGGATTCATTCAGCCAAGCTCTTTGCCTTGGGGAGCCCCAATACTGTTTGTGAAATAGAAAGATGGTTCAATGCGAATGTGCATTGACTACCGCGAGCTGAAAAAGTTAACAATTAAGAATCGTTATCCATTGCCCAGAATTGATGATTTATTTTACCAGCTTCAGGAAGCAAGCTACTTCTCGAAGATTGATTTGAGGTCAGGTTACCATCAACTCAAAGTTCGTACAGACGTTCCAAAGACGGTGTTTAGAACAAGATATGGTCATTATGAGTTCTTAGTGATGCCTTTTGGGCTCACTAATGCACCTGCAGCTTTTATGGATTTGATGAATAGAGTCTGCAAGCCTTATCTGGATAAGTTTGTCATCGTATTCATAGATGATATACTTATATACTCTCATTGTCAGGCGGACCACGAGAAACATCTGAGGTGTATTTTGGAGTTGTTGAGACAAGAGAAACTTTATGCAAAGTTTTCTAAGTGCGAATTTTGGTTGCGTGAAGTACAATTCTTAGGCCACGTGGTTAGTGAACGTGGGATACAAGTTGACCCTGCCAAAGTCGAGGCAGTAATGAACTTGCAAGCCCCCAATACACCATCCGAAATCCAAAGTTTACTGGGTTTGGCCAGTTATTATAGAAGATTTATAGAAAACTTTTCAAGGATAGCTACTCCATTGACGACCCTGACCCGTAAAGATGTTAAATTTGTTTGGGGTTCGAAACAGCAGGAAGCCTTTGAGTATTGAAGCAGAAATTAAGTAATGCCCCTGTGTTGACTCTACTAGAAGGAATTGAAGATTTTGTGGTATATTGTGATGCTTCACACACCGGCAAGGGGTGTGTACTCATGCAAAGAGGAAAGGTAATTGCCTACGCTTCAAGGCAATTGAAGATACACGAAAGAAACTACACCACGCATGATTTGGAACCAGGTGTCGTGGTGTTTGCGCTCAAACTGTGGAGACATTATTTATATGGAACAAAGTGTGTTATATACACCGACCACAAAAGTCTCCAACATTTATTCAATCAAAAGGATTTAAATATGCGACAACGTCGGTGGATGGAGACGCTGAACAACTATAATTGCGAGATCCATTATCATCCAGGCAAGGCAAATGTGGTTGCTGATGCCTTGAGCCGCAAGGAAATGGTTAAGCCCATAAGGATCAATGCTAAGAGCATTCAGGTTAAGAATGATCTGAAAGATAAGATTTTGGAAGCTCAGAAGCAAGCTTTGTTAGAAGCGAATCTACCTAAGGAAGAACTAGGAAAGTTGGTAGAACAACTTACCCCGGGGAAATGATGGAATCCTAAGGTTTTGTGAACGAATTTGGATTCCAGTATTCAGAGGACTTAGAGACTTGATTCTTCAAGAAGCACATAGTTCCCGATATTCAATTCACCGGGTAGTGACAAGATGTATAAAGATTTGAGACCCGACTATTGGTGGTCTGGATTGAAGAAATCAACAGCCGAATACGTAGCCAGGTGCCTGACATGTTCGCAAGTTAAAGCTGAGCATCAGAAGCCGTCAGGACTGCTGCAACCATTGGAAATTCCCATGTGGAAGTGGGAATGTGTAACTATGGATTTTATTACCAAGTTACCAAAGACAAAGCGAGGGAATGACGCAATATGGGTGATTGTAGACAGGCTGACTAAGTCGGCTCATTTCCTACCCATTATGAGACTTACAACTTTGACAAGTTGGAAAAACTTTATATGGACGAGATTGTTTCCTTACACGGCGTGCCAGTGTCTATTGTGTCAGATAGAGACACAAGATATACTTCACATTTTTGGAAAAGCTTTCAGCAAGCTTTGGGCACTCGATTAAATTTTAGCACAGCCTACCATCCTCAGACGGATGGTCAAAGTGAGCGCACTATACAAACCTTGGAAGATATGCTACGCGCTTGTGTGATTGATCTAAGTGGAAGTTGGGAAAGCCAATTGCCACTTGTTGAATTCTCCTACAACAACAGCTACCACACAAATATTCAAGCTACCCCGTTTGAAGCATTGTACGGGAGAAAGTGTCGGACACCCGTTTGTTGGGCAGAAGTTGGCGAAGCACAACTATCACGACCGAAAATAGTCGTGGAGACGACGGACAAGATTTTACAAATTCGGGATCGTCTCAAGGCTGCCAGGATAGGCAGAAATGTTATGCGGATTGAAGATGTAAACCTCTTGAGTTCCAGATTGGGGACAAAGTCTTACTTAAAGTGTCGCCTTGGAAAGGCATCATGCGCTTCGGAAAGAAAGGCAAATTAAGTCCGAGATACGTTGGACCATTTGAAATTGTTGAGCGAATTGGAGCTGTCGCTTATAAATTAAAGCTGCCGGAAAAGTTCAATGGAATCCATAATGTATTCCACATTTCTAACATGAAGAAGTGGTTGGCAGATGAGTCGTTGGCTATGCCAGACGACGAGGTCCAGATTGATAAGAACCTACGTTTTATTGAGCAACCAGTGGCGATCGAGGATCGCCAGGTCAAGAAGCTTCGTAGGAAGCATGTGCCTATTGTAAAGGTTAAATGGGACGCTCGTCGAGGTCCCGAATACACTTGGGAAGTTGATTCTGTCATGCGACAGAAGTACCCACAATTGTTTGATTGAAATCTCGGGTCGAGATTTATTTTAAAGGGGTGAGGATGTAACACTACGTGTTTTTACATCCAATATTTTTCCGACACGTGTCCCGGTAATCCATGTCTGCCATGTGCCAAAATGGGAGGGACCAAGGTTTGTCGAATCGCTTATCCTATCCTTGTTATGTTTTTGAATGAAGTAGAGGGGCCAAAAGTGCAAGAAATAAGAGTTCTATGAGCTAAATAAGTACGGGGACTGAAACTGCCAAGTTTTAAACTTAGATGGCTGACCCAAGACACGGTCGCGGGTCGCGACCGGCCAGGCCCAAACCCCTCGCGCCCCACGAGGGGGTGCCAGCGACAGAAAATGATTTTGGTTGCGAGCAATGCACTTGGACACCTATTACTCGGGTTTTTGCCACCTTAAGCTCATTGTTTGACACCTCTAGGACACTTGTGAGCTCCTGGAGACCCTCCTCAACACCTGGCTTCCCTCTATCATTCCCAACATGCATTTAAGGAGCCTTCTCCATGTGTTGCAACAAGATCATCACCATGGAAGCTTGTCAACACACCTTGGAGGATTCCTAGACAAATTTGGAGCATTTCATTCTGTTCTTAGCAACTCTTGGACCTTATGTAAGTGTTCAATCTCGTGCTAAGTCGATTCTTCATAGTTCTTAGCCTAGAACAAAGTCTCGTCGTAATTACGCCTTGACTTTGCTATAAATCCGTGTATACTCCACCATTGTGCGTAACGAAAATTTCTACATGCTCATAACGATGGAGGTAATAAACGCTCAAGAGGGCATTTTCAGATTTTCACGGATTCATGGCCAATTAACGAGTCAACCGAAAAGTCAATAAAAGTCAAACTGAGCAGTTTTTGTAAAATTCATAACTAACAATCTGGATGTTATAAAATATGTTTTAAAGCATTAATAACCTTAAAATAAGTATTTGAACATATGTCAACAGGTTCGGTTCGTCAATTTTTGGTCTAGGCTCGGTTTGTAACCGAAAGTCTCAAACAGTTGACTTTCTGTTGCCTTTCAGTTCTGACCCGTTTTGAGCCATTCTTGATACTAAGTTTTGGTCATTTTATGACCATGATTATGTCTATAATATTTTCCTAAAGTTTCGTGACTCGATTCCTAAGAAATCCGAGTTATTACATAAGTTCCGTAAAAATCCTTAAAACTTTGCAAATAGGTCCTTTTTGCACAAAATGAGATTTTTAGCGCGTATGAGCTATGGATGGTATACTTACTGATATGCTATGATAAGTAGGACCATTTGGGATGTTTGTTCAGTTTATGACTTAAATGTATGATTAAGAATCGCTAATCGCCGCTAAACGACTAAACTACCCTTTTTTACGGAAAAATAGCAAGAATCAAACTTTTTATAATCAAAACCTTAACTTACTGATGTTATAAGTTAAATGACATATTTTGGCCATGTGAAACAGGTCCTAACTTCAGTTTATATTAAATATCGATTTAACGGCAATTTAGCGACTTTTACGCCTTTTCGGCTCATAAGTATGGTTTAAAAACCATAACCATGAGCCGAGACTTGTTACTTACTGATTTATAAACGTATTTTTATATAACAACAGTAAGTACAAGTGCCGAACTCAGAATCCCAAATTCGGCTTCAAAGTTGTGTGTGAAATTACTAAAATGCCCCTGCGGGCATAATGTGTTTCAAAAACATCAAACACACATATATTTCATATCCTACTGTTATAACATGATAAAACACATATTTTTACAGGATGTCTAAGGTCATAACATCATATTCTTAACTTACATCTTTTATAAACACAAGAATGACCAAATGCCCTTAAAAGGCATAAAACGGATTTAAACACACTTCGGGCCTATCTTTTGCAAAACTACTAACTTTATAACATATTCTAAACATATCCCATTATGGAACTTATATACAACTCTTACGGTTACCCGGTTTCGCGTATTCGCGTTCGGTTAAACATACGTAGCTAGTTTACGTATTTTAACCAAGACGGGTTTAACTTTATCCATTCCTTATCAAAATCCAGAGTGTTATTGGTCTTCCCATATTATAGGGTCCAATTAACATCCTATTCCGGTCATCGCTTAATCAAGCGTATCGTAGCGTATCACAATTTAGCGTAAGACTAACTATTCCAAGTCTAGGACTTAACTAAGGACCCGTTAGCATTCTAATATTGGTTATTAATTACCATCACTCCAGACTGAATGCCTCCCAGTAGATTGCTCATGTACTTGCTCTGGAATACGTCTGAATTTGGATTATTTGCGAACTTCTATTCAGGTTAATACATTATTTTCCCTATACGGGCTGGGATACGGTAGACTACTACCGCTTGGTCGGGTATGGGATATTGTTTTTTCCAGTTGTGATAATTAACTGAAATCTTACATAACCCGGTTTTGATCTGTTTTGACTGAAACTAAAACATTGGGGGTGGGCTTGACCGTGTCTGGGATATCCTTGGCTCACTAAATTGGTAGTGGCCACGACAATATAGCATGGCGTGCAGGCATACACTGGGAAAATGCAATCCTACTTTCTTTGTGAAAGTTCAGAGTGGTGTGTCAGTCGATCATGTCTCGGTTTTTGTACCGGGCCTCATATGTAAAAGCCAGCATGTAAATCTGTATACAAGGTATTTTGTACTGTCCAACTTAATTATAAAAACGTGCCTAGCGCACCTAAAACCATTTTCAAAAATATTTTCAAAATGAGTCGGTTGAGTGTATTTACCGGTGTAAACTGATCTATTTTCAAATGC
Source organism: Scalesia atractyloides (assembly GCA_947069175.1). NCBI lineage: Eukaryota > Viridiplantae > Streptophyta > Magnoliopsida > Asterales > Asteraceae > Scalesia > Scalesia atractyloides. The sequence continues at coordinate 75,042,889 of CAMTDV010000017.1, forward strand.
TTAAGTTTCAGCTTGCAAGTGCGGAATAGGCTGGGAGCTGCGGGGCGAATAACCAAGGAGTTGCGACCTTAGGGATTTGCATGTTTATAGTCTGATTATCATTTGTATGTTTTGCGATCCGCCTGTGGATCCTATTACAGGCCTTGTTTGTGTATATTTGTTCTGAACTTTGAACAATATCGGTTTGTAATAGTTTATTTATTCCAACACTTCCGCTGTGTTTATCTTGTTTGGTAGTGATGATATCAACTGTACGTCATGATACTCCCCACCGGGCCCACCGGTAGACACGTGGATGTCGGGGTGTGACAGTAACAAAAAGAAACAAAAGGATGTTAATTTGTGGGATCAAAGGGTACTGAAAAAATTGAGACTTTTGAATATTCATCTAACACGGATTTTTTTAAACAACACTCAACATACCAATGGGTGTGATGATGAACCAAGTACCTCAAGACCTGCGAGTTCAATATCTAGTTGTCAAAACACATCTCCTAAGTTTGTTGAAAGGAAATCTTGCTTTCGGTGTGGGGAGTTTGGACACATCATTAAAAATTGTACAAACTCACCCAAACCAAAATTTGTTGATAATGCCCCACGTGAGAAAGTTGATAAACACCGATCTGTCTCTCCTAAACAAGACAATGTCTTGTTAAGGAACATGAAACAAAACAAAAACGCAAAAATGTTAAAGCTCTTGAAAAGGCGTTAAAATCTAAAGTTGTTGAAAGGGAACCAAGTTCACCAAATGTGTTAAACCAGAATGTTCAAAACCTATAAATAACAACAATAAATCTGGTAAATCACAAAAGCAATCTTGGAAACCTAAATCGGATCTTGTCTCAGGGGGAGGTACATCTTTTCCTAATCATCAAGAAATTGAAATTACATTTCTTGATGATAAGGGGCGGCCCAAGACAACTAAGGCTTGGGTCCCCATCTCCAACTGATTGTGTAACTGAATGTGTAGGGTGCTTCAGGAGGAACTGTTAATAGTTATTGGATTGTTGGCAGTGGGGCATCCAGGCACATGACGAGCGACTTAAGACTCCTGTATGATGTGAAAAGCATTAGAGGAGGCTATGTTGCGTTTGCTGATGACAAAGGCGGATACATCACTGGAGAAGGAATGATCTCCAATGGTGTTGTGAGTTTCGACAAGATCAATTACGTGCAACAAATTGATCACAATCTTCTTAGTGTCTCTCAAATTTGCGACAAGAAGTTTACCATGCATTTTGATGATGCTGGCTGCTGTGTGCTGAAACCCGGTTTTAAAATTCCTAAGGAATGGATTCTTCTGTCGGCTCCAAGGATAAATGATCTTTATATTCTTGATATGAGCCAAGTGATTACAACAACTGCACAAGTTACCTGTTTCATTTCTAAAGCAATCGAAAAGGAGTCAATATCTTGGCACAGACGGATGGGACACATTCATCTGAGGAAATGAACCATCTGGTGAAGAACAATCTTGTGAATGGTGTGCCTGAAAAAAATTTTCACCTTCAAGACGTCTGTGTGTCGTGCCTGAAAGGAAACCAAGCGAAGAATCACATCCTATCAAGAAAGTCAACAATGTTAACATGCCACTTGAACGTCTTCATATGGACCTCTTCAGACCTATGAAACACAAGACGACTTTTGGTGATGATTACTCTCTGGTAGTTACTGACGACTACTCAAGATTTTCATGGATAGCGGTGATGGCGCACAAGAGTGAAACTCTAGATGTCCTTAAGAATCTCTTTACCCTCATTGAAAATTTGTATAATTTGAAGATAAGGAGAATTCGAAGTGACAACGACACTCAATTTAAGAATAGGGTTATGGATGAGTACTGTACGTCTAAAGGAATCTTGCATGAATACAGTTCTCACTATACTACTCAACAGAATGGTGTTGCTGAAAGGAAGAATCAGACACTTATAGAAACTGCAAGGACTATGTTCGTGGAGTCACAACTTCCAGTTCAGTTTTGGGGGGAGGCTGTGGCGACTGCTTGTTATACACTAAACAGAGTTCTTACAGCAAAGAGACATGGAAAAACTTGCTTTGAACTGCTTCATCGACGGAAACCGGATGTATCTTATTTGGAACCTTTTGGAGCTCCATGCACTATGATCGAACAAACAAAGAAATTTGGAGCAAAGGCGATTGAAGGTTTCTTCCTTGGATATGCTACTGCAAACTTTAGAGTCTGGAATTTATCTACTCGAAAGATCGAGGAATGGGGTGAAGTTAAGGTTCAAAGGTACACTGAGTCTGTTAGAGCTCCAGGTGATCCATGGATGTTTGACTATGATGGTCTTTTTAGCTCCTTTAATCTGCCAACTTTTGATGAAGCCTCTGCAGCAGCACAAATGTTATTGGAAAGTGATACTGCAATTGATTCGTCATTAGTGAGACCGATTATTGTTAATCCTCAAGCTTCGGCTTCAGTTAATAATATTGGTCAGAATGAGGTGTTTGAAGATGCTGCAGATTACAATGTTCCGTCTGAAGATGAAGAATATCACGATGCAAATGAAGCTACATCAGTTCCTATTCAAGGTGTCTCGGAAGGTGTTTCGGTGGAAAACAATGTAGGCACTGGGAAGGTAATGCTTCAACATCCTCGGTGATGCCAGATATTGATCTGGTTGTTGATCTGAATCTCAACAATTTGGGTATAAATGCTTGTGTTTCTGATGTGCCTGAAACATGAATTCATAATACTCATCCTTAGCAGAATATTAGTGGAGATGTTCAAAGCGGTGTGTAGACTCGTAATCAGCTGAGAAACAATCAAAATGCAGGATTGTATGCTGCAATCAGGGAATCTGGAGAACAAAATGATTGGTCTTTTGCATGCTATGTTTTCCAAGTAGAACCAAAATCTTGGAAAGAAGCATTGAAAGAAGATTCATGGGTTGAAGCCATGCAAGAAGAACTTCAACAGTTTCAGAAACTGGGCGTGTGGAAATTGGTTGACAGGCCTAAGAACTACAAGAAGATTGGTACTCGTTGGGTTTTCAAGTGCAAACAGGATGACCGAGGTGTTGTTGTGCGAAACAAAGCGAGATTGGTTGTTCAGGGCTTTACACAGTGTCACACCCTCAATTTCCACTTGCGGAGTTTTACCGCGAGGCGTGTGAACAAACCAGAATCTGAAACACTAGTACGTTGAACGACTCTACATGGTTTGATAATACGTTTTCCAAAATCGTTCATTGTAGATTTTATATCAATTACCAATATTTAGCAGAGCATTATTTTTAAAGTTTGAGCGGAAGCATAAATAAGTAGTGATGCGGGCGCCAACACAAACGCCAAAACAAATGAAAAATCCCAAAACAATATTAATAAATGAGACTCGATAAAGATGTCTTGTTCAATGCATGTACGTGCACCTAGAGCTCCTAGCGTCCTGAGAAACATGTAAAGAAACAAGTGTCAACATTAAAGATGAGTGAGTTCACAGGTTTTCATAAATTCGTTTGTTTACTCCGTTATCCCCAACCCGGGATAACGTATCAGTTCCATTATTCCAATCCCGGAATAATAAGTTGTTGCTTCCAATATTCCAAACCCGGAATATTAAGTTGTTGTTTCCATTATCCCCAACCCGGGATAATAAGTTGATGTTTCCAATATTCCAAACCAGGAATATTAAGTTGTTTCCAATATTCCATACCAGGAATATTAAGTTGTTGTTTCCAATATTCCATACCAGGAATATTAAGTTGTTCCGTAATTAAGTTCAATGTTAATATATATAGGTAGCTAGCCTAAAGTCATGTCACTAAGTGTTCGCGATCGAAGCTGACAGTTGTGCCTCCGTTTTGCCAGGCCTATCACATGACCATGGCGATGTTAGGCCAATCATACACCCGTTGACCATACCCGGTCGGCTAGCGCGACTAGCTCGGATGGGGCTCGTCAGACCCAGTAGTACTACTTATAATTCCCCCGCTATTTAACCCAAATACTAACGATCCGAGGAGATTGTCGAGGACTTAAGTGATAAAGCTGCTTAGTGCCCATAACATTACATTAACATTAACTTAGTTACCGTATAGTTATGTGACGTTAAATTCGTATAACGTAAAGAGTTTGAGTTTGAGAGTGTATACATGTTTCTCCCCCTGTTGTTTAAAAACCGGATAAAGTTAGGGGCCGTGAACTCACCTTTATTTGCTCGGTTAGTGTAGCAAAGATGTTATAAGAGATGGGACCGCTAGTTGCGTCCTAACAAACCAATTAATTACACGTCAGTGTGAAATCACACCAATACAAATTCCACACGCAATTTACTCACAAAGTGATACACACAAACAACATATCTAACACTCAAACATGCATGAAAGTATTCTCATGTGATCATAGTAATCAAACAACTTATCATAAACATATTCCAAATCCATGCAACACTTTAATGCATAAAATCACAAGTTATCAACTTTCTGCTTAACACTCAATTATTCAGCTGTTTTCTAGGATTTTTATAAAATAGTTCTAACATTCCAAAAATTCCCATATTTTTACAGTAGGTGACATTTATACCATAGAAATTTATATAATTTTTCCAAGTCCTAAATCTTTACCAATTAACCATAAATATTAATTCATTAAGCTGCAGTCAGATTTACCGCTTTCTGACTGCAGTCCACGGAAAAATTTATTTAAAAATCACTAACAAAATTCCAGTTGGAGTTGCCCGGAAATTTCTATACCTAGTTGCTGTACAAAAATCATGACTCAACTCCCTACTTATTTTAAAATCTAGCTTGACAAACAACTAGCAAAATTTCAGGATTTTCACAGTTTTAGTTACTGAACTTATTTAGCCCTTAAAAATATCAAACGACTTCAGAAAATTATGAATCCAGCGCCATTAGATTCCTTATTCAAATCTCTACGTTCTAGACATCAGAAAATCCGTTTTTCGACAACTATCGACCGAGTTACAGCCAGATGAAGTCGGCTGTAACTATTACTCAGCATCCTGTTTCAGCATTATTGTTACCATTAATTCGCACAATTCGTTCATACGGTTAACCTAGGTGATTAAAAACCGATTTCTACTCATAGATTAAGACTAATAACCCATCCATGCAAACCCTACTCATTAACTTTAGTTTTTATAACAATTCACAGCCTACATATTAAACTTTTCAAACAACATTCAAACTCTAAATCTTGTATTATCAATCCGAAACTATACCGTCATGCGATCTAAGAACAGCAACAATCAAGACACATATATTCGAAACAACTAACCATTCAAGCATACATGTATCCGAAACATTTATATCAATTCTTTCAAGCATGTATATATATATATATCCGAAACAATACAATCATCTATCCTATTCTATTATGCAAATCCGAAAACAACAAAATCAATACACATATACCCGACTATGATCTAGCAACATATGATAAATTCTAGACTTTTAATGATAAGGTAATCGAACCGTGAGTATGTTAAGGAACCGGTGATCCTGGATAGTTGCGACCTAGACTGAAGATGGCGATGGTTGCTGCTGCGACCGGAAGAAAAGAACAGTAAAGCTGTTGCGACCGAGGCTGAAAGGGACCAGCTGTTAGCGACCGGGAAATTGAACAAAGCTGATCAGATCGAGATGCTGAAGGAGAGAAGATGTTCGCGATCAAGAGGGATGAGAGTAAGGCTGCCGACGGCAGTTTATGTTTAGGGTTTTGTGTATGTGAATGAAACATGCATGGGGTTTGTTTATATAGGTGCAAAAGGGGATAAAGGTTACGGTTTGATCCTGGATTCGCGGCCGAGGGACTAGGGTGGGTTAGTTTGGGTTGATCATGTGGCCGATTAGTTTGAGTTGGTTTGGGTTTGGTTTTGAACAAAATAAGTTTGCGGTCTTGGGCTTGATATCGACCGAGAATGATTTGAGTTGTTCACAAAGGGTTTGCGGCTTGATCTTGCAGCCGAGATAGGTTTGGGTTTAAGGTTTGATCTCGGTTTGTGTTTGCGATTTCGGTTCCGTTCGTATACATATCTACTGTAATTACTTTATCACTAAAACAATCACACAAACACTTATCACGTATTCATTTAATTAGTACACGTTCATACACATAGCATATACTTTATTCGACAAGTGTCACGTGTAAGTTATCCGAAAAACCCGGGATATCACATTATCCCCATGTTGAAAGAATTTTCGTCCCGAAAATTGAGTAAACGCGGGTTAGCATGTAACGTACATGTTTAGAGTGCCACGCACAAAGAGTTAGTTCGTTAATGATGGTACGCAACGTTACAAGAAGTTCCCAAGTGTCATACACAAAGATTTCCAAGTGCCATGCACAAGAATTTAGTCAACAATAGTACACGAAAGTATGAGAAATTTCCAGGTTGTCACATCATCCCCATGTTGAAAGAATTTTCGTCCCGAAAATTTAGTTACTGGTATCATTAGTTTGCTGCTCAGTTGCAAAGAGGTGTGGGTATTTGCTTTTCATTTGATCCTCTCTTTCCCACGTGAACTCCGGTCCACGCTTAGAGTCCCAACGAACTTTAACGATTGGAATCTTGCTGTGCCTTCGAGTCTTGATCTCACGATCCATGATCTCGATAGGCTGTTCTACAAAGTGCAGTTGCTCATCCACTTGGATCTCATCCAATGGAATAACTAGAGTTTCATCTGATAGACACTTCTTCAGATTTGACACGTGAAATACGTTGTGAACTCCACTGAGTTCGGCAGGAAGGTCTAATTGGTATGCTACGGGTCCGATTCGTTTCAAGATTACAAACGGGCCTACGTACCGTGGGTTAAGTTTGCCCCGTTTTCCAAAGCGGATTACACCCTTCCAGGGTGACACCTTTAGTAGGACGCGGTCGCCTACTTGAAATTCGAGCGGTTTGCATCGTTGGTCAGCGTAGCTTTTCTGTCGATCTCGTGCCGCCGCCATGCGGTTTCTGATTTGTACAATCTTTTCAGTAGCCTCAAGTGTTAATTCAGGGCCTGTGAGTTGACTGTCACCGACTTCTGCCCAGCAGACCGGTGATCTGCATTTACGACCGTATAATGCCTCAAACGGTGCTGCCGAGATACTCGTATGATAGCTGTTGTTATATGAGAATTCTACTAGAGGTAGGTGGATTTCCCAATTATTTCCGAAGTCTACTACGCATGCCCTAAGCATGTCTTCCAGGGTTTGTATGGTCCTTTCACTTTGACCATCAGTCTGAGGGTGATAGGCTGTGCTCATATCCAGGCGGGTTCCCAACGCTTTCTGGAGTGACCGCCAGAAGTTTGACGTGAAGCGAGCATCTCTGTCTGAGATGATGGACGTTGGCACACCGTGCCGAGAAACTACTTCCTTAATGTAGATGCGAGTCAACTTCTCCATCTTATCTGTTTCTTTAATAGCTAGGAAGTGTGCGGACTTAGTTAAACGATCCACGATCACCCAGATGGTATCGCAACCACCCAAGGTTCGCGGGAGTTTAGTGATGAAATCCATTGAGATCTGATCCCACTTCCACACTGGGATCTCAGGTTGTTGGAGTAGCCCCGATGGCTTTTGATACTCCACCTTGACTTTTGCACAAGTCGAACATTTACTCACGTAGGTGGCTATATCGGCTTTCATGTTGGGCCACCAATACGCAGCTTTAAGGTCTTGATACATCTTATCCGAACCCGGATGGACAGAGTATCAAGATTTGTGGGCTTCGTCCATGACTAGCTCTCTGAGGTTTCCGTAGAGAGGTACCCATATGCGATTCATGAAATACCGGGCTCCATTGGGCTTTACTTCCCAATCGCGTTCCGTTTTTGCCACTGATTCGGCTTTGATGTTTTCCTCCTTAACTGCTTCTAACTGGGCGTCGCGTATTTAATCGGGTAGCCCCGAATGAATAGTGAGTTGTAGTGCTTGTACAAGACGAGGTTTCAAGTGTTCCTTCCTACTGAGGGCATCAGCTACCACGTTAGCTTTACCCGGGTGATACCGAATGGCACACTCATAATCGTTCAAGAGTTCGACCCAGCGACGCTGTCGCATGTTCAACTCCTTCTGATCAAAGATGTGTTGGAGGCTTTTGTGGTCTGTGAAGATTGTGCACTTCGTTCCATAGAGGTAGTGTCTCCAAATCTTAAGTGCAAACACTACTGCTCCCATTTCCAGGTCATGCGTCGTGTAGTTTTTCTCGTGAACCTTCAGCTGTCGCGACGCATACGCGATGACCTTATCGCGTTGCATGAGTACGCATCCCAATCCCTGAATGGAAGCATCACAATACACTACGAAGTCATCTGTCCCTTCCGGCAAGGACAGAATGGGTGCACTGCAAAGTTTCTGCTTCAGCAATTGAAATGCTGCTTCTTGTTTTTCACCCCAAGCATACTTGATGCCTTTCTGGGTGAGGGTAGTGAGCGGTTGTGCAATCTTTGAAAACCCCTCGATGAAGCGTCTGTAGTAACCAGCCAATCCTAAGAATTGGCGGATCTCCGTCGGTGTCTTAGGTGCTTCCCAGTTTTTAATGGCTTCAATCTTGGCAGGGTCTACATGGATACCCTTTTCATTCACGACGTGCCCGAGAAACTGAACTTCCCGGATCCAGAAATCACACTTCGAGAGCTTGGCATATAGCTTTTCCTGTTGAAGTAATCCTAGCAGCAATCGTAGATGCTCAGCATGCTCTTCTTCACTTTTGGAGTAGATGAGTATGTCATCGATGAACACAATGACAAATTTGTCGAGGTATGGTTTACACACGCGGTTCATGAGGTCCATGAATACCGCAGGTGCGTTAGTGAGACCGAATGGCATGACCAAGAACTCGTAATGGCCATACCGAGTGCGAAATGCTGTCTTGGCGATATCCTCCTCCCTGACGCGTAGCTGGTGGTAACCAGACCGTAAATCAATCTTGGAGTAGTAGCTTGACCCTTGAAGTTGGTCGAAGAGATCGTCGATGCGAGGTAACGGGTATCGGTTCTTGACAGTAACCTTGTTGAGTTCCCTATAGTCGATGCACATGCGGAAAGTCCCGTCCTTTTTCTTGACAAAGAGGACTGGAGCTCCCCATGGCGAAACGCTTGGTCGGATAAATCCTTTTTCCAACAGCTCTTGAAGTTGGGTAGACAGCTCCTGCAGCTCGGCTGGAGCTAGGCGGTATGGAGCCTTGGCGATAGGAGTTGCATTGTTTGCCAATTCGATTTCAAATTCCAACTGTCGATGTGGTGGAAGACCAGGTAGTTCTTCTGGGAATACATCGGAAAAATCACGGACGACAGGGATGTCTTCTATACGTTTCTCGTCCTTAGGCTGTTCGGTAATTAGTGCGAGTAAAGCGAAGGAATTCTTTTTCCGAAGATACTTCTGCGCTTGCATGTATGAGATGATGTTGGTGACGGCGCTTGCCTTATCGCCTTGTACTGTCAGGATTTCGTCGTTCGAGAGTGGAATACGGATAGACTTTTCGAAGCAGAGAACTTCAGCCCGGACGTCGGATAGCCAGTCCATTCCGACTACCACGTCAAAACTACCCAGGGTAGTTGTCATCAGATCGATGGTAAAAGTGCGGCCCGCGAGTTTGAGTTGACAGCCGGATACGATTTGGGTCACATCTACCGATTTACCATTGGCTAATTCTATCACATAAGGGGTCTCTAATGGTTTAAGCGTGAGATTTAGGTTCTTCCTAAAAGACTCAGATATAAAACTCCTATCCGCACCCGTATCAAAAAGCACAGTAGCAAAATGTTCATTAAGGGGAAACTTACCGGTGACCACGTTCGTGTCGTTTCTGGCCTCTCCGCGGCCCAATGTAAATGCGCGACCCTTGGCACCTCCTGTGCCACCGTTCCCATTATTGTTGTTGTTATTATTGTTGTGGTTGTTGTGGTTGTTTCCACCATTGTTGTTGTTGCGCAACTGTGGGCAGTCTCTTATGAAATGAGCAGTGCTACCACACTGATAGCATCCCCGGTTTATACCCTGCTGCTGACCCTGAGGCTGATTCTGATTTTGTCGGGACATGATTTCCCCACGACAATCCTTTGCCGCATGACCTATCTTGCCACATCGTTGGCAACGATTTCCGGCACAAGGGCCGTTATGGTGAAGATTGCAGCGGTTGCACTGCGGCTTTCGACCTACATAGCCGCCTGCATTCTGGTTGTTGTTGTTGTTGTAGTTGTTGTTGTTGTTGGCGGAATGATTTTGATGACCCCGGTGGCTGTGGTAATGATTGAACCGTTTCTGGTTCCCTTGCTGCGGATGTGATGACGAAGACTGTCGAACAGTGGAATCTTCAAATTTTCTTTTGTTATCTGGGGCGACTTCGGTGGTACCCCGTGCTGGCAGTTTCTTCTGTTCCACCGCTTTATCGGTGAGTTTGTGAGCCAATCGGATTGCTTGATGTTCAGTTACAGGGTTACTAGACATCACCATACCCTGAATTTCCGGAACCAGACCCCCGAGATAGAACTCGAGTCTTTTCTCCACCGTGTTGGCCAATTCAGGACACAGAAATACCAAGTCATGGTGTTTTGCAGTGTAAGCTTCAATTTCCGATCCCACCATCTTGTGGTTCCATAGAGCTTGCTCCAATTGTTGCACTCTGTCTCGTGGACAGTACTCCTCTTTAATCAGGGCCTTGAACTCAGTCCATGCCATTGCGTTTGCAGCTAACAGTCCACGTGTTTGGACTTGGGCATTCCACCATGTCAGTGCCCCATCTTCCAGTGTTGAGGCTGCGTACTTGACCTTGTTGGCCTCTAGACTGTTGCACATTTCAAATACGGATTCAAATTTTTCGATCCAGCGGACCAGTCCAATGGGTCCTTCCGCCCCCGAGAATTTGCTTGGTTCCGCGTCGAGGAACATCTTGTAGGGGTTAGAGCCCCCTCCTGCTGCTGGTGGGTTTTGAACACCTGCCAGAGCAGCGTTCACGTGTTCTTGGATCGTTGCGGCCAATTCTTCGTTGACATGTTGAGGTTTCCGCGACGTCCAGTTGCCATTTCAAATAAACTAAAGAAAACAAAGCGGGGATTGGCGAGACGAGTTAGTCCTCTACGTCTCCATCTCCCAAGTTGCTATCGTTGCCGTCATCCTCCGCGGCGTTTCCGGCTTCTACAGCCGGGACTTTCTCCGGATCCTCCTCTGGACCCTCCTCTGGGTCCTCTACCGGCATTGGAGGGGCCGGTGCTGGTGCAAGTGCTTGATTTCGCAGCTCCTGAATGTTCCAACTATTTTCCAGGACTCTGTCCTCAAGCCAGTTGGCTCTTATCTGCTCAGCACGCAGATCTCTGTCTATGGTGTTACGAGCTATCTTACTCGTATGATGCTCTTCCTTGAGCGAGTCGGTTTTTACCAGTCAGTTGTCGTATCATCCATCCCTGTGCTAGGGTGGTTTCATGCATTCTTTCTAGTTGTTCTTGTTGCGTTCTTATCCTATCTCTAAGTAGGTCGTTCCCTACTTCTAACGAGTTAACCGGTTTGACCGTCACAGCGATGGTCGGGCGTGAGGACGACTCCTCCCCCAGAGCGAGCCTTTTCCTCGCAGCTGAGCGCGTTTCCACGCCATAAGATGGTAAGGGTTCCACCATAGGTGCCTTTACTGGCGCCCTTGGTTGCATAAGTTTGTCGGATGATGATGAGGATGATGATGACATTGCCTTTAGGTTGTGTAGTTAGTTACGAGTTGCATTCGCTTCAATTATGCATTTACATAACATAGTAGTGGTACATCGCATAACAAGATATAATAATTCAGTGCCAAACTACGTCTAGTGTCGTGTATTCAGCTATAGTTTAAGTCTACTTCTAACGCAAACCTGGTTCTCTATAGCTAGTGGCTCTGATACCAATCTGTCACACCCTCAATTTCCACTTGCGGAGTTTTACCGCGAGGCGTGTGAACAAACCAGAATCTGAAACACTAGTACGTTGAACGACTCTACATGGTTTGATAATACGTTTTCCAAAATCGTTCATTGTAGATTTTATATCAATTACCAATATTTAGCAGAGCATTATTTTTAAAGTTTGAGCGGAAGCATAAATAAGTAGAGATGCGGGCGCCAACACAAACGCCAAAACAAATGAAAAATCCCAAAACAATATTAATAAATGAGACTCGATAAAGATGTCTTGTTCAATGCATGTACGTGCACCTAGAGCTCCTAGCGTCCTGAGAAACATGTAAAGAAACAAGTGTCAACATTAAAGATGAGTGAGTTCACAGGTTTTCATAAATTCGTTTGTTTACTCCGTTATCCCCAACCCGGGATAACGTATCAGTTCCATTATTCCAATCCCGGAATGATAAGTTGTTGCTTCCAATATTCCAAACCCGGAATATTAAGTTGTTGTTTCCATTATCCCCAACCCGGGATAATAAGTTGATGTTTCCAATATTCCAAACCAGGAATATTAAGTTGTTTCCAATATTCCATACCAGGAATATTAAGTTGTTGTTTCCAATATTCCATACCAGGAATATTAAGTTGTTCCGTAATTAAGTTCAATGTTAATATATATAGGTAGCTAGCCTAAAGTCATGTCACTAAGTGTTCGCGATCGAAGCTGACAGTTGTGCCTCCGTTTTGCCAGGCCTATCACATGACCATGGCGATGTTAGGCCAATCATACACCCGTTGACCATACCCGGTCGGCTAGCGCGACTAGCTCGGATGGGGCTCGTCAGACCCAGTAGTACTACTTATAATTCCCCCGCTATTTAACCCAAATACTAACGATCCGAGGAGATTGTCGAGGACTTAAGTGATAAAGCTGCTCAGTGCCCATAACATTACATTAACATTAACTTAGTTACCGTATAGTTATGTGACGTTAAATTCGTATAACGTAAAGAGTTTGAGTTTGAGAGTGTATACATGTTTTCTCCCCCTGTTGTTTAAAAAACCGGATAAAGTTAGGGGCCGTGAACTCACCTTTATTTGCTCGGTTAGTGTAGCAAAGATGTTATAAGAGATGGGACCGCTAGTTGCGTCCTAACAAACCAATTAATTACACGTCAGTGTGAAATCACACCAATACAAATTCCACACGCAATTTACTCACAAAGTGATACACACAGACAACATATCTAACACTCAAACATGCATGCAAGTATTCTCATGTGATCATAGTAATCAAACAACTTATCATAAACATATTCCAAATCCATGCAACACTTTAATGCATAAAATCACAAGTTATCAACTTTCTGCTTAACACTCAATTATTCAGCTGTTTTCTAGGATTTTTATAAAATAGTTCTGACATTCCAAAAATTCTCATATTTTTACAGTAGGTGACATTTATACCATAGAAATTTATATAATTTTTCCAAGTCCTAAATCTTTACCAATTAACCATAAATATTAATTCATTAAGCTGCAGTCAGATTTACCGCTTTCTGACTGCAGTCCACGGAAAAATTTATTTAAAAATCACTGATCGTCCGATTAACAAAATTCTAGTTGGAGTTGCCCGGAAATTTCTATACCTAGTTTCTGTACAAAAATCATGACTCAACTCCCTACTGATTTTAAAATCTAGCTTGACAAACAACTAGCAAAATTTCAGGATTTTCACAGTTTTAGTTACTGAACTTATTTTGCCCTTTAAAAATATCAAACGACTTCAGAAAATTATGAATCCAGCGCCATTAGATTCCTTATTCAAATCTCTACGTTCTAGACATCAGAAAATCCGTTTTTCGACAACTATCGACCGAGTTACAGCCAGATGAAGTCGGCTGTAACTATTACTCAGCATCCTGTTTCAGCATTATTGTTACCATTAATTCGCACAATTCGTTCATACGGTTAACCTAGGTGATTAAAAACCGATTTCTACTCATAGATTAAGACTAATAACCCATCCATGCAAACCCTACTCATTAACTTTAGTTTTTATAACAATTCACAGCCTACATATTCAACTTTTCAAACAACATTCAAACTCTAAATCTTGTATTATCAATCCGAAACTATACCGTCATGCGATCTAAGAACAGCAACAATCAAGACACATATATTCGAAACAACTAACCATTCAAGCATACATGTATCCGAAACATTTATATCAATTCTTTCAAGCATGTATATATATATATATCCGAAACAATACAATCATCTATCCTATTCTATTATGCAAATCCGAAAACAACAAAATCAATACACATATACCCGACTATGATCTAGCAACATATGATAAATTCTAGACTTTTAATGATAAGGTAATCGAACCGTGAGTATGTTAAGGAACCGGTGATCCTGGATAGTTGCGACCGAGACTGAAGATGGCGATGGTTGCTCCTGCGACCGGAAGAAAAGAACAGTAAAGCTGTTGCGACCGAGGCTGAAAGGGACCAGCTGTTAGCGACCGGGAAATTGAACAAAGCTGATCAGATCGAGATGCTGAAGGAGAGAAGATGTTCGCGATCAAGAGGGATGAGAGTAAGGCTGCCGACGGCAGTTTATGTTTAGGGTTTTGTGTATGTGAATGAAACATGCATGGGGTTTGTTTATATAGGTGCAAAAGGGGATAAAGGTTACGGTTTGATCCTGGATTCGCGGCCGAGGGACTAGGGTGGGTTAGTTTGGGTTGATCATGTGGGCGATTAGTTTGAGTTGGTTTGGGTTTGGGTTTGAACAAAATAAGTTTGTGGTCTTGGGCTTGATATCGACCGAGAATGATTTGAGTTGTTCACAAAGGGTTTGCGGCTTGATCTTGCAGCCGAGATAGGTTTGAGTTTAAGGTTTGATCTCGGTTTGTGTTTGCGATTTCGGTTCCGTTCGTATACATATCTACTGTAATTACTTTATCACTAAAACAATCACACAAACACTTATCACGTATTCATTTAACTCGTACACGTTCATACACATAGCATATACTTTATTCGACAAGTGTCACGTGTAAGTTATCCGAAAAACCCGGGATATCACATTATCCCCATGTTGAAAGAATTTTCGTCCCGAAAATTGAGTAAACGCGGTTTAGCATGTAACGTACATGTTTAGAGTGCCACGCACAAAGAGTTAGTTCGTTAATGATGGTACGCAACGTTACAAGAAGTTCCCAAGTGTCATACACAAAGATTTCCAAGTGCCATGCACAAGAATTTATTCAACAATAGTACACGAAAGTATGAGAAATTTCCAGGTTGTCACACACAGGTAGAAGGCGTTGATTACAATGAAGTATATGCACCAGTGGCACGCCTTGAGGCGATAAGAATCTTCTTAGCTTATGCGTCCTACAAGAAGTTCATTGTGTACCAAATGGATGTTAAAATCGCATTTCTTCATGGTGTGGTTGAAGAAGTATATGTTGAGCAACAACCTGGTTTTGAAGATCCAATGTATCCTGACAAGGTTTGGCTTCTGAACAAACGTTGTATGGTCTTCATCAAGCTCCAAGGACTTGGTATGAGACTTTGTCTTCGTATCTTCTCAAGAGTGCTTTTCGAAGAGGTTTGATAGACTGCACTCTCTTCATCAAGGAAAAGGGAGAGGATTTGTTGTTAGTGCAAGTGTACGTGGATGACATTATTTTCGGGTCAACAGACGATAATATGTGCAAAGAGTTCGAGCGGGTGATGCAAGAGAAATTCGAGATGAGCGCGATGGGTGAAATGACTTTCTTTTTAGGTTTGCAGGTACATCAATCTAAGGAAGGGATCTTTATTCATCAGACTAAGTACGTCGGGGATATTCTCAAGCGATTTCAGATGGAGGATTCAAAGCCTGCTGGAACTCCACTAGCTCAGAATCATGGGATTACTCCTGAGGGGTCGGGTGACAATATGGATCAGTATCTTTATCGGGCTATAATTGGATCTCTCATGTATCTCACTGCTTCAAGACCCGTCATTATGTATCCAACATGTTTTCTTACTCGTTATCAATCAAATCCAAAGTCTTCTCCCTTCATAGTTGTAAAGAGGATTTTTTCGTAATCTGAAGGGGTTTCCAGACAATGGTCTTTGGTACCCTAAGGATGATAACTTCGGGTTGATCGCATTCAGTGATTCTGATCATGGCGGCTGCAAAATTGATGCAAAATCAACGTTGGCAGGATGTCAGTTTTTGGGAAATCGCCGAGTCACATGGCAGTGCAAGAAGCAAACCTGTATTACTACATCAACTTGTGAAGCTAAGTATATTGCAGCTTCTAGTTGTGTAACAACTCTGAATTTTCGTTGTTATTTTATTTCAGTTTATTCCGTTTGTTTCCTTTATCGTACTCTGAGATTTGATTATGAGAAATTTATGTTAATTAATTATGTTGTTTGTAATGATTATCGCATCTAATCGCTTATTAAACGCATCGCTAATTTAATCGCAATCACAAGTAGCTATGCTACTATACCAGCCAAGTGGGTTATTGTTTAATAAACACTTGTGCCATCGCATCGCTTATCTCATCGCATCGCAAATCGCAGTTAATTATGTGGTTTTATGTTATTTATGTGTTATGTGTGTTTATGATTATGATTACACTTGCTATCGCATCGCTCTCGCTTATTCGAATCGCTAAATCGCACTATTACATCAATTATAACGCTTAATATAACTATCTAATACAAACCGAATCTCCAAACGAACTTTTAATGCGAAATAATCGAACGAAACTTGGCCATCGGGTCAAGTTCGGCCGAACTTGTATACCACAAGTTCGCCCAAACTTGTCTGAGCCACCTAAGCTCATCACAAACCACAAGTCCGCCCGGACTTGTATTAAAACTCAGCAGCAACATACAAGTTCACCCGAACTTGTTACAAGTTCGCCTGATCTTGATGTCTGCCCTCTCATTCCTCTCCTCACCTATAAATACTCGGCTCCATTCTCTCATTGAACTTGCTGCAAGTTTGCCCGGAGCTGCCTAAACCCGAAATCCTTTGTTTTCTCAAGAGAATTAGACAAGTTCGCCCGAACTTGTATCATTCCTCAAAAACCAGCACAAGTTCGCTCGAACTTGTCTAGTTTCTCAGGAACATGACAAGTTCGCCCGAACTTGTATCATCCCTTAACAATCAATACAAGTTTCTCAAGAAACATGACAAATTCGCTCGAACTTGTACCCACAGTAAGTTTAAGCATGTAAGTTCGCCCGAACTTGTCTGTTGTTCTCTCAACCGTTAACCATTTCAGCAATTCGGAATACTGATACACTTCTGTTTGCTTATAGGCTGGTCCGGCATTCTCCGCAACTCCTCTCAGATCCCGAATCTCTCCTAAAATGCACCAACAGTGACTATACTTGAACCCCTTTTACGCTTAAACGCACTTTTGGGTGTCACATATGTTCCTACATCGAATCACATCACACGAATCTCAAATGCTTAGTCGCAACCCGCTGTTACATGATAATACGTGAAATCTGTTGACTTGTATGTATTGCTTGATTGCTTGTACGCCACCCTTAACATGATAGTATACTAGAGGTTGACCCGCCACCCGGAGGCCCGGTGTTCTTAAGGCTCGCATTTTACATTTCTCATTTATTTTCTCTTTTAGGATGTGGACACTTGTTCGCATGCCTCGATCAATCGCAGTTTGTTGGTTTGCTTGAATCTAAGTAGTTACATCATTCACATCTATTACGTATGTCATGCGGTGTATGCTAAAACGCTTTTATATCTATTATGTACGCAAAACCTGTATGCTCACCTTTACTTAATTGTATTGACGTTTTATTCTAACATATGTGGCCGGTTGAGGATATCGCTTTGGATGCTTAGATTAGGTTTTTGCTTTAGAAATGAATTGTAAAAAAATCTTGGGGATATCGAACTTGAATATGTGTTATGAGAACCTTGATATTTTGTAATGTTATTTGAGGATTATATGTTGAAAGTATGGGATTTTGACGTTTAAAATATTGTCACTTAAATAGCGTTATGGAATTTCTCATGAGAGAATCTGGTTCGTCTAGTGCCACTACCCGGATGATTCTGCCTCGGTTGGGGTGTGACAGATTGGTATCAGAGCCATAACTATAGGATAATTAGGTAGGATTGCCACGTTTGACCTACTCACATGTTTAAGTACCCGAGATGACCAATCTTTGACTTAAATGCTTAAACTATTTGCCATAAATGTTTAAATATGCCTTTCCTAAGGCTAACACAATACACACGCTTGGAAACGCTCGTATCACACAAAACGAGTGATCAAGTCGAGATTAAGTGTGAAAACCGAGAACTCTCGATAAGATCATTCACTCCGCGCAATCTCTATCACACGAGATACCTTCGTTGAGTTAGGAGTGATATCCAAACCTCGATGAAAATCTCCATTTCTATCTAGTGGAACTCCCGACTCGATCAGTGGGTGTATCCACAACTAGGAATGAAGTTGTTAAGTTAGGGGTGAAACCCGCATCTTAATAACTAGTTCCGCTCTTCGATTTTCAATCTCACCAAAGTCTCGATTAATTCGATGACTCGGAAAAGACGTAACTGAAAGGATAAATGCCGTTAACCGTAGTACGGCGAGAGCATTTATCTATTAGGCCAAATTGTGTGTCCGAACTTGGAGAATTCTCAAACCACTTTGGGTAGTCAACGTCTCAAAACCCAGGACGCTCCCAATTGATTTAAGGCTATAATCGTCGATTTTACGCATCATCGAATTTATTATTATTTATGTGTTTGAACTTTGAGAATTTTCGCTTATTCGATTTCTCGCTTTATTGATTTCTCATATTATCGATTTCTCGCTTTATCGCTCTCCGCTTTATGAAGTATGCACTACTC